>CAWUCO010000006.1:0-355000 GCA_963920705.1 Odiellus spinosus | reverse complement strand
AATTTTTGGATCTGTACTTGGGAAATTTTTGGATCTATTCTTGGGAAATTTTTGGATCTATACTTGGGAAATTTTTAAATCTCTACTTGGGAAATTTTTGGATCTATACTTGGGAAATTTTTGGATCTATACTTGGGATATTTTTGGATCTATTCTTGGGAAATTATTGGATCTATACTTAGGAAATTTTTGGATATATACTTGGGAAATTTTTGGATCTATACTTGAGAAAATTTTTGGATCTATACTAGGGAAATTTTTGAATCTCTACTTGGGAAATTTTTGAATCTCTACTTGGGAAATTTTTGAATCTCTACTTGGGAAATTTTTGAATCTCTACTTGGGAAATTTTTGGATCTATACTTGGGAAATTTTTGAATCTCTACTTGGGAAATTTTTGGATCTGTACTTGGGAAATTTTTGGATCTATTCTTGGGAAATTTTTGGATCTATACTTGGGAAATTTTTAAATCTCTACTTGGGAAATTTTTGGATCTATACTTGGGAAATTTTTGGATCTATACTTGGGATATTTTTGGATCTATTCTTGGGAAATTATTGGATCTATACTTAGGAAATTTTTGGATATATACTTGGGAAATTTTTGGATCTATACTTGGGAAATTTTTGAATCTCTACTTGGGAAATTTTTCAATCTCTACTTGGGAAATTTTTGAGTCTCTACTTGGGAAATTTTTAAATCTCTACTTGGGAAATTTAAGAATCTCTACTTGGGAAGTTTTTGAATCTCTACTTGGGAAATTTTTGAATCTCTACTTGGGAAATTTTTGAATCTCTACTTGGGAATTTTTCGATCTATACTTGGGAAATTTTTCGATCTATACTTGGGAAATTTTTGGATGTATACATGGGAAATTTTTGGATCTATACTTGGGAAATTTTTGGATCTATACTTGGGAAATTTTTGGATGTATACATGGGAAATTTTTGGATCTATACTTGGGAAATGTTTCGTACTATACTTGGGAAATTTTTCGATCTATACTTGGGAAATTTTTGGATCTATCTTTGGGAAATTTTTGGATCTATACTTGGGAAATTTGTCGATCTATACTTGGGAAATTTTTGGATCTATACTTGGGAAATTTTTGGATCTATACTTGGGAAATTTTTGATCTATACTTGGGAAATTTTTGGATGTATACTTGTGAAATTTTTGGATCTATACTTGGGAAATTTTTGGATCTTTACTTGGGAAATTTTTGGATCTATACATGGAAAATTTTTGGATCTATACTTGGGAAATTTTTCGTACTATACTTGGGAAATTTTTGGATCTATACCTGGGAAATTTTTCGATCTATACTTGGAAAATTTTTGGATCTATACTTGGGAAATGTTTCGATCTATACTTGGGAAATTTTTGGATCTATACTTGGGAAATTTTGCGATCTATACTTGGGAAATTTTTCGATCTATACTTGGGAAATTTTTGGATGTATACTTGGGAAATTTTTGGATCTATACTTGAGAAAATTTTTGGATCTATACTTGGGAAATTTATGGGTCTCTACTTGGGAAATTTTTAATCTCTACTTGGGAAATTTTTGAATCTCTACTTGGAAAATTTTTGGATGTATATTTGGGAAATTTTTGGATCTCTACTTGGGAAATTTTTTAATCTCTACTTGGGAAATTTTTGAATCTCTACTTGGGAAATTTTGAATCTCTACTTGAGAAATTTTTGAATCTCTACTTGGGAAATTTTTGAATCTCTACTTGGGAAATTTTTGGATCTATACTTGGGAAATTTTTGGATCTATACTTGGGAAATTTTTGGATCTATTCTTGGGAAATTTTTGGATATATACTTGGGAAATTTTTGGATATATACTTGGGAAATTTTTGAATCTCTACTTGGGAAATTTTTGAATCTCTACTTGCGAAATTTTTGAATCTCTACTTGGGAAATTTTTAAATATCTACTTGGGAAATTTAAGAATCTCTACCTGGGAAAGTTTTTGAATCTCTACTTGGGAAATTTTTGAATCTCTACTTGGGAAATTTTTGAATCTCTACTTGGTAATTTTTCGATCTATACTTGGGAAATTTTTGGATCTATTCTTGGGAAATTTTTGGATGTATACATGGGAAATTTTTGGATCTATACTTGGGAAATTTTTCGTACTATACTTGGGAAATTTTTCGATCTATACCTGGGAAATTTTTCAATCTATACTTGGGAAATTTTTCGATCTATACTTGGGAAATTTTTGGATGTATACTTGGGAAATTTTTCGATCCTTACTTGGGAAATTTTTGGATCTATACTTGGGAAATTTTTGGATCTATTCTTGGGAAATTTTTGGATCTATACTTGGGAAATTTTTGGATCTATACTTGGAAAATTTTTCGATCTATACTTGGGAAATTTTTGGATCTCTAGTTGGGAAATTTTTAATCTCTACTTGGGAAATTTTTGAATCTCTACTTGGGAAATTTTTGAGTCTCTACTTGGGAAATTTTTGAATCGGTACTTGGGAAATTTTTGAATCTCTACTTGGGAAATTTTTGAATCTCTACTTGGGAAATTTTTGGATCTATACTTGGGAAATTTTTGAATCTCTACTTGGTAATTTTTCGATCTATACTTGGGAAATTTTTGGATCTATTCTTGGGAAATTTTTGGATGTATACATGGGAAATTTTTGGATCTATACTTGGGAAATTTTTCGTACTATACTTGGGAAATTTTTCGATCTATACCTGGGAAATTTTTCAATCTATACTTGGGAAATTTTTCAATCTATACTTGGGAAATTTTTGGATGTATACTTGGGAAATTTTTCGATCCTTACTTGGGAAATTTTTGGATCTATACTTGGGAAATTTTTGGATCTATTCTTGGGAAATTTTTGGATCTATACTTGGGAAATTTTTGGATCTATACTTGGAAAATTTTTCGATCTATACTTGGGAAATTTTTGGATCTCTAGTTGGGAAATTTTTAATCTCTACTTGGGAAATTTTTGAATCTCTACTTGGGAAATTTTTGAGTCTCTACTTGGGAAATTTTTGAATCGGTACTTGGGAAATTTTTGAATCTCTACTTGGGAAATTTTTGAATCTCTACTTGGGAAATTTTTGGATCTATACTTGGGAAATTTTTGTATCTCTACTTGGGAAATTTTTGAATCTCTACTTGGGAAATTTTTGGATCTGTACTTGGGAAATTTTTGGATCTATTCTTGGGAAATTTTTGGATCTATACTTGGGAAATTTTTAAATCTCTACTTGGGAAATTTTTGGATCTATACTTGGGAAATTTTTGGATCTATACTTGGGAAATTTTTGGATCTATTCTTGGGAAATTATTGGATCTATACTTAGGAAATTTTTGGATCTATACTTGGGAAATTTTTGGATCTATACTTGGGAAATTTTTGAATCTCTACTTGGGAAATTTTTGAATCTCTACTTGGAAATTTTTGGATCTATACTTGGGAAATTTTTGGATCTATACTTGGAAAATATTTCGATCTATACTTGGGAAATTTTTAATCTCTACTTGGGAAATTTTTGAATCTCTACTTCGGAAATTTTTGAATCTCTACTTGGGAAATTTTTGAATCTCTACTTGGGAAATTTTTGGATCTATACTTGGGAAATTTTTGTATCTCTACTTGGGAAATTTTTGAATCTCTACTTGGGAAATTTTTGGATCTGTACTTGGGAAATTTTTGGATCTATTCTTGGGAAATTTTTGGATCTATACTTGGGAAATTTTTAAATCTCTACTTGGGAAATTTTTGGATCTATACTTGGGAAATTTTTGGATCTATACTTGGGAAATTTTTGGATCTATTCTTGGGAAATTATTGGATCTATACTTAGGAAACTTTTGGATCTATACTTGGGAAATTTTTGGATCTATACTTGGGAAATTTTTGAATCTCTACTTGGGAAATTTTTGAATCTCTACTTGGAAATTTTTGGATCTATACTTGGGAAATTTTTGGATCTATACTTGGAAAATATTTCGATCTATACTTGGGAAATTTTTAATCTCTACTTGGGAAATTTTTGAATCTCTACTTCGGAAATTTTTGGATCTCTACTTGGGAAATTTTTGAATCTCTACTTGGGAAATTTTTGAATATCTACTTGGGAAATTTTGAATCTCTACTTGAGAAATTTTTGAATCTCTACTTGGGAAATTTTTGAATCTCTACTTGGGAAATTTTGAATCTCTACTTGAGAAATTTTTGAATCTCTACTTGGGAAATGTTTGAATCTCTACTTGGGAAATTTTTGAATCTCTACTTGGGAAATTTTTGGATCTATACTTGGGAAATTTTTGTATCTCTACTTGGGAAATTTTTGAATCTCTACTTGGGAAATTTTTGGATCTGTACTTGGGAAATTTTTGGATCTATTCTTGGGAAATTTTTGGATCTATACTTGGGAAATTTTTAAATCTCTACTTGGGAAATTTTTGGATCTATACTTGGGAAATTTTTGGATCTATACTTGGGAAATTTTTGGATCTATTCTTGGGAAATTATTGGATCTATACTTAGGAAATTTTTGGATCTATACTTGGGAAATTTTTGGATCTATACTTGGGAAATTTTTGAATCTCTACTTGGGAAATTTTTGAATCTCTACTTGGAAATTTTTGGATCTATACTTGGAAAATATTTCGATCTATACTTGAGAAATTTTTAATCTCTACTTGGGAAATTTTTGAATCTCTACTTCGGAAATTTTTGAATCTCTACTTGGGAAATTTTTGAATCTCTACTTGGGAAATTTTTGAATCTCTACTTGGGAAATTTTGAATCTCTACTTGAGAAATTTTTGAATCTCTACTTGGGAAATTTTTGAATCTCTACTTGGGAAATTTTGAATCTCTACTTGAGAAATTTTTGAATCTCTACTTGGGAAATGTTTGAATCTCTACTTGGGAAATTTTTGAATCTCTACTTGGGAAATTTTTGGATCTATACTTGGGAAATTTTTGTATCTCTACTTGGGAAATTTTTGAATCTCTACTTGGGAAATTTTTGGATCTGTACTTGGGAAATTTTTGGATCTATTCTTGGGAAATTTTTGGATCTATACTTGGGAAATTTTTAAATCTCTACTTGGGAAATTTTTGGATCTATACTTGGGAAATTTTTGGATCTATTCTTGGGAAATTATTGGATCTATACTTAGGAAATTTTTGGATCTATACTTGGGAAATTTTTGGATCTATACTTGGGAAATTTTTGAATCTCTACTTGGGAAATTTTTGAATCTCTACTTGGAAATTTTTGGATCTATACTTGGAAAATATTTCGATCTATACTTGAGAAATTTTTAATCTCTACTTGGGAAATTTTTGAATCTCTACTTCGGAAATTTTTGAATCTCTACTTGGGAAATTTTTGAATCTCTACTTGGGAAATTTTTGGATCTATACTTGGGAAATTTTTGTATCTCTACTTGGGAAATTTTTGAATCTCTACTTGGGAAATTTTTGGATCTGTACTTGGGAAATTTTTGGATCTATTCTTGGGAAATTTTTGGATCTATACTTGGGAAATTTTTAAATCTCTACTTGGGAAATTTTTGGATCTATACTTGGGAAATTTTTGGATCTATACTTGGGAAATTTTTGGATCTATTCTTGGGAAATTTTTGGATCTATACTTAGGAAATTTTTGGATCTATACTTGGGAAATTTTGGATCTATACTTGGGAAATTTTTGAATCTCTACTTGGGAAATTTTTGAATCTCTACTTGGAAATTTTTGGATCTATACTTGGGAAATTTTTGGATCTATACTTGGAAAATATTTCGATCTATACTTGGGAAATTTTTGAATCTCTACTTCGGAAATTTTTGGATCTCTACTTGGGAAATTTTTGAATCTCTACTTGGGAAATTTTTGAATCGCTACTTGGGAAATTTTTGAATCTCTACTTGGGAAATTTTGAATCTCTACTTGAGAAATTTTTGAATCTCTACTTGGGAAATTTTGAATCTCTACTTGAGAAATTTTTGAATCTCTACTTGGGAAATTTTTGAATCTCTACTTGGGAAATTTTTGGATCTATACTTGGGAAATTTTTGGATCTATACTTGGGAAATTTTTGGATCTATTCTTGGGAAATTTTTGGATCTATACTTGGGAAATTTTTGGATCTATACTTGGGAAATTTTTGGATCTATACTTGGGAAATTTTTGAATCTCTACTTGGGAAATTTTTGAATCTCTACTTGGGAAATTTTTGGATGTATACATGGGAAATTTTTGGATCTATACTTGGGAAATTTTTGGATCTATACTTGGGAAATTTTTGGATCTATACTTGGGAAATTTTTTTCTATACTTGGGAAATTTTTGAATCTCTACTTGGGAAATTTTTGAATCTCTACTTGCGAAATTTTTGAATCTCTACTTGGGAAATTTTTGGATCTATACTTGGGATATTTTTGGATCTATTCTTGGGAAATTATTGGATCTATACTTAGGAAATTTTTGGATATATACTTGGGAAATTTTTGGATCTATACTTGGGAAATTTTTGAATCTCTACTTGGGAAATTTTTCAATCTCTACTTGGGAAATTTTTGAATCTCTACTTGGGAAATTTTTAAATCTCTACTTGGGAAATTTAAGAATCTCTACTTGGGAAGTTTTTGAATCTCTACTTGGGAAATTTTTGAATCTCTACTTGGGAAATTTTTGAATCTCTACTTGGGAATTTTTCGATCTATACTTGGGAAATTTTTCGATCTATACTTGGGAAATTTTTGGATGTATACATGGGAAATTTTTGGATCTATACTTGGGAAATTTTTGGATCTATACTTGGGAAATTTTTGGATGTATACATGGGAAATTTTTGGATCTATACTTGGGAAATTTTTGGATCTATACTTGGGAAATTTTTGGATCTATACTTGGGAAATTTTTTTCTATACTTGGGAAATTTTTGAATCTCTACTTGGGAAATTTTTGAATCTCTACTTGCGAAATTTTTGAATCTCTACTTGGGAAATTTTTGAATCTCTACTTGGGAAATTTTTGAATCTCTACTTGGAAATTTTTGGATCTATACTTGGGAAATTTTTGGATCTATACTTGGAAAATATTTCGATCTATACTTGGGAAATTTTTAATCTCTACTTGGGAAATTTTTGAATCTCTACTTCGGAAATTTTGGATCTCTACTTGGGAAATTTTTGAATCTCTACTTGGGAAATTTTTGAATCGCTACTTGGGAAATTTTTGAATCTCTACTTGGGAAATTTTGAATCTCTACTTGAGAAATTTTTGAATCTCTACTTGGGAAATTTTTGAATCTCTACTTGGGAAATTTTGAATCTCTACTTGAGAAATTTTTGAATCTCTACTTGGGAAATTTTTGAATCTCTACTTGGGAAATTTTTGGATCTATACTTGGGAAATTTTTGGATCTATACTTGGGAAATTTTTGGATCTATTCTTGGGAAATTTTTGGATCTATACTTGGGAAATTTTTGGATCTATACTTGGGAAATTTTTGGATCTATACTTGGGAAATTTTTGAATCTCTACTTGGGAAATTTTTGAATCTCTACTTGGGAAATTTTTGGATGTATACATGGGAAATTTTTGGATCTATACTTGGGAAATTTTTGGATCTATACTTGGGAAATTTTTGGATCTATACTTGGGAAATTTTTTTCTATACTTGGGAAATTTTTGAATCTCTACTTGGGAAATTTTTGAATCTCTACTTGCGAAATTTTTGAATCTCTACTTGGGAAATTTTTGGATCTATACTTGGGATATTTTTGGATCTATTCTTGGGAAATTATTGGATCTATACTTAGGAAATTTTTGGATATATACTTGGGAAATTTTTGGATCTATACTTGGGAAATTTTTGAATCTCTACTTGGGAAATTTTTCAATCTCTACTTGGGAAATTTTTGAATATCTACTTGGGAAATTTTTAAATCTCTACTTGGGAAATTTAAGAATCTCTACTTGGGAAGTTTTTGAATCTCTACTTGGGAAATTTTTGAATCTCTACTTGGGAAATTTTTGAATCTCTACTTGGGAATTTTTCGATCTATACTTGGGAAATTTTTCGATCTATACTTGGGAAATTTTTGGATGTATACATGGGAAATTTTTGGATCTATACTTGGGAAATTTTTGGATCTATACTTGGGAAATTTTTGGATGTATACATGGGAAATTTTTGGATCTATACTTGGGAAATTTTTGGATCTATACTTGGGAAATTTTTGGATCTATACTTGGGAAATTTTTTTCTATACTTGGGAAATTTTTGAATCTCTACTTGGGAAATTTTTGAATCTCTACTTGCGAAATTTTTGAATCTCTACTTGGGAAATTTTTGGATCTATACTTGGGATATTTTTGGATCTATTCTTGGGAAATTATTGGATCTATTCTTAGGAAATTTTTGGATATATACTTGGGAAATTTTTGGATCTATACTTGGGAAATTTTTCAATCTCTACTTGGGAAATTTTTGAATCTCTACTTGGGAAATTTTTAAATCTCTACTTGGGAAATTTAAGAATCTCTACTTGGGAAGTTTTTGAATCTCTACTTGGGAAATTTTTGAATCTCTACTTGGGAAATTTTTGAATCTCTACTTGGGAATTTTTCGATCTATACTTGGGAAATTTTTCGATCTATACTTGGGAAATTTTTGGATCTATACTTGGGAAATTTTTGGATGTATACATGGGAAATTTTTGGATCTATACTTGGGAAATGTTTCGTACTATACTTGGGAAATTTTTCGATCTATACCTGGGAAATTTTTGGATCTATCTTTGGGAAATTTTTGGATCTATACTTGGGAAATTTGTCGATCTATACTTGGGAAATTTTTGGATCTATACTTGGGAAATTTTTGGATCTATACTTGGGAAATTTTTGATCTATACTTGGGAAATTTTTGGATGTATACTTGTGAAATTTTTGGATCTATACTTGGGAAATTTTTGGATCTTTACTTGGGAAATTTTTGGATCTATACATGGAAAATTTTTGGATCTATACTTGGGAAATTTTTCGTACTATACTTGGGAAATTTTTGGATCTATACCTGGGAAATTTTTCGATCTATACTTGGAAAATTTTTGGATCTATACTTGGGAAATGTTTCGATCTATACTTGGGAAATTTTTGGATCTATACTTGGGAAATTTTGCGATCTATACTTGGGAAATTTTTCGATCTATACTTGGGAAATTTTTGGATGTATACTTGGGAAATTTTTGGATCTATACTTGAGAAAATTTTTGGATCTATACTTGGGAAATTTATGGGTCTCTACTTGGGAAATTTTTAATCTCTACTTGGGAAATTTTTGAATCTCTACTTGGGAAATTTTTGGATCTATACTTGGGATATTTTTGGATCTATTCTTGGGAAATTATTGGATCTATACTTAGGAAATTTTTGGATATATACTTGGGAAATTTTTGGATCTATACTTGGGAAATTTTTGAATCTCTACTTGGGAAATTTTTCAATCTCTACTTGGGAAATTTTTGAATCTCTACTTGGGAAATTTTTAAATCTCTACTTGGGAAATTTAAGAATCTCTACTTGGGAAGTTTTTGAATCTCTACTTGGGAAATTTTTGAATCTCTACTTGGGAAATTTTTGAATCTCTACTTGGGAATTTTTCGATCTATACTTGGGAAATTTTTCGATCTATACTTGGGAAATTTTTGGATGTATACATGGGAAATTTTTGGATCTATACTTGGGAAATTTTTGGATCTATACTTGGGAAATTTTTGGATGTATACATGGGAAATTTTTGGATCTATACTTGGGAAATTTTTGGATCTATACTTGGGAAATTTTTGGATCTATACTTGGGAAATTTTTTTCTATACTTGGGAAATTTTTGAATCTCTACTTGGGAAATTTTTGAATCTCTACTTGCGAAATTTTTGAATCTCTACTTGGGAAATTTTTGAATCTCTACTTGGGAAATTTTTGAATCTCTACTTGGAAATTTTTGGATCTATACTTGGGAAATTTTTGGATCTATACTTGGAAAATATTTCGATCTATACTTGGGAAATTTTTAATCTCTACTTGGGAAATTTTTGAATCTCTACTTCGGAAATTTTTGGATCTCTACTTGGGAAATTTTTGAATCTCTACTTGGGAAATTTTTGAATCGCTACTTGGGAAATTTTTGAATCTCTACTTGGGAAATTTTGAATCTCTACTTGAGAAATTTTTGAATCTCTACTTGGGAAATTTTTGAATCTCTACTTGGGAAATTTTGAATCTCTACTTGAGAAATTTTTGAATCTCTACTTGGGAAATTTTTGAATCTCTACTTGGGAAATTTTTGGATCTATACTTGGGAAATTTTTGGATCTATACTTGGGAAATTTTTGGATCTATTCTTGGGAAATTTTTGGATCTATACTTGGGAAATTTTTGGATCTATACTTGGGAAATTTTTGGATCTATACTTGGGAAATTTTTGAATCTCTACTTGGGAAATTTTTGAATCTCTACTTGGGAAATTTTTGGATGTATACATGGGAAATTTTTGGATCTATACTTGGGAAATTTTTGGATCTATACTTGGGAAATTTTTGGATCTATACTTATGAAATTTTTTTCTATACTTGGGAAATTTTTGAATCTCTACTTGGGAAATTTTTGAATCTCTACTTGCGAAATTTTTGAATCTCTACTTGGGAAATTTTTGGATCTATACTTGGGATATTTTTGGATCTATTCTTGGGAAATTATTGGATCTATACTTAGGAAATTTTTGGATATATACTTGGGAAATTTTTGGATCTATACTTGGGAAATTTTTGAATCTCTACTTGGGAAATTTTTCAATCTCTACTTGGGAAATTTTTGAATCTCTACTTGGGAAATTTTTAAATCTCTACTTGGGAAATTTAAGAATCTCTACTTGGAAGTTTTTGAATCTCTACTTGGGAAATTTTTGAATCTCTACTTGGGAATTTTTCGATCTATACTTGGGAAATTTTTCGATCTATACTTGGGAAATTTTTGGATGTATACATGGGAAATTTTTGGATCTATACTTGGGAAATTTTTGGATCTATACTTGGGAAATTTTTGGATGTATACATGGGAAATTTTTGGATCTATACTTGGGAAATGTTTCGTACTATACTTGGGAAATTTTTCGATCTATTCTTGGGAAATTTTTGGATCTATCTTTGGGAAATTTTTGGATCTATACTTGGGAAATTTGTCGATCTATACTTGGGAAATTTTTGGATCTATACTTGGGAAATTTTTGGATCTATACTTGGGAAATTTTTGATCTATACTTGGGAAATTTTTGGATGTATACTTGTGAAATTTTTGGATCTATACTTGGGAAATTTTTGGATCTTTACTTGGGAAATTTTTGGATCTATACATGGAAAATTTTTGGATCTATACTTGGGAAATTTTTCGTACTATACTTGGGAAATTTTTGGATCTATACCTGGGAAATTTTTCGATCTATACTTGGAAAATTTTTGGATCTATACTTGGGAAATGTTTCGATCTATACTTGGGAAATTTTTGGATCTATACTTGGGAAATTTTGCGATCTATACTTGGGAAATTTTTCGATCTATACTTGGGAAATTTTTGGATGTATACTTGGGAAATTTTTGGATCTATACTTGAGAAAATTTTTGGATCTATACTTGGGAAATTTATGGGTCTCTACTTGGGAAATTTTTAATCTCTACTTGGGAAATTTTTGAATCTCTACTTGGAAAATTTTTGGATGTATATTTGGGAAATTTTTGGATCTCTACTTGGGAAATTTTTGAATCTCTACTTGGGAAATTTTTGAATCTCTACTTGGGAAATTTTGAATCTCTACTTGAGAAATTTTTGAATCTCTACTTGGGAAATTTTTGAATCTCTACTTGGGAAATTTTTGGATCTATTCTTGGGAAATTTTTGGATCTATACTTGGGAAATTTTTGGATCTATTCTTGGGAAATTTTTGGATCTATACTTGGGAAATTTTTGGATATATACTTGGGAAATTTTTGGATATATACTTGGGAAATTTTTGAATCTCTACTTGGGAAATTTTTGAATCTCTACTTGCGAAATTTTTGGATCTCTACTTGGGAAATTTTTGAATCTCTACTTGGGAAATTTTTGAATCTCTACTTGGGAAATTTTGAATCTCTACTTGAGAAATTTTTGAATCTCTACTTGGGAAATTTTTGAATCTCTACTTGGGAAATTTTTGGATCTATTCTTGGGAAATTTTTGGATCTATACTTGGGAAATTTTTGGATCTATTCTTGGGAAATTTTTGGATCTATACTTGGGAAATTTTTGGATATATACTTGGGAAATTTTTGGATATATACTTGGGAAATTTTTGAATCTCTACTTGGGAAATTTTTGAATCTCTACTTGCGAAATTTTTGAATCTCTACTTGGGAAATTTTTAAATCTCTACTTGGGAAATTTAAGAATCTCTACCTGGGAAAGTTTTTGAATCTCTACTTGGGAAATTTTTGAATCTCTACTTGGGAAATTTTTGAATCTCTACTTGGGAAATTTTTGAATCTCTACTTGGTAATTTTTCGATCTATACTTGGGAAATTTTTGGATCTATTCTTGGGAAATTTTTGAATGTATACATGGGAAATTTTTGGATCTATACTTGGGAAATTTTTGGATCTATTCTTGGGAAATTTTTGGATCTATACTTGGGAAATTTTTGGATCTATACTTGGAAAATTTTTCGATCTATACTTGGGAAATTTTTGGATCTCTAGTTGGGAAATTTTTAATCTCTACTTGGGAAATTTTTGAATCTCTACTTGGGAAATTTTTGAGTCTCTACTTGGGAAATTTTTGAATCGGTACTTGGGAAATTTTTGAATCTCTACTTGGGAAATTTTTGAATCTCTACTTGAGAAATTTTTGAATCTCTACTTGGCAAATTTTTGAATCTCTACTTGGGAAATTTTTTGATCTATACTTGGGAAATTTTTGTATCTCTACTTGGGAAATTTTTGAATCTCTACTTGGGAAATTTTTGGATCTATTCTTGGGAAATTTTTGGATCTATACTTGGGAAATTTTTAAATCTCTACTTGGGAAATTTTTGGATCTATACTTGGGAAATTTTTGGATCTATACTTGGGAAATTTTGGATCTATTCTTGGGAAATTATTGGATCTATACTTAGGAAATTTTTGGATCTATACTTGGGAAATTTTTGGATCTATACTTGGGAAATTTTTGAATCTCTACTTGGGAAATTTTTGAATCTCTACTTGGAAATTTTTGGATCTATACTTGGGAAATTTTTGGATCTATACTTGGAAAATATTTCGATCTATACTTGGGAAATTTTTAATCTCTACTTGGGAAATTTTTGAATCTCTACTTCGGAAATTTTTGAATCTCTACTTGGGAAATTTTTGAATCTCTACTTGGGAAATTTTTGGCTCTATACTTGGGAAATTTTTGTATCTCTACTTGGGAAATTTTTGAATCTCTACTTGGGAAATTTTTGGATCTGTACTTGGGAAATTTTTGGATCTATTCTTGGGAAATTTTTGGATCTACACTTGGGAAATTTTTAAATCTCTACTTGGGAAATTTTTGGATCTATACTTGGGAAATTTTTGGATCTATACTTGGGAAATTTTTGGATCTATTCTTGGGAAATTATTGGATCTATACTTGGGAAATTTTTGGATCTATACTTGGGAAATTTTTGAATCTCTACTTGGGAAATTTTTGAATCTCTACTTGGAAATTTTTGGATCTATACTTGGTAAATTTTTGGATCTATACTTGGAAAATATTTCGATCTATACTTGGGAAATTTTTAATCTCTACTTGGGAAATTTTTGAATCTCTACTTCGGAAATTTTTGAATCTCTACTTGGGAAATTTTTGAATCTCTACTTGGGAAATTTTTGGATCTATACTTGGGAAATTTTTGTATCTCTACTTGGGAAATTTTTGAATCTCTACTTGGGAAATTTTTGGATCTGTACTTGGGAAATTTTTGGATGTATATTTGGGAAATTTTTGGATCTCTACTTGGGAAATTTTTGAATCTCTACTTGGGAAATTTTTGAATCTCTACTTGGGAAATTTTGAATCTCTACTTGAGAAATTTTTGAATCTCTACTTGGGAAATTTTTGAATCTCTACTTGGGAAATTTTTGGATCTATTCTCGGGAAATTTTTGGATCTATACTTGGGAAATTTTTGGATCTATTCTTGGGAAATTTTTGGATCTATACTTGGGAAATTTTTGGATATATACTTGGGAAATTTTTGGATATATACTTGGGAAATTTTTGAATCTCTACTTGGGAAATTTTTGAATCTCTACTTGCGAAATTTTTGAATCTCTACTTGGGAAATTTTTAAATCTCTACTTGGGAAATTTAAGAATCTCTACCTGGGAAAGTTTTTGAATCTCTACTTGGGAAATTTTTGAATC
Organism: Odiellus spinosus; assembly: GCA_963920705.1. Classification (NCBI taxonomy): domain Eukaryota; kingdom Metazoa; phylum Arthropoda; class Arachnida; order Opiliones; family Phalangiidae; genus Odiellus; species Odiellus spinosus. Next base: position 340,510 of record CAWUCO010000006.1, on the reverse strand, counting down.
TCTACTTGGGAAATTTTGAATCTCTACTTGAGAAATTTTTGAATCTCTACTTGGGAAATTTTTGAATCTCTACTTGGGAAATTTTTGGATCTATACTTGGGAAATTTTTGGATCTATACTTGGGAAATTTTTGGATCTATTCTTGGGAAATTTTTGGATCTATACTTGGGAAATTTTTGGATCTATACTTGGGAAATTTTTGGATCTATACTTGGAAAATTTTTGAATCTCTACTTGGGAAATTTTTGAATCTCTACTTGGGAAATTTTTGGATGTATACATGGGAAATTTTTGGATCTATACTTGGGAAATTTTTGGATCTATACTTGGGAAATTTTTGGATCTATACTTGGGAAATTTTTTTCTATACTTGGGAAATTTTTGAATCTCTACTTGGGAAATTTTTGAATCTCTACTTGCGAAATTTTTGAATCTCTACTTGGGAAATTTTTGGATCTATACTTGGGATATTTTTGGATCTATTCTTGGGAAATTATTGGATCTATACTTAGGAAATTTTTGGATATATACTTGGGAAATTTTTGGATCTATACTTGGGAAATTTTTGAATCTCTACTTGGGAAATTTTTCAATCTCTACTTGGGAAATTTTTGAATCTCTACTTGGGAAATTTTTAAATCTACTTGGGAAATTTAAGAATCTCTACTTGGGAAGTTTTTGAATCTCTACTTGGGAAATTTTTGAATCTCTACTTGGGAAATTTTTGAATCTCTACTTGGGAATTTTTCGATCTATACTTGGGAAATTTTTCGATCTATACTTGGGAAATTTTTGGATGTATACATGGGAAATTTTTGGATCTATACTTGGGAAATTTTTGGATCTATACTTGGGAAATTTTTGGATGTATACATGGGAAATTTTTGGATCTATACTTGGGAAATGTTTCGTACTATACTTGGGAAATTTTTCGATCTATACTTGGGAAATTTTTGGATCTATCTTTGGGAAATTTTTGGATCTATACTTGGGAAATTTGTCGATCTATACTTGGGAAATTTTTGGATCTATACTTGGGAAATTTTTGGATCTATACTTGGGAAATTTTTGATCTATACTTGGGAAATTTTTGGATGTATACTTGTGAAATTTTTGGATCTATACTTGGGAAATTTTTGGATCTTTACTTGGGAAATTTTTGGATCTATACATGGAAAATTTTTGGATCTATACTTGGGAAATTTTTCGTACTATACTTGGGAAATTTTTGGATCTATACCTGGGAAATTTTTCGATCTATACTTGGAAAATTTTTGGATCTATACTTGGGAAATGTTTCGATCTATACTTGGGAAATTTTTGGATCTATACTTGGGAAATTTTGCGATCTATACTTGGGAAATTTTTCGATCTATACTTGGGAAATTTTTGGATGTATACTTGGGAAATTTTTGGATCTATACTTGAGAAAATTTTTGGATCTATACTTGGGAAATTTATGGGTCTCTACTTGGGAAATTTTTAATCTCTACTTGGGAAATTTTTGAATCTCTACTTGGAAAATTTTTGGATGTATATTTGGGAAATTTTTGGATCTCTACTTGGGAAATTTTTGAATCTCTACTTGGGAAATTTTTGAATCTCTACTTGGGAAATTTTTGAATCTCTACTTGGGAAATTTTTGGATCTATTCTTGGGAAATTTTTGGATCTATACTTGGGAAATTTTTGGATCTATTCTTGGGAAATTTTTGGATCTATACTTGGGAAATTTTTGGATTTATACTTGGGAAATTTTTGGATATATACTTGGGAAATTTTTGAATCTCTACTTGGGAAATTTTTGAATCTCTACTTGCGAAATTTTTTAATCTCTACTTGGGAAATTTTCAAATCTCTACTTGGGAAATTTAAGAATCTCTACCTGGGAAAGTTTTTGAATCTCTACTTGGGAAATTTTTGAATCTCTACTTGGGAAATTTTGAATCTCTACTTGAGAAATTTTTGAATCTCTACTTGGGAAATTTTTGAATCTCTACTTGGGAAATTTTTGGATCTATACTTGGGAAATTTTTGGATCTATACTTGGGAAATTTTTGGATCTATTCTTGGGAAATTTTTGGATCTATACTTGGGAAATTTTTGGATCTATACTTGGGAAATTTTTGGATCTATACTTGGAAAATTTTTGAATCTCTACTTGGAAAATTTTTGAATCTCTACTTGGGAAATTTTTGGATGTATACATGGGAAATTTTTGGATCTATACTTGGGAAATTTTTGGATCTATACTTGGGAAATTTTTGGATCTATACTTGGGAAATTTTTTTCTATACTTGGGAAATTTTTGAATCTCTACTTGGGAAATTTTTGAATCTCTACTTGCGAAATTTTTGAATCTCTACTTGGGAAATTTTTGGATCTATACTTGGGATATTTTTGGATCTATTCTTGGGAAATTATTGGATCTATACTTAGGAAATTTTTGGATATATACTTGGGAAATTTTTGGATCTATACTTGGGAAATTTTTGAATCTCTACTTGGGAAATTTTTCAATCTCTACTTGGGAAATTTTTGAATCTCTACTTGGGAAATTTTTAAATCTCTACTTGGGAAATTTAAAAATCTCTACTTGGGAAGTTTTTGAATCTCTACTTGGGAAATTTTTGAATCTCTACTTGGGAAATTTTTGAATCTCTACTTGGGAATTTTTCGATCTATACTTGGGAAATTTTTGGATCTATACTTGGGAAATTTTTGGATGTATACATGGGAAATTTTTGGATCTATACTTGGGAAATTTTTGGATCTATACTTGGGAAATTTTTGGATGTATACATGGGAAATTTTTGGATCTATACTTGGGAAATGTTTCGTACTATACTTGGGAAATTTTTCGATCTATACTTGGAAAATTTTTGGATCTATCTTTGGGAAATTTTTGGATCTATACTTGGGAAATTTGTCGATCTATACTTGGGAAATTTTTGGATCTATACTTGGGAAATTTTTGGATCTATACTTGGGAAATTTTTGGATGTATACTTGTGAAATTTTTGGATCTATACTTGGGAAATTTTTGGATCTTTACTTGGGAAATTTTTGGATCTATACATGGAAAATTTTTGGATCTATACTTGGGAAATTTTTCGTACTATACTTGGGAAATTTTTGGATCTATACCTGGGAAATTTTTCGATCTATACTTGGAAAATTTTTGGATCTATACTTGGGAAATGTTTCGATCTATACTTGGGAAATTTTTGGATCTATACTTGGGAAATTTTGCGATCTATACTTGGGAAATTTTTCGATCTATACTTGGGAAATTTTTGGATGTATACTTGGGAAATTTTTGGATCTATACTTGAGAAAATTTTTGGATCTATACTTGGGAAATTTATGGGTCTCTACTTGGGAAATTTTTAATCTCTACTTGGGAAATTTTTGAATCTCTACTTGGAAAATTTTTGGATGTATATTTGGGAAATTTTTGGATCTCTACTTGGGAAATTTTTGAATCTCTACTTGGGAAATTTTTGAATCTCTACTTGGGAAATTTTGAATCTCTACTTGAGAAATTTTTGAATCTCTACTTGGGAAATTTTTGAATCTCTACTTGGGAAATTTTTGGATCTATTCTTGGGAAATTTTTGGATCTATACTTGGGAAATTTTTGGATCTATTCTTGGGAAATTTTTGGATCTATACTTGGGAAATTTTTGGATATATACTTGGGAAATTTTTGGATATATACTTGGGAAATTTTTGAATCTCTACTTGGGAAATTTTTGAATCTCTACTTGCGAAATTTTTGAATCTCTACTTGGGAAATTTTTAAATCTCTACTTGGGAAATTTAAGAATCTCTACCTGGGAAAGTTTTTGAATCTCTACTTGGGAAATTTTTGAATCTCTACTTGGGAAATTTTTGAATCTCTACTTGGTAATTTTTCGATCTATACTTGGGAAATTTTTGGATCTATTCTTGGGAAATTTTTGGATGTATACATGGGAAATTTTTGGATCTATACTTGGGAAATTTTTCGTACTATACTTGGGAAATTTTTCGATCTATACCTGGGAAATTTTTCGATCTATACTTGGGAAATTTTTCGATCTATACTTGGGAAATTTTTGGATGTATACTTGGGAAATTTTTCGATCCTTACTTGAGAAATTTTTGGATCTATACTTGGGAAATTTTTGGATCTATTCTTGGGAAATTTTTGGATCTATACTTGGGAAATTTTTGGATCTATACTTGGAAAATTTTTCGATCTATACTTGGGAAATTTTTGGATCTCTAGTTGGGAAATTTTTAATCTCTACTTGGGAAATTTTTGAATCTCTACTTGGGAAATTTTTGAGTCTCTACTTGGGAAATTTTTGAATCGGTACTTGGGAAATTTTTGAATCTCTACTTGGGAAATTTTTGAATCTCTACTTGGGAAATTTTTGAATCTCTACTTGGGAAATTTTTGAATCTCTACTTGGGAAATTTTTGGATCTATTCTTGGGAAATTTTTGGATCTATACTTGGGAAATTTTTAAATCTCTACTTGGGAAATTTTTGGATCTATACTTGGGAAATTTTTGGATCTATACTTGGGAAATTTTTGGATCTATTCTTGGGAAATTATTGGATCTATACTTAGGAAATTTTTGGATCTATACTTGGGAAATTTTTGGATCTATACTTGGGAAATTTTTGAATCTCTACTTGGGAAATTTTTGAATCTCTACTTGGAAATTTTTGGATCTATACTTGGGAAATTTTTGGATCTATACTTGGAAAATATTTCGATCTATACTTGGGAAATTTTTAATCTCTACTTGGGAAATTTTTGAATCTCTACTTCGGAAATTTTTGAATCTCTACTTGGGAAATTTTTGAATCTCTACTTGGGAAATTTTTGGATCTATACTTGGGAAATTTTTGTATCTCTACTTGGGAAATTTTTGAATCTCTACTAGGGAAATTTTTGGATCTGTACTTGGGAAATTTTTGGATCTATTCTTGGGAAATTTTTGGATCTACACTTGGGAAATTTTTAAATCTCTACTTGGGAAATTTTTGGATCTATACTTGGGAAATTTTTGGATCTATACTTGGGAAATTTTTGGATCTATTCTTGGGAAATTATTGGATCTATACTTGGGAAATTTTTGGATCTATACTTGGGAAATTTTTGAATCTCTACTTGGGAAATTTTTGAATCTCTACTTGGAAATTTTTGGATCTATACTTGGGAAATTTTTGGATCTATACTTGGAAAATATTTCGATCTATACTTGGGAAATTTTTAATCTCTACTTGGGAAATTTTTGAATCTCTACTTCGGAAATTTTTGAATCTCTACTTGGGAAATTTTTGAATCTCTACTTGGGAAATTTTTGGATCTATACTTGGGAAATTTTTGTATCTCTACTTGGTAATTTTTCGATCTATACTTGGGAAATTTTTGGATCTATTCTTGGGAAATTTTTGGATGTATACATGGGAAATTTTTGGATCTATACTTGGGAAATTTTTCGTACTATACTTGGGAAATTTTTGGATCTATACCTGGGAAATTTTTCGATCTATACTTGGGAAATTTTTCGATCTATACTTGGGAAATTTTTGGATGTATACTTGGGAAATTTTTCGATCCTTACTTGAGAAATTTTTGGATCTATACTTGGGAAATTTTTGGATCTATTCTTGGGAAATTTTTGGATCTATACTTGGGAAATTTTTGGATCTATACTTGGAAAATTTTTCGATCTATACTTGGGAAATTTTTGGATCTCTAGTTGGGAAATTTTTAATCTCTACTTGGGAAATTTTTGAATCTCTACTTGGGAAATTTTTGAGTCTCTACTTGGGAAATTTTTGAATCGGTACTTGGGAAATTTTTGAATCTCTACTTGGGAAATTTTTGAATCTCTACTTGGGAAATTTTTGAATCTCTACTTGGGAAATTTTTGAATCTCTACTTGGGAAATTTTTGGATCTATTCTTGGGAAATTTTTGGATCTATACTTGGGAAATTTTTAAATCTCTACTTGGGAAATTTTTGGATCTATACTTGGGAAATTTTTGGATCTATACTTGGGAAATTTTTGGATCTATTCTTGGGAAATTATTGGATCTATACTTGGGAAATTTTTGGATCTATACTTGGGAAATTTTTGGATCTATACTTGGGAAATTTTTGAATCTCTACTTGGGAAATTTTTGAATCTCTACTTGGAAATTTTTGGATCTATACTTGGGAAATTTTTGGATCTATACTTGGAAAATATTTCGATCTATACTTGGGAAATTTTTAATCTCTACTTGGGAAATTTTTGAATCTCTACTTCGGAAATTTTTGAATCTCTACTTGGGAAATTTTTGAATCTCTACTTGGGAAATTTTTGGATCTATACTTGGGAAATTTTTGTATCTCTACTTGGGAAATTTTTGAATCTCTACTTGGGAAATTTTTGGATCTGTACTTGGGAAATTTTTGGATCTATTCTTGGGAAATTTTTGGATCTACACTTGGGAAATTTTTAAATCTCTACTTGGGAAATTTTTGGATCTATACTTGGGAAATTTTTGGATCTATACTTGGGAAATTTTTGGATCTATTCTTGGGAAATTATTGGATCTATACTTGGGAAATTTTTGGATCTATACTTGGGAAATTTTTGAATCTCTACTTGGGAAATTTTTGAATCTCTACTTGGAAATTTTTGGATCTATACTTGGGAAATTTTTGGATCTATACTTGGAAAATATTTCGATCTATACTTGGGAAATTTTTAATCTCTACTTGGGAAATTTTTGAATCTCTACTTCGGAAATTTTTGAATCTCTACTTGGGAAATTTTTGAATCTCTACTTGGGAAATTTTTGGATCTATACTTGGGAAATTTTTGGATCTATTCTTGGGAAATTATTGGATCTATACTTAGGAAATTTTTGGATCTATACTTGGGAAATTTTTGGATCTATACTTGGGAAATTTTTGAATCTCTACTTGGGAAATTTTTGAATCTCTACTTGGAAATTTTTGGATCTATACTTGGGAAATTTTTGGATCTATACTTGGAAAATATTTCGATCTATACTTGGGAAATTTTTAATCTCTACTTGGGAAATTTTTGAATCTCTACTTCGTAAATTTTTGGATCTCTACTTGGGAAATTTTTGAATCTCTACTTGGGAAATTTTTGAATCGCTACTTGGGAAATTTTTGAATCTCTACTTGGGAAATTTTGAATCTCTACTTGGGAAATTTTTGAATCTCTACTTGGGAAATTTTTGAATCTCTACTTGGGAAATTTTTGAATCGCTACTTGGGAAATTTTTGAATATCTACTTGGGAAATTTTGAATCTCTACTTGAGAAATTTTTGAATCTCTACTTGGGAAATTTTTGAATCTCTACTTGGGAAATTTTGAATCTCTACTTGAGAAATTTTTGAATCTCTACTTGGGAAATTTTTGAATCTCTACTTGGGAAATTTTTGGATCTATACTTGGGAAATTTTTGGATCTATACTTGGGAAATTTTTTGATCTATTCTTGGGAAATTTTTGGATCTATACTTGGGAAATTTTTGGATCTATACTTGGGAAATTTTTGGATCTATACTTGGGAAATTTTTGAATCTCTACTCGGGAAATTTTTGAATCTCTACTTGGGAAATTTTTGGATGTATACATGGGAAATTTTTGGATCTATACTTGGGAAATTTTTGGATCTATACTTGGGAAATTTTTGAATCTCTACTTGGGAAATTTTTGAATCTCTACTTGCGAAATTTTTGAATCTCTACTTGGGAAATTTTTAAATCTCTATTTGGGAAATTTTTAAATCTCTATTTGGGAAATTTAAGAATCTCTACTTGGGAAGTTTTTGAATCTCTACTTGGGAATTTTTGAATCTCTACTTGGGAAATTTTTGAATCTCTTCTTGGTAATTTTTCGATCTATACTTGGGAAATTTTTGGATCTATTCTTGGGAAATTTTTGGATGTATACATGGGAAATTGTTGGATCTATACTTGGGAAATTTTTCGTACTATACTTGGGAAATTTTTCGATCTATACCTGTTAAATTTTTCGATCTATACTTGGGAAATTTTTCGATCTATACTTGGGAAATTTTTGGATGTATACTTGGGAAATTTTTCGATCTATACTTGGGAAATTTTTGGATCCTTACTTGGGAAATTTTTGGATCTATACTTGGGAAATTTTTGGATCTATTCTTGGGAAATTTTTGGATCTATACTTGGGAAATTTTTGGATCTATACTTGGAAAATTTTTCGATCTATACTTGGGAAATTTTTGGATCTCTAGTTGGGAAATTTTTGAGTCTCTACTTGGGAAATTTTTGAATCGCTACTTGGGAAATTTTTGAATCTCTACTTGGGAAATTTTTGAGTCTCTACTTGGGAAATTTTTGAATCGCTACTAGGAAAATTTTTGAATCTCTACTTGGGAAATTTTTGAATCTCTACTTGGGAAATTTTTGAATCTCTACTTGGGAAATTTTTGAATCTCTACTTGGGAAATTTTTGGATCTATACTTGGGAAATTTTTGAATCTCTACTTGGGAAATTTTTGAATCTCTACTTGGGAAATTTTTGGATCTATACTTGGGAAATTTTTGGATCTATTCTTGGGAAATTTTTGGATCTATACTTGGGAAATTTTTGAATCTCTACTTGGGAAATTTTTGAATCTCTACTTGGGAAATTTTTGGATCTATACTTGGGAAATTTTTGGATCTATTCTTGGGAAGTTTTTGGATCTATACTTGGGAAATTTTTAAATCTCTACTTAGGAAATTTTTGGATCTATACTTGGGAAATTTTTGGATCTATACTTTGGAAATTTTTGGATCTATTCTTGGGAAGTTTTTGGATCTATACTTGGGAAATTTTTAAATCTCTACTTAGGAAATTTTTGGATCTATACTTGGGAAATTTTTGGATCTCTACTTGGGAAATTTTTCGATCTATACTTGGAAAATTTTTCGATCTATACTTGGGAAATTTTTCGATCTATACTTGGGAAATTTTTCGATCTATACTTGGGAAATTTTTGGATCTATACTTGGGAAATTTTTGAATCTCTACTTGGGAAATTTTTGAATCGCTACTTGGGAAATTTTTAAATCTCTACTTGGGAAATTTTTGAATCTCTACTTGGGAAATTTTTTAATCTCTACTTGGGAAATTTTGAGATCTATACTTGGGAAATTTTTGGATCTATACTTGGGAAATTTTTGAATCTCTACTTGGGAATTTTTCGATCTATACTTGGGAAATTTTTGGATCTATACTTGGGAAATTTTTGGATGTATACATGGGAAATTTTTGGATGTATACTTGGGAAATTTTTGGATCTATATTTGGGAAATTTTTGGATCTATACTTGGGAAATTTTTGGGTGTCTACTTGGGAAATTTTTATTCTCTACTTGGGAAATTTTTGGATGTATATTTGGGAAATTTTTGGATCTATACTTGGGAAATTTTTGAATCTCTACTTGAGAAATTTTTGGATCTCTACTTGGGAAATTTTTGAATCTCTACTTGGGAAATTTTTGAATCTCTACTTGGGAAATTTTTGAATCGCTACTTGGGAGATTTTTGAATCTCTACTTGGGAAATTTTTGAATCGCTAATTGGGAAATTTTTGAATCTCTACTTGGGAAATTTTTGAATCTCTACTTGGGAAATTTTTGAATCTATACTTGGGAAATTTTTTAATCTCTACTTGGGAAATTTTTGGATCTATTCTTGGTAAATTTTTGGATCTATACTTGGGAAATTTTTGGATCTATTCTTGGGAAATTTTTGGATCTATACTTGGGAAATTTTTGAATCGCTACTTGGGAAATTTTTAAATCTCTACTTGGGAAATTTTTGAATCTCTACTTGGGAAATTTTTCGTACTCTACTTGGGAAATTTTTCGATCTATACTTGGGAAATTTTTCGATCTATACTTGGGAAATTTTTCGATCTATACTTGGAAAATTTTTAGATCTATACTTGGGAAATTTTTCGATCTATACTTGGGAAATTTTTCGATCTATACTTGGGAAATTTTTCGATCTATTCTTGGGAAATTTTTGAATCTCTACTTGGGAAATTTTTGGATCTCTACTTGGGAAATTTTTGAATCTCTACTTGGGAAATTTTTGAATCTCTACTTGGGAAATTTTTGAATCTCTACTTGGGAAATTTTTGAATCTCTACTTGGGAAATTTTTGAATCGCTACTTGGGAAATTTTTGAATCTCTACTTGGGAAATTTTTGAATCGCTACTTGGGAAATTTTTGAATCTCTACTTGGGAAATTTTTTAATCTCTACTTGGGAAATTTTTGGATCTATACTTGGGAAATTTTTGGATCTATACTTGGGAAATTTTTGGATCTATTCTTGGGAAATTTTTGGATCTATACTTGGGAAATTTTTATATCTCTACTTGGGAATTTTTCGATCTATACTTGGGAAATTTTTGGATCTATACTTGGGAAATTTTTGGATGTATACATGGGAAATTTTTGGATGTATACTTGGGAAATTTTTGGATCTATACTTGGGAAATTTTTGGATCTATACTTGGGAAATTTTTGGATCTATACTTGGGAAATTTTTGGATGTATACTTGGGAAATTTTTGGATCTATACTTTGGAAATTTTTCGTACTCTACTTGGGAAATTTTTCGATCTATACTTGGGAAATTTTTCGATCTATACTTGGGAAATTTTTCGATCTATACTTGGGAAATTTTTCGATCTATACTTGGGAAATTTTTGGATCTATACTTGGGAAATTTTTGAATCTCTACTTGGGAAATTTTTGAATCTCTACTTCGGAAATTTTTGGATCTCTACTTGGGAAATTTTTGAATCTCTACTTGGGAAATTTTTGAATCGCTACTTGGGAAATTTTTAGATCTATACTTGGGAAATTTTTGGATCTATACTTGGGAAATTTTTGGATCTATTCTTGGGAAATTTTTGGATGTATACATGGGAAATTGTTGGATCTATACTTGGGAAATTTTTCGTACTATACTTGGGAAATTTTTCGATCTATACTTGGAAAATTTTTCGATCTATACTTGGGAAATTTTTCGATCTATACTTGGGAAATTTTTCGATCTATACTTGGGAAATTTTTGGATCTATACTTGGGAAATTTTTGAATCTCTACTTGGGAAATTTTTGAATCTCTACTTCGGAAATTTTTGGATCTCTACTTGGGAAATTTTTGAATCTCTACTTGGGAAATTTTTGAATCGCTACTTGGGAAATTTTTAGATCTATACTTGGGAAATTTTTGGATCTATACTTGGGAAATTTTTGGATCTATTCTTGGGAAATTTTTGGATGTATACATGGGAAATTGTTGGATCTATACTTGGGAAATTTTTCGTACTATACTTGGGAAATTTTTCGATCTATACCTGTTAAATTTTTCGATCTATACTTGGGAAATTTTTCGATCTATACTTGGGAAATTTTTGGATGTATACTTGGGAAATTATTCGATCTATACTTGGGAAATTTTTGGATCCTTACTTGGGAAATTTTTGGATCTATACTTGGGAAATTTTTGGATCTATTCTTGGGAAATTTTTGGATCTATACTTGGGAAATTTTTGGATCTATACTTGGAAAATTTTTCGATCTATACTTGGGAAATTTTTGGATCTCTAGTTGGGAAATTTTTGAGTCTCTACTTGGGAAATTTTTGAATCGCTACTTGGGAAATTTTTGAATCTCTACTTGGGAAATTTTTGAGTCTCTACTTGGGAAATTTTTGAATCGCTACTAGGAAAATTTTTGAATCTCTACTTGGGAAATTTTTGAATCTCTACTTGGGAAATTTTTGAATCTCTACTTGGGAAATTTTTGAATCTCTACTTGGGAAATTTTTGGATCTATACTTGGGAAATTTTTGAATCTCTACTTGGGAAATTTTTGAATCTCTACTTGGGAAATTTTTGGATCTATACTTGGGAAATTTTTGGATCTATTCTTGGGAAATTTTTGGATCTATACTTGGGAAATTTTTGAATCTCTACTTGGGAAATTTTTGAATCTCTACTTGGGAAATTTTTGGATCTATACTTGGGAAATTTTTGGATCTATTCTTGGGAAATTTTTGGATCTATACTTGGGAAATTTTTAAATCTCTACTTAGGAAATTTTTGGATCTATACTTGGGAAATTTTTGGATCTATACTTGGGAAATTTTTGGATCTATTCTTGGGAAATTATTGGATCTATACTTGGGAAATTTTTGAATCTCTACTTAGGAAATTTTTGAATCGCTACTTGGGAAATTTTTAGATCTATACTTGGGAAATTTTTGGATCTATACTTGGGAAATTTTTGGATCTATTCTTGGGAAATTTTTGGATGTATACATGGGAAATTGTTGGATCTATACTTGGGAAATTTTTCGTACTATACTTGGGAAATTTTTCGATCTATACTTGGAAAATTTTTCGATCTATACTTGGGAAATTTTTCGATCTATACTTGGGAAATTTTTGGATCTCTAGTTGGGAAATTTTTGAGTCTCTACTTGGGAAATTTTTGAATCGCTACTTGGGAAATTTTTGAATCTCTACTTGGGAAATTTTTGAGTCTCTACTTGGGAAATTTTTGAATCGCTACTAGGAAAATTTTTGAATCTCTACTTGGGAAATTTTTGAATCTCTACTTGGGAAATTTTTGAATCTCTACTTGGGAAATTTTTGAATCTCTACTTGGGAAATTTTTGGATCTATACTTGGGAAATTTTTGAATCTCTACTTGGGAAATTTTTGAATCTCTACTTGGGAAATTTTTGGATCTATACTTGGGAAATTTTTGGATCTATTCTTGGGAAATTTTTGGATCTATACTTGGGAAATTTTTGAATCTCTACTTGGGAAATTTTTGAATCTCTACTTGGGAAATTTTTGGATCTATACTTGGGAAATTTTTGGATCTATTCTTGGGAAATTTTTGGATCTATACTTGGGAAATTTTTAAATCTCTACTTAGGAAATTTTTGGATCTATACTTGGGAAATTTTTGGATCTATACTTGGGAAATTTTTGGATCTATTCTTGGGAAATTATTGGATCTATACTTGGGAAATTTTTGAATCTCTACTTAGGAAATTTTTGAATCGCTACTTGGGAAATTTTTAGATCTATACTTGGGAAATTTTTGGATCTATACTTGGGAAATTTTTGGATCTATTCTTGGGAAATTTTTGGATGTATACATGGGAAATTGTTGGATCTATACTTGGGAAATTTTTCGTACTATACTTGGGAAATTTTTCGATCTATACTTGGAAAATTTTTCGATCTATACTTGGGAAATTTTTCGATCTATACTTGGGAAATTTTTGGATCTCTAGTTGGGAAATTTTTGAGTCTCTACTTGGGAAATTTTTGAATCGCTACTTGGGAAATTTTTGAATCTCTACTTGGGAAATTTTTGAGTCTCTACTTGGGAAATTTTTGAATCGCTACTAGGAAAATTTTTGAATCTCTACTTGGGAAATTTTTGAATCTCTACTTGGGAAATTTTTGAATCTCTACTTGGGAAATTTTTGAATCTCTACTTGGGAAATTTTTGGATCTATACTTGGGAAATTTTTGAATCTCTACTTGGGAAATTTTTGAATCTCTACTTGGGAAATTTTTGGATCTATACTTGGGAAATTTTTGGATCTATTCTTGGGAAATTTTTGGATCTATACTTGGGAAATTTTTGAATCTCTACTTGGGAAATTTTTGAATCTCTACTTGGGAAATTTTTGGATCTATACTTGGGAAATTTTTGGATCTATTCTTGGGAAATTTTTGGATCTATACTTGGGAAATTTTTAAATCTCTACTTAGGAAATTTTTGGATCTATACTTGGGAAATTTTTGGATCTATACTTGGGAAATTTTTGGATCTATTCTTGGGAAATTATTGGATCTATACTTGGGAAATTTTTGAATCTCTACTTAGGAAATTTTTGAATCGCTACTTGGGAAATTTTTAGATCTATACTTGGGAAATTTTTGGATCTATACTTGGGAAATTTTTGGATCTATTCTTGGGAAATTTTTGGATGTATACATGGGAAATTGTTGGATCTATACTTGGGAAATTTTTCGTACTATACTTGGGAAATTTTTCGATCTATACTTGGAAAATTTTTCGATCTATACTTGGGAAATTTTTCGATCTATACTTGGGAAATTTTTCGATCTATACTTGGGAAATTTTTGGATCTATACTTGGGAAATTTTTGAATCTCTACTTGGGAAATTTTTGAATCTCTACTTCGGAAATTTTTGGATCTCTACTTGGGAAATTTTTGAATCTCTACTTGGGAAATTTTTGAATCGCTACTTGGGAAATTTTTAGATCTATACTTGGGAAATTTTTGGATCTATACTTGGGAAATTTTTGGATCTATTCTTGGGAAATTTTTGGATGTATACATGGGAAATTGTTGGATCTATACTTGGGAAATTTTTCGTACTATACTTGGGAAATTTTTCGATCTATACCTGTTAAATTTTTCGATCTATACTTGGGAAATTTTTCGATCTATACTTGGGAAATTTTTGGATGTATACTTGGGAAATTATTCGATCTATACTTGGGAAATTTTTGGATCTATACTTGGGAAATTTTTGGATCTATTCTTGGGAAATTTTTGGATCTATACTTGGGAAATTTTTGGATCTATACTTGGAAAATTTTTCGATCTATACTTGGGAAATTTTTGGATCTCTAGTTGGGAAATTTTTGAGTCTCTACTTGGGAAATTTTTGAATCGCTACTTGGGAAATTTTTGAATCTCTACTTGGGAAATTTTTGAGTCTCTACTTGGGAAATTTTTGAATCGCTACTAGGAAAATTTTTGAATCTCTACTTGGGAAATTTTTGAATCTCTACTTGGGAAATTTTTGAATCTCTACTTGGGAAATTTTTGAATCTCTACTTGGGAAATTTTTGGATCTATACTTGGGAAATTTTTGAATCTCTACTTGGGAAATTTTTGAATCTCTACTTGGGAAATTTTTGGATCTATACTTGGGAAATTTTTGGATCTATTCTTGGGAAATTTTTGGATCTATACTTGGGAAATTTTTGAATCTCTACTTGGGAAATTTTTGAATCTCTACTTGGGAAATTTTTGGATCTATACTTGGGAAATTTTTGGATCTATTCTTGGGAAATTTTTGGATCTATACTTGGGAAATTTTTAAATCTCTACTTAGGAAATTTTTGGATCTATACTTGGGAAATTTTTGGATCTATACTTGGGAAATTTTTGGATCTATTCTTGGGAAATTATTGGATCTATACTTGGGAAATTTTTGAATCTCTACTTAGGAAATTTTTGAATCTCTACTTGGGAAATTTTTGAGTCTCTACTTGGGAATTTTTCGAAATGTACTTGGGAAATTTTTTGGATCTATACTTGGGAAATTTTTGGATGTATACTTGGGAAATTTTTGGATCTATACTTGGGAAATTTTTCGATCTATACTTGGGAAATTTTTCGATCTATACTTGGGAAATTTTTCGATCTATACTTGGAAAATTTTTCGATCTATACTTGGGAAATTTTTCGATCTATACTTGGGAAATTTTTCGATCTATACTTGGGAAATTTTTGGATCTATACTTGGGAAATTTTTGAATCTCTACTTGGGAAATTTTTGAATCGCTACTTGGGAAATTTTTAAATCTCTACTTGGGAAATTTTTGAATCTCTACTTGGGAATTTTTTTAATCTCTACTTGGGAAATTTTGAGATCTATACTTGGGAAATTTTTGGATCTATACTTGGGAAATTTTTGAATCTCTACTTGGGAATTTTTCGATCTATACTTGGGAAATTTTTGGATCTATACTTGGGAAATTTTTGGATGTATACATGGGAAATTTTTGGATGTATACTTGGGAAATTTTTGGATCTATATTTGGGAAATTTTTGGATCTATACTTGGGAAATTTTTGGGTCTCTACTTGGGAAATTTTTATTCTCTACTTGGGAAATTTTTGGATGTATATTTGGGAAATTTTTGGATCTATACTTGGGAAATTTTTGAATCTCTACTTGAGAAATTTTTGGATCTCTACTTGGGAAATTTTTGAATCTCTACTTGGGAAATTTTTGAATCTCTACTTGGGAAATTTTTGAATCGCTACTTGGGAGATTTTTGAATCTCTACTTGGGAAATTTTTGAATCGCTAATTGGGAAATTTTTTAATCTCTACTTGGGAAATTTTTGAATCTCTACTTGGGAAATTTTTGAATCTCTACTTGGGAAATTTTTTAATCTCTACTTGGGAAATTTTTGGATCTATTCTTGGGAAATTTTTGGATCTATACTTGGGAAATTTTTGGATCTATTCTTGGGAAATTTTTGGATCTATACTTGGGAAATTTTTGAATCGCTACTTGGGAAATTTTTAAATCTCTACTTGGGAAATTTTTGAATCTCTACTTGGGAAATTTTTCGTACTCTACTTGGGAAATTTTTCGATCTATACTTGGGAAATTTTTCGATCTATACTTGGGAAATTTTTCGATCTATACTTGGAAAATTTTTAGATCTATACTTGGGAAATTTTTCGATCTATACTTGGGAAATTTTTCGATCTATACTTGGGAAATTTTTCGATCTATTCTTGGGAAATTTTTGAATCTCTACTTGGGAAATTTTTGGATCTCTACTTGGGAAATTTTTGAATCTCTACTTGGGAAATTTTTGAATCTCTACTTGGGAAATTTTTGAATGTCTACTTGGGAAATTTTTGAATCTCTACTTGGGAAATTTTTGAATCGCTACTTGGGAAATTTTTGAATCTCTACTTGGGAAATTTTTGAATCGCTACTTGGGAAATTTTTGAATCTCTACTTGGGAAATTTTTTAATCTCTACTTGGGAAATTTTTGGATCTATACTTGGGAAATTTTTGGATCTATACTTGGGAAATTTTTGGATCTATTCTTGGGAAATTTTTGGATCTATACTTGGGAAATTTTTGAATCTCTACTTGGGAATTTTTCGATCTATACTTGGGAAATTTTTGGATCTATACTTGGGAAATTTTTGGATGTATACATGGGAAATTTTTGGATGTATACTTGGGAAATTTTTGGATCTATACTTGGGAAATTTTTGGATCTATACTTGGGAAATTTTTGGATCTATACTTGGGAAATTTTTGGATGTATACTTGGGAAATTTTTGGATCTATACTTTGGAAATTTTTCGTACTCTACTTGGGAAATTTTTCGATCTATACTTGGGAAATTTTTCGATCTATACTTGGGAAATTTTTCGATCTATACTTGGAAAATTTTTCGATCTATACTTGGGAAATTTTTCGATCTATACTTGGGAAATTTTTCGATCTATACTTGGGAAATTTTTGGATCTATACTTGGGAAATTTTTGAATCTCTACTTGGGAAATTTTTGAATCGCTACTTGGGAAATTTTTAAATCTCTACTTGGGAAATTTTTGAATCTCTACTTGGGAAATTTTTTAATCTCTACTTGGGAAATTTTTAGATCTATACTTGGGAAATTTTTGGATCTATACTTGGGAAATTTTTGGATCTATTCTTGGGAAATTTTTGGATCTATACTTGGGAAATTTTTGAATCTCTACTTGGGAATTTTTCGATCTATACTTGGGAAATTTTTGGATCTATACTTGGGAAATTTTTGGATGTATACATGGGTAATTTTTGGATGTATACTTGGGAAATTTTTGGATCTATACTTGGGAAATTTTTGGATCTATACTTGGGAAATTTTTGAATCGCTACTTGGGAAATTTTTAAATCTCTACTTGGGAAATTTTTGAATCTCTACTTGGGAAATTTTTTAATCTCTACTTGGGAAATTTTTGGATGTATACTTGGGAAATTTTTGGATCTATACTTGGGAAATTTTTGGATCTATACTTGGGAAATTTTTGGATGTATACTTGGGAAATTTTTGGATCTATACTTGGGAAACTTTTCGTACTATACTTGGGAAATTTTTCGATCTATACTTGGGAAATTTTTGGATGTATACTTGGGAAATTTTTCGATCTATACTTGGGAAATTTTTCGATCTATACTTGGAAAATTTTTCGATCTATACTTGGGAAATTTTTCGATCTATACTTGGGAAATTTTTGGATGTATACATGGGAAATTTTTGGATGTATACTTGGGAAATTTTTGGATCTATACTTGGGAAATTTTTAGATCTATACTTGGGAAATTTTTGGATGTATACTTGGGAAATTTTTGGATCTATACTGGGGAAACTTTTCGTACTATACTTGTGAAATTTTTCGATCTATACTTGGGAAATTTTTGGATGTATACTTGGGAAATATTTGGATCTATACTTGGGAAATTTTTCGTACTCTACTTGGGAAATTTTTCGATCTATACTTGGGAAATTTTTCGATCTATACTTGGGAAATTTTTCGATCTATACTTGGAAAATTTTTAGATCTATACTTGGGAAATTTTTCGATCTATACTTGGGAAATTTTTCGATCTATACTTGGGAAATTTTTGAATCGCTACTTGGGAAATTTTTAAATCTCTACTTGGGAAATTTTTGAATCTCTACTTGGGAAATTTTTTAATCTCTACTTGGGAAATTTTTGGATGTATACTTGGGAAATTTTTGGATCTATACTTGGGAAATTTTTGGATCTATACTTGGGAAATTTTTGGATGTATACTTGGGAAATTTTTGGATCTATACTTGGGAAACTTTTCGTACTATACTTGGGAAATTTTTCGATCTATACTTGGGAAATTTTTGGATGTATACTTGGGAAATTTTTCGATCTATACTTGGGAAATTTTTCGATCTATACTTGGAAAATTTTTCGATCTATACTTGGGAAATTTTTCGATCTATACTTGGGAAATTTTTGGATGTATACATGGGAAATTTTTGGATGTATACTTGGGAAATTTTTGGATCTATACTTGGGAAATTTTTAGATCTATACTTGGGAAATTTTTGGATGTATACTTGGGAAATTTTTGGATCTATACTGGGGAAACTTTTCGTACTATACTTGTGAAATTTTTCGATCTATACTTGGGAAATTTTTGGATGTATACTTGGGAAATATTTGGATCTATACTTGGGAAATTTTTCGTACTCTACTTGGGAAATTTTTCGATCTATACTTGGGAAATTTTTCGATCTATACTTGGGAAATTTTTCGATCTATACTTGGAAAATTTTTAGATCTATACTTGGGAAATTTTTCGATCTATACTTGGGAAATTTTTCGATCTATACTTGGGAAATTTTTCGATCTATACTTGGGAAATTTTTGAATCTCTACTTGGGAAATTTTTGGATCTCTACTTGGGAAATTTTTGAATCTCTACTTGGGAAATTTTTGAATCTCTACTTGGGAAATTTTTGAATCTCTACTTGGGAAATTTTTGAATCTCTACTTGGGAAATTTTTGAATCGCTACTTGGGAAATTTTTGAATCTCTACTTGGGAAATTTTTGAATCGCTACTTGGGAAATTTTTGAATCTCTACTTGGGAAATTTTTTAATCTCTACTTGGGAAATTTTTGGATCTATACTTGGGAAATTTTTGGATCTATACTTGGGAAATTTTTGGATCTATTCTTGGGAAATTTTTGGATCTATACTTGGGAAATTTTTGAATCTCTACTTGGGAATTTTTCGATCTATACTTGGGAAATTTTTGGATCTATACTTGGGAAATTTTTGGATGTATACATGGGAAATTTTTGGATGTATACTTGGGAAATTTTTGGATCTATACTTGGGAAATTTTTGGATCTATACTTGGGAAATTTTTGGATGTATACTTGGGAAATTTTTGGATCTATACTTTGGAAATTTTTCGTACTCTACTTGGGAAATTTTTCGATCTATACTTGGGAAATTTTTCGATCTATACTTGGGAAATTTTTCGATCTATACTTGGAAAATTTTTCGATCTATACTTGGGAAATTTTTCGATCTATACTTGGGAAATTTTTCGATCTATACTTGGGAAATTTTTCGATCTATACTTGGGAAATTTTTGGATCTATACTTGGGAAATTTTTGGATGTATACATGGGTAATTTTTGGATGTATACTTGGGAAATTTTTGGATCTATACTTGGGAAATTTTTGGATCTATACTTGGGAAATTTTTGAATCGCTACTTGGGAAATTTTTAAATCTCTACTTGGGAAATTTTTGAATCTCTACTTGGGAAATTTTTTAATCTCTACTTGGGAAATTTTTGGATGTATACTTGGGAAATTTTTGGATCTATACTTGGGAAATTTTTGGATCTATACTTGGGAAATTTTTGGATGTATACTTGGGAAATTTTTGGATCTATACTTGGGAAACTTTTCGTACTATACTTGGGAAATTTTTCGATCTATACTTGGGAAATTTTTGGATGTATACTTGGGAAATTTTTCGATCTATACTTGGGAAATTTTTCGATCTATACTTGGAAAATTTTTCGATCTATACTTGGGAAATTTTTCGATCTATACTTGGGAAATTTTTGGATGTATACATGGGAAATTTTTGGATGTATACTTGGGAAATTTTTGGATCTATACTTGGGAAATTTTTAGATCTATACTTGGGAAATTTTTGGATGTATACTTGGGAAATTTTTGGATCTATACTGGGGAAACTTTTCGTACTATACTTGTGAAATTTTTCGATCTATACTTGGGAAATTTTTGGATGTATACTTGGGAAATATTTGGATCTATACTTGGGAAATTTTTCGTACTCTACTTGGGAAATTTTTCGATCTATACTTGGGAAATTTTTCGATCTATACTTGGGAAATTTTTCGATCTATACTTGGAAAATTTTTAGATCTATACTTGGGAAATTTTTCGATCTATACTTGGGAAATTTTTCGATCTATACTTGGGAAATTTTTCGATCTATACTTGGGAAATTTTTGAATCTCTACTTGGGAAATTTTTGGATCTCTACTTGGGAAATTTTTGAATCTCTACTTGGGAAATTTTTGAATCTCTACTTGGGAAATTTTTGAATCTCTACTTGGGAAATTTTTGAATCTCTACTTGGGAAATTTTTGAATCGCTACTTGGGAAATTTTTGAATCTCTACTTGGGAAATTTTTGAATCGCTACTTGGGAAATTTTTGAATCTCTACTTGGGAAATTTTTTAATCTCTACTTGGGAAATTTTTGGATCTATACTTGGGAAATTTTTGGATCTATACTTGGGAAATTTTTGGATCTATTCTTGGGAAATTTTTGGATCTATACTTGGGAAATTTTTGAATCTCTACTTGGGAATTTTTCGATCTATACTTGGGAAATTTTTGGATCTATACTTGGGAAATTTTTGGATGTATACATGGGAAATTTTTGGATGTATACTTGGGAAATTTTTGGATCTATACTTGGGAAATTTTTGGATCTATACTTGGGAAATTTTTGGATCTATACTTGGGAAATTTTTGGATGTATACTTGGGAAATTTTTGGATCTATACTTTGGAAATTTTTCGTACTCTACTTGGGAAATTTTTCGATCTATACTTGGGAAATTTTTCGATCTATACTTGGGAAATTTTTCGATCTATACTTGGAAAATCTTTCGATCTATACTTGGGAAATTTTTCGATCTATACTTGGGAAATTTTTCGATCTATACTTGGGAAATTTTTGGATCTATACTTGGGAAATTTTTGAATCTCTACTTGGGAAATTTTTGAATCGCTACTTGGGAAATTTTTAGATCTATACTTGGGAAATTTTTGGATCTATACTTGGGAAATTTTTGGATCTATTCTTGGGAAATTTTTGGATCTATACTTGGGAAATTTTTGAATCTCTACTTGGGAATTTTTCGATCTATACTTGGGAAATTTTTGGATCTATACTTGGGAAATTTTTGGATGTATACATGGGAAATTTTTGGATGTATACTTGGGAAATTTTTGGATCTATACTTGGGAAATTTTTGGATCTATACTTGGAAATTTTTGGGTCTCTACTTGGGAAATTTTTATTCTCTACTTGGGAAATTTTTAAATCTCTACTTGGGAAATTTTTGGATGTATATTTGGGAAATTTTTGGATCTATACTTGGGAAATTTTTCGATCTATACTTGGGAAATTTTTCGATCTATACTTGGGAAATTTTTGAATCTCTACTTGGGAAATTTTTGGATCGCTACTTGGGAAATTTTTGAATCTCTACTTGGGAAATTTTTTAATCTCTACTTGGGAAATTTTTGGATCTATACTTGGGAAATTTTTGGATCTATACTTGGGAAATTTTTGGATCTATTCTTGGGAAATTTTTGGATCTATACTTGGGAAATTTTTGAATCTCTACTTGGGAATTTTTCGATCTATACTTGGGAAATTTTTGGATCTATACTTGGGAAATTTTTGGATGTATACATGGGAAATTTTTGGATGTATACTTGGGAAATTTTTGGATCTATACTTGGGAAATTTTTGGATCTATACTTGGGAAATTTTTGGATGTATACTTGGGAAATTTTTGGATCTATACTTTGGAAATTTTTCGTACTCTACTTGGGAAATTTTTCGATCTATACTTGGGAAATTTTTCGATCTATACTTGGGAAATTTTTCGATCTATACTTGGAAAATTTTTCGATCTATACTTGGGAAATTTTTCGATCTATACTTGGGAAATTTTTCGATCTATACTTGGGAAATTTTTCGATCTATACTTGGGAAATTTTTGGATCTATACTTGGGAAATTTTTGGATGTATACATGGGTAATTTTTGGATGTATACTTGGGAAATTTTTGGATCTATACTTGGGAAATTTTTGGATCTATACTTGGGAAATTTTTGAATCGCTACTTGGGAAATTTTTAAATCTCTACTTGGGAAATTTTTGAATCTCTACTTGGGAAATTTTTTAATCTCTACTTGGGAAATTTTTGGATGTATACTTGGGAAATTTTTGGATCTATACTTGGGAAATTTTTGGATCTATACTTGGGAAATTTTTGGATGTATACTTGGGAAATTTTTGGATCTATACTTGGGAAACTTTTCGTACTATACTTGGGAAATTTTTCGATCTATACTTGGGAAATTTTTGGATGTATACTTGGGAAATTTTCGATCTATACTTGGGAAATTTTTCGATCTATACTTGGAAAATTTTTCGATCTATACTTGGGAAATTTTTCGATCTATACTTGGGAAATTTTTGGATGTATACATGGGAAATTTTTGGATGTATACTTGGGAAATTTTTGGATCTATACTTGGGAAATTTTTAGATCTATACTTGGGAAATTTTTGGATGTATACTTGGGAAATTTTTGGATCTATACTGGGGAAACTTTTCGTACTATACTTGTGAAATTTTTCGATCTATACTTGGGAAATTTTTGGATGTATACTTGGGAAATATTTGGATCTATACTTGGGAAATTTTTCGTACTCTACTTGGGAAATTTTTCGATCTATACTTGGGAAATTTTTCGATCTATACTTGGGAAATTTTTCGATCTATACTTGGAAAATTTTTAGATCTATACTTGGGAAATTTTTCGATCTATACTTGGGAAATTTTTCGATCTATACTTGGGAAATTTTTCGATCTATACTTGGGAAATTTTTGAATCTCTACTTGGGAAATTTTTGGATCTCTACTTGGGAAATTTTTGAATCTCTACTTGGGAAATTTTTGAATCTCTACTTGGGAAATTTTTGAATCTCTACTTGGGAAATTTTTGAATCTCTACTTGGGAAATTTTTGAATCGCTACTTGGGAAATTTTTGAATCTCTACTTGGGAAATTTTTGAATCGCTACTTGGGAAATTTTTGAATCTCTACTTGGGAAATTTTTTAATCTCTACTTGGGAAATTTTTGGATCTATACTTGGGAAATTTTTGGATCTATACTTGGGAAATTTTTGGATCTATTCTTGGGAAATTTTTGGATCTATACTTGGGAAATTTTTGAATCTCTACTTGGGAATTTTTCGATCTATACTTGGGAAATTTTTGGATCTATACTTGGGAAATTTTTGGATGTATACATGGGAAATTTTTGGATGTATACTTGGGAAATTTTTGGATCTATACTTGGGAAATTTTTGGATCTATACTTGGGAAATTTTTGGATCTATACTTGGGAAATTTTTGGATGTATACTTGGGAAATTTTTGGATCTATACTTTGGAAATTTTTCGTACTCTACTTGGGAAATTTTTCGATCTATACTTGGGAAATTTTTCGATCTATACTTGGGAAATTTTTCGATCTATACTTGGAAAATCTTTCGATCTATACTTGGGAAATTTTTCGATCTATACTTGGGAAATTTTTCGATCTATACTTGGGAAATTTTTGGATCTATACTTGGGAAATTTTTGAATCTCTACTTGGGAAATTTTTGAATCGCTACTTGGGAAATTTTTAGATCTATACTTGGGAAATTTTTGGATCTATACTTGGGAAATTTTTGGATCTATTCTTGGGAAATTTTTGGATCTATACTTGGGAAATTTTTGAATCTCTACTTGGGAATTTTTCGATCTATACTTGGGAAATTTTTGGATCTATACTTGGGAAATTTTTGGATGTATACATGGGAAATTTTTGGATGTATACTTGGGAAATTTTTGGATCTATACTTGGGAAATTTTTGGATCTATACTTGGAAATTTTTGGATGTATACTTGGGAAATTTTTGGATCTATACTTTGGAAATTTTTGGGTCTCTACTTGGGAAATTTTTATTCTCTACTTGGGAAATTTTTAAATCTCTACTTGGGAAATTTTTGGATGTATATTTGGGAAATTTTTGGATCTATACTTGGGAAATTTTTCGATCTATACTTGGGAAATTTTTCGATCTATACTTGGGAAATTTTTGAATCTCTACTTGGGAAATTTTTGGATCGCTACTTGGGAAATTTTTGAATCTCTACTTGGGAAATTTTTTAATCTCTACTTGGGAAATTTTTGGATCTATACTTGGGAAATTTTTGGATCTATACTTGGGAAATTTTTGGATCTATTCTTGGGAAATTTTTGGATCTATACTTGGGAAATTTTTGAATCTCTACTTGGGAATTTTTCGATCTATACTTGGGAAATTTTTGGATCTATACTTGGGAAATTTTTGGATGTATACATGGGAAATTTTTGGATGTATACTTGGGAAATTTTTGGATCTATACTTGGGAAATTTTTGGATCTATACTTGGGAAATTTTTGGATGTATACTTGGGAAATTTTTGGATCTATACTTTGGAAATTTTTCGTACTCTACTTGGGAAATTTTTCGATCTATACTTGGGAAATTTTTCGATCTATACTTGGGAAATTTTTCGATCTATACTTGGAAAATTTTTCGATCTATACTTGGGAAATTTTTCGATCTATACTTGGGAAATTTTTCGATCTATACTTGGGAAATTTTTCGATCTATACTTGGGAAATTTTTGGATCTATACTTGGGAAATTTTTGGATGTATACATGGGTAATTTTTGGATGTATACTTGGGAAATTTTTGGATCTATACTTGGGAAATTTTTGGATCTATACTTGGGAAATTTTTGAATCGCTACTTGGGAAATTTTTAAATCTCTACTTGGGAAATTTTTGAATCTCTACTTGGGAAATTTTTTAATCTCTACTTGGGAAATTTTTGGATGTATACTTGGGAAATTTTTGGATCTATACTTGGGAAATTTTTGGATCTATACTTGGGAAATTTTTGGATGTATACTTGGGAAATTTTTGGATCTATACTTGGGAAACTTTTCGTACTATACTTGGGAAATTTTTCGATCTATACTTGGGAAATTTTTGGATGTATACTTGGGAAATTTTCGATCTATACTTGGGAAATTTTTCGATCTATACTTGGAAAATTTTTCGATCTATACTTGGGAAATTTTTCGATCTATACTTGGGAAATTTTTGGATGTATACATGGGAAATTTTTGGATGTATACTTGGGAAATTTTTGGATCTATACTTGGGAAATTTTTAGATCTATACTTGGGAAATTTTTGGATGTATACTTGGGAAATTTTTGGATCTATACTGGGGAAACTTTTCGTACTATACTTGTGAAATTTTTCGATCTATACTTGGGAAATTTTTGGATGTATACTTGGGAAATATTTGGATCTATACTTGGGAAATTTTTCGTACTCTACTTGGGAAATTTTTCGATCTATACTTGGGAAATTTTTCGATCTATACTTGGGAAATTTTTCGATCTATACTTGGAAAATTTTTAGATCTATACTTGGGAAATTTTTCGATCTATACTTGGGAAATTTTTCGATCTATACTTGGGAAATTTTTCGATCTATACTTGGGAAATTTTTGAATCTCTACTTGGGAAATTTTTGGATCTCTACTTGGGAAATTTTTGAATCTCTACTTGGGAAATTTTTGAATCTCTACTTGGGAAATTTTTGAATCTCTACTTGGGAAATTTTTGAATCTCTACTTGGGAAATTTTTGAATCGCTACTTGGGAAATTTTTGAATCTCTACTTGGGAAATTTTTGAATCGCTACTTGGGAAATTTTTGAATCTCTACTTGGGAAATTTTTTAATCTCTACTTGGGAAATTTTTGGATCTATACTTGGGAAATTTTTGGATCTATACTTGGGAAATTTTTGGATCTATTCTTGGGAAATTTTTGGATCTATACTTGGGAAATTTTTGAATCTCTACTTGGGAATTTTTCGATCTATACTTGGGAAATTTTTGGATCTATACTTGGGAAATTTTTGGATGTATACATGGGAAATTTTTGGATGTATACTTGGGAAATTTTTGGATCTATACTTGGGAAATTTTTGGATCTATACTTGGGAAATTTTTGGATCTATACTTGGGAAATTTTTGGATGTATACTTGGGAAATTTTTGGATCTATACTTTGGAAATTTTTCGTACTCTACTTGGGAAATTTTTCGATCTATACTTGGGAAATTTTTCGATCTATACTTGGGAAATTTTTCGATCTATACTTGGAAAATCTTTCGATCTATACTTGGGAAATTTTTCGATCTATACTTGGGAAATTTTTCGATCTATACTTGGGAAATTTTTGGATCTATACTTGGGAAATTTTTGAATCTCTACTTGGGAAATTTTTGAATCGCTACTTGGGAAATTTTTAGATCTATACTTGGGAAATTTTTGGATCTATACTTGGGAAATTTTTGGATCTATTCTTGGGAAATTTTTGGATCTATACTTGGGAAATTTTTGAATCTCTACTTGGGAATTTTTCGATCTATACTTGGGAAATTTTTGGATCTATACTTGGGAAATTTTTGGATGTATACATGGGAAATTTTTGGATGTATACTTGGGAAATTTTTGGATCTATACTTGGGAAATTTTTGGATCTATACTTGGAAATTTTTGGGTCTCTACTTGGGAAATTTTTATTCTCTACTTGGGAAATTTTTAAATCTCTACTTGGGAAATTTTTGGATGTATATTTGGGAAATTTTTGGATCTATACTTGGGAAATTTTTGAATCTCTACTTGGGAAATTTTTGGATCTCTGCTTGGAAAATTTTTGAATCTCTACTTGGGAAATTTTTGAATCTCTACTTGGGAAATTTTTAGATCTATACTTGGGAAATTTTTGCATCTATACTTGGGAAATTTTTGGATCTATTCTTGGGATATTTTTGGATCTATACTTGGGAAATTTTTGAATCTCTACTTGGGAATTTTTCGATCTATACTTGGGAAATTTTTCGATCTATACTTGGGAAATTTTTGGATGTATACTTGGGAAATATTTGGATCTATACTTGGGAAATTTTTCGTACTCTACTTGGGAAATTTTTCGATCTATACTTGGGAAATTTTTCGATCTATACTTGGGAAATTTTTCGATCTATACTTGGAAAATTTTTAGATCTATACTTGGGAAATTTTACGATCTATACTTGGGAAATTTTTCGATCTATACTTGGGAAATTTTTCGATCTATACTTGGGAAATTTTTGAATCTCTACTTGGGAAATTTTTGGATCTCTACTTGGGAAATTTTTGAATCTCTACTTGGGAAATTTTTGAATCTCTACTTGGGAAATTTTTGAATCTCTACTTGGGAAATTTTTGAATCTCTACTTGGGAAATTTTTGAATCGCTACTTGGGAAATTTTTGAATCTCTACTTGGGAAATTTTTGAATCGCTACTTGGGAAATTTTTGAATCTCTACTTGGGAAATTTTTTAATCTCTACTTGGGAAATTTTTGGATCTATACTTGGGAAATTTTTGGATCTATACTTGGGAAATTTTTGGATCTATTCTTGGGAAATTTTTGGATCTATACTTGGGAAATTTTTGAATCTCTACTTGGGAATTTTTCGATCTATACTTGGGAAATTTTTGGATCTATACTTGGGAAATTTTTGGATGTATACATGGGAAATTTTTGGATGTATACTTGGGAAATTTTTGGATCTATACTTGGGAAATTTTTGGATCTATACTTGGGAAATTTTTGGATCTATACTTGGGAAATTTTTGGATGTATACTTGGGAAATTTTTGGATCTATACTTTGGAAATTTTTCGTACTCTACTTGGGAAATTTTTCGATCTATACTTGGGAAATTTTTCGATCTATACTTGGGAAATTTTTCGATCTATACTTGGAAAATTTTTCGATCTATACTTGGGAAATTTTTCGATCTATACTTGGGAAATTTTTCGATCTATACTTGGGAAATTTTTGGATCTATACTTGGGAAATTTTTGAATCTCTACTTGGGAAATTTTTGAATCGCTACTTGGGAAATTTTTAGATCTATACTTGGGAAATTTTTGGATCTATACTTGGGAAATTTTTGGATCTATTCTTGGGAAATTTTTGGATCTATACTTGGGAAATTTTTGAATCTCTACTTGGGAATTTTTCGATCTATACTTGGGAAATTTTTGGATCTATACTTGGGAAATTTTTGGATGTATACATGGGAAATTTTTGGATGTATACTTGGGAAATTTTTGGATCTATACTTGGGAAATTTTTGGATCTATACTTGGGAAATTTTTGGGTCTCTACTTGGGAAATTTTTGGGTCTCTACTTGGGAAATTTTTAAATCTCTACTTGGGAAATTTTTGGATGTATATTTGGGAAATTTTTGGATCTATACTTGGGAAATTTTTGAATCTCTACTTGGGAAATTTTTGGATCTCTGCTTGGAAAATTTTTGAATCTCTACTTGGGAAATTTTTGAATCTCTACTTGGGAAATTTTTAGATCTATACTTGGGAAATTTTTGCATCTATACTTGGGAAATTTTTGGATCTATTCTTGGGATATTTTTGGATCTATACTTGGGAAATTTTTGAATCTCTACTTGGGAATTTTTCGATCTATACTTGGGAAATTTTTGGATCTATACTTGGGAAATTTTTGGATGTATACATGGGAAATTTTTGGATCTATACTTGGGAAATTTTTGGATGTATACTTGGGAAATTTTTGGATCTATACTTTGGAAATTTTTCGTACTCTACTTGGGAAATTTTTCGATCTATACTTGGGAAATTTTTCGATCTATACTTGGGAAATTTTTCGATCTATACTTGGAAAATTTTTCGATCTATACTTGGGAAATTTTTCGATCTATACTTGGGAAATTTTTGGATCTATACTTGGGAAATTTTTGAATCTCTACTTGGGAAATTTTTGAATCGCTACTTGGGAAATTTTTAAATCTCTACTTGGGAAATTTTTGAATCTCTACTTGGGAAATTTTTTAATCTCTACTTGGGAAATTTTTAGATCTATACTTGGGAAATTTTTGGATCTATACTTGGGAAATTTTTGGATCTATTCTTGGGAAATTTTTGGATCTATACTTGGGAAATTTTTGAATCTCTACTTGGGAATTTTTCGATCTATACTTGGGAAATTTTTGGATCTATACTTGGGAAATTTTTGGATGTATACATGGGAAATTTTTGGATGTATACTTGGGAAATTTTTGGGTCTCTACTTGGGAAATTTTTATTCTCTACTTGGGAAATTTTTAAATCTCTACTTGGGAAATTTTTGGATGTATATTTGGGAAATTTTTGGATCTATACTTGGGAAATTTTTGAATCTCTACTTGGGAAATTTTTGGATCTCTACTTGGAAAATTTTTGAATCTCTACTTGGGAAATTTTTGAATCTCTACTTGGGAAATTTTTAGATCTATACTTGGGAAATTTTTGGATCTATACTTGGGAAATTTTTGGATCTATTCTTGGGAAATTTTTGGATCTATACTTGGGAAATTTTTGAATCTCTACTTGGGAATTTTTCGATCTATACTTGGGAAATTTTTGGATCTATACTTGGGAAATTTTTGGATCTATACTTGGGAAATTTTTGGATGTATACTTGGGAAATTTTTGGATCTATACTTTGGAAATTTTTCGTACTCTACTTGGGAAATTTTTCGATCTATACTTGGGAAATTTTTCGATCTATACTTGGGAAATTTTTCGATCTATACTTGGAAAATTTTTCGATCTATACTTGGGAAATTTTTCGATCTATACTTGGGAAATTTTTCGATCTATACTTGGGAAATTTTTGGATCTATACTTGGGAAATTTTTGAATCTCTACTTGGGAAATTTTTGAATCGCTACTTGGGAAATTTTTAAATCTCTACTTGGGAAATTTTTGAATCTCTACTTGGGAAATTTTTTAATCTCTACTTGGGAAATTTTTGGATCTATTCTTGGGAAATTTTTGGATCTATACTTGGGAAATTTTTGGATCTATACTTGGGAAATTTTTGAATCGCTACTTGGGAAATTTTTAAATCTCTACTTGGGAAATTTTTGAATCTCTACTTGGGAAATTTTTTAATCTCTACTTGGGAAATTTTTGGATGTATACTTGGGAAATTTTTGGATCTATACTTGGGAAATTTTTGGATCTATACTTGGGAAATTTTTGGATGTATACTTGGGAAATTTTTGGATGTATACTTGGGAAATTTTTGGATCTCTACTTGGGAAACTTTTCGTACTATACTTGGGAAATTTTTCGATCTATACTTTGGAAATTTTTGGATGTATACTTGGGAAATTTTTCGATCTATACTTGGGAAATTTTTCGATCTATACTTGGGAAATTTTTCGATCTATACTTGGAAAATTTTTCGATCTATACTTGGAAAATTTTTCGATCTATACTTGGGAAATTTTTCGATCTATACTTGGGAAATTTTTGGATGTATACATGGGAAATTTTTGGATGTATACTTGGGAAATTTTTGGATCTATACTTGGGAAATTTTTGGATCTATACTTGGGAAATTTTTGGATGTATACTTGGGAAATTTTTGGATCTATACTGGGGAAACTTTTCGTACTATACTTGGGAAATTTTTCGATCTATACTTGGGAAATTTTTGGATGTATACTTGGGAAATTTTTGGATCTATACTTGGGAAATTTTTCGTACTCTACTTGGGTAATTTTTCGATCTATACTTGGGAAATTTTTCCTTGGGAAATTTTTCGATCTATACTTGGAAAATTTTTCGATCTATACTTGGGAAATTTTTGAATCTCTACTTGGGAAATTTTTGGATCTCTACTTGGGAAATTTTTGAATCTCTACTTGGGAAATTTTTGAATCTCTACTTGGGAAATTTTTGAATCGCTACTTGGGAAATTTTTGAATCTCTACTTGGGAAATTTTTGAATCGCTACTTGGGAAATTTTTGATCTCTACTTGGGAAATTTTTGAATCTCTACTTGGGAAATTTTTGAATCTCTACTTGGGAAATTTTTTAATCTCTACTTGGGAAATTTTTGGATCTATACTTGGGAAATTTTTGGATCTATGCTTGGGAAATTTTTGATCTATTCTTGGGAAATTTTTGGATCTATACTTGGGAAATTTTTGAATCTCTACTTGGGAATTTTTCGATCTATACTTGGGAAATTTTTGGATCTATACTTGGGAAATTTTTGGATCTATTCTTGGGAAATTTTTGGATCTATACTTGGGAAATTTTTGGATCTATACTTGGAAAATTTTTCGATCTATACTTGGGAAATTTTTGGATCTCTAGTTGGGAAATTTTTAATCTCTACTTGGGAAATTTTTGAATCTCTACTAGGGAAATTTTTGAGTCTCTACTTGGGAAATTTTTGGATCTATACTTGGGAAATTTTTGGATCTATACTTGGGAAATTTTTGAATCTCTACTTGGGAAATTTTTGAATCTCTACTTGGGAAATTTTTGAATCTCTACTTGGGAAATTTTTGAATCTGTACTTGGGAAATTTTTGAATCTCTACTTGTGAAATTTTTAAATCTCTACTTGGGAAATTTAAGAATCAATACTTGGGAAGTTTTTGAATCTCTACTTGGGAAATTTTTGAATCTCTACTTGGGAAATTTTTGAGTCTCCACTTGGGAATTTTTCGATCTGTACTTGGGAAATTTTTTGGATCTATACTTGGGAAATTTTTGGATGTATACTTGGGAAATTTTTGGATCTATACTTGGGAAATTTTTCGTACTCTACTTGGGAAATTTTTCGATCTATACTTGGGAAATTTTTCGATCTATACTTGGGAAATTTTTCGATCTATACTTGGAAAATTTTTCGATCGATACTTGGGAAATTTTTCGATCTATACTTGGGAAATTTTTCGATCTATACTTGGGAAATTTTTCGATCTATACTTGGGAAATTTTTGAATCTCTACTAGGGAAATTTTTGAATCGCTACTTGGGAAATTTTTAAATCTCTACTTGGGAAATTTTTGAATCTCTACTTGGGAAATTTTTTAATCTCTACTTGGGAAATTTTTAGATCTATACTTGGGAAATTTTTGGATCTATACTTGGGAAATTTTTGGATCTATTCTTGGGAAATTTTTGGATCTATACTTGGGAAATTTTTGAGTCTCTACTTGGGAAATTTTTGGATCTATACTTGGGAAATTTTTGGATGTATACATGGGAAATTTTTGGATGTATACTTGGGAAATTTTTGGATCTATACTTGGGAAATTTTTGGATCTATACTTGGGAAATTTTTGGGTCTCTACTTGGGAAATTTTTGGATGTATATTTGGGAAATTTTTGGATCTATACTTGGGAAATTTTTGAATCTCTACTTGGGAAATTTTTGGATCTCAACTTGGGAAATTTTTGAATCTCTACTTGGGAAATTTTTGAATCTCTACTTGGGAAATTTTTGAATCGCTACTTGGGAAATTTTTGAATCTCTACTTGGGAAATTTTTGAATCGCTAATTGGGAAATTTTTGAATCTCTACTTGGGAAATTTTTGAATCTCTACTTGGGAAATTTTTGAATCTCTACTTGGGAAATTTTTTAATCTCTACTTGGGAAATTTTTGGATCTATTCTTGGGAAATTTTTGGATCTATTCTTGGGAAATTTTTGGATCTATACTTGGGAAATTTTTGGATCTATTCTTGGGAAATTTTTGGATCTATACTTGGGAAATTTTTGAATCGCTACTTTTGAAATTTTTAAATCTCTACTTGGGAAATTTTTGAATCTCTACTTGGGAAATTTTTTAATCTCTACTTGGGAAATTTTTGGATGTATACTTGGGAAATTTTTGGATCTATACTTGGGAAATTTTTGGATCTATACTTGGGAAATTTTTGGATGTATACTTGGGAAATTTTTGGATCTATACTTGGGAAACTTTTCGTACTATACTTGGGAAATTTTTCGATCTATACTTGGGAAATTTTTGGATGTATACTTGGGAAATTTTTGAATCGCTACTTGGGAAATTTTTTAATCTCTACTTGGGAAATTTTTGGATCTATACTTGGGAAATTTTTGGATCTATACTTGGGAAATTTTTGGATCTATACTTGGGAAATTTTTGGATCTATTCTTGGGAAATTTTTGGATCTATACTTGGGAAATTTTTGAATCTCTACTTGGGAATTTTTCGATCTATACTTGGGAAATTTTTGGATCTATACTTGGGAAATTTTTGGATCTATTCTTGGGAAATTTTTGGATCTATACTTGGAAAATTTTTCGATCTATACTTGGGAAATTTTTGGATCTCTAGTTGGGAAATTTTTAATCTCTACTTGGGAAATTTTTGAATCTCTACTAGGGAAATTTTTGAGTCTCTACTTGGGAAATTTTTGGATCTATACTTGGGAAATTTTTGGATCTATACTTGGGAAATTTTTGAATCTCTACTTGGGAAATTTTTGAATCTCTACTTGGGAAATTTTTGAATCTCTACTTGGGAAATTTTTGAATCTGTACTTGGGAAATTTTTGAATCTGTACTTGGGAAATTTTTGAATCTCTACTTGTGAAATTTTTAAATCTCTACTTGGGAAATTTAAGAATCAATACTTGGGAAGTTTTTGAATCTCTACTTGGGAAATTTTTGAATCTCTACTTGGGAAATTTTTGAGTCTCCACTTGGGAATTTTTCGATCTGTACTTGGGAAATTTTTTGGATCTATACTTGGGAAATTTTTGGATGTATACTTGGGAAATTTTTGGATCTATACTTGGGAAATTTTTCGTACTCTACTTGGGAAATTTTTCGATCTATACTTGGGAAATTTTTCGATCTATACTTGGAAAATTTTTCGATCTATACTTGGGTAATTTTTCGATCTATACTTGGGAAATTTTTCGATCTATACTTGGGAAATTTTTGGATCTATACTTGGGAAATTTTTGAATCTCTACTTGGGAAATTTTTGAATCGCTACTTGGGAAATTTTTAAATCTCTACTTGGGAAATTTTTGAATCTCTACTTGGGAAATTTTTGAATCTCTACTTGGGAAATTTTTGAATCGCTACTTGGGAAATTTTTGAATCTCTACTTGGGAAATTTTTGAATCTCTACTTGGGAAATTTTTGAATCTCTACTTGGGAAATTTTTTAATCTCTACTTGGGAAATTTTTGGATCTATACTTGGGAAATTTTTGGATCTATACTTGGGAAATTTTTGGATCTATTCTTGGGAAATTTTTGGATCTATACTTGGGAAATTTTTGGGTCTCTACTTGGGAAATTTTTGGATGTATATTTGGGAAATTTTTGGATCTATACTTGGGAAATTTTTGAATCTCTACTTGGGAAATTTTTGGATCTCAACTTGGGAAATTTTTGAATCTCTACTTGGGAAATTTTTGAATCTCAACTTGGGAAATTTTTGAATCTCTACTTGGGAAATTTTTGAATCGCTAATTGGGAAATTTTTGAATCTCTACTTGGGAAATTTTTGAATCTCTACTTGGGAAATTTTTGAATCTCTACTTGGGAAATTTTTTAATCTCTACTTGGGAATTTTTGGATCTATTCTTGGGAAATTTTTGGATCTATACTTGGGAAATTTTTGGGTCTCTACTTGGGAAATTTTTGGATGTATATTTGGGAAATTTTTGAATCTCTACTTGGGAAATTTTTGGATCTCTACTTGGGAAATTTTTGAATCTCTACTTGGGAAATTTTTGAATCTCTACTTGGGAAATTTTTGAATCTCTACTTGGGAAATTTTTGAATCGCTAATTGGGAAATTTTTGAATCTCTACTTGGGAAATTTTTGAATCTCTACTTGGGAAATTTTTGAATCTCTACTTGGGAAATATTTTAATCTCTACTTGGGAAATTTTTGGATCTATTCTTGGGAAATTTTTGGATCTATACTTGGGAAATTTTTGGATCTATTCTTGGGAAATTTTTGGATCTATACTTGGGAAATTTTTGAATCGCTTCTTGGGAAATTTTTAAATCTCTACTTGGGAAATTTTTGGATCTATACTTGGGAAATTTTTGGATCTATACTTGGGAAATTTTTGGATCTATTCTTGGGAAATTTTTGGATCTATACTTGGGAAATTTTTGAATCGCTACTTTTGAAATTTTTAAATCTCTACTTGGGAAATTTTTGAATCTCTACTTGGGAAATTTTTTAATCTCTACTTGGGAAATTTTTGGATGTATACTTGGGAAATTTTTGGATCTATACTTGGGAAATTTTTGGATCTATACTTGGGAAATTTTTGGATGTATACTTGGGAAATTTTTGGATCTATACTTGGGAAACTTTTCGTACTATACTTGGGAAATTTTTCGATCTATACTTGGGAAATTTTTGGATGTATACTTGGGAAATTTTTGAATCGCTACTTGGGAAATTTTTTAATCTCTACTTGGGAAATTTTTGGATCTATACTTGGGAAATTTTTGGATCTATACTTGGGAAATTTTTGGATCTATTCTTGGGAAATTTTTGGATCTATACTTGGGAAATTTTTGAATCTCTACTTGGGAATTTTTCGATCTATACTTGGGAAATTTTTGAATCTATACTTGGGAAATTTTTGGATCTATTCTTGGGAAATTTTTGGATCTATACTTGGGAAATTTTTGGATCTATACTTGGAAAATTTTTCGATCTATACTTGGGAAATTTTTGGATCTCTAGTTGGGAAATTTTTAATCTCTACTTGGGAAATTTTTGAATCTCTACTAGGGAAATTTTTGAGTCTCTACTTGGGAAATTTTTGGATCTATACTTGGGAAATTTTTGGATCTATACTTGGGAAATTTTTGAATCTCTACTTGGGAAATTTTTGAATCTCTACTTGGGAAATTTTTGAATCTCTACTTGGGAAATTTTTGAATCTGTACTTGGGAAATTTTTGAATCTCTACTTGTGAAATTTTTAAATCTCTACTTGGGAAATTTAAGAATCAATACTTGGGAAGTTTTTGAATCTCTACTTGGGAAGTTTTTGAATCTCTACTTGGGAAATTTTTGAATCTCTACTTGGGAAATTTTTGAGTCTCCACTTGGGAATTTTTCGATCTGTACTTGGGAAATTTTTTGGATCTATACTTGGGAAATTTTTGGATGTATACTTGGGAAATTTTTGGATCTATACTTGGGAAATTTTTCGTACTCTACTTGGGAAATTTTTCGATCTATACTTGGGAAATTTTTCGATCTATACTTGGAAAATTTTTCGATCTATACTTGGGTAATTTTTCGATCTATACTTGGGAAATTTTTGGATCTATACTTGGGAAATTTTTGAATCTCTACTTGGGAAATTTTTGAATCGCTACTTGGGAAATTTTTAAATCTCTACTTGGGAAATTTTTGAATCTCTACTTGGGAAATTTTTTAATCTCTACTTTGGAAATTTTTAGATCTATACTTGGGAAATTTTTGGATCTATACTTGGGAAATTTTTGGATCTATTCTTGGGAAATTTTTGGATCTATACTTGGGAAATTTTTGAATCTCTACTTGGGAAATTTTTGGATCTATACTTGGGAAATTTTTGGATGTATACATGGGAAATTTTTGGATGTATACTTGGGAAATTTTTGGATCTATACTTGGGAAATTTTTGGATCTATACTTGGGAAATTTTTGGGTCTCTACTTGGGAAATTTTTGGATGTATATTTGGGAAATTTTTGGATCTATACTTGGGAAATTTTTGAATCTCTACTTGGGAAATTTTTGGATCTCTACTTGGGAAATTTTTGAATCTCTACTTGGGAAATTTTTGAATCTGTACTTGGAAAATTTTTGAATCTCTACTTGGGAAATTTTTGAATCGCTAATTGGGAAATTTTTGAATCTCTTCTTGGGAAATTTTTGAATCTCTACTTGGGAAATTTTTGAATCTCTACTTGGGAAATTTTTGGATCTATTCTTGGGAAATTTTTGGATCTATACTTGGGAAATTTTTGGATCTATTCTTGGGAAATTTTTGGATCTATACTTGGGAAATTTTTGGATCTATACTTGGGAAATTTTTGGGTCTCTACTTGGGAAATTTTTGGATGTATATTTGGGAAATTTTTGGATCTATACTTGGGAAATTTTTGAATCTCTACTTGGGAAATTTTTGGATCTCTACTTGGGAAATTTTTGAATCTCTACTTGGGAAATTTTTGAATCTCTACTTGGGAAATTTTTGAATCTCTACTTGGGAAATTTTTGAATCGCTAATTGGGAAATTTTTGAATCTCTACTTGGGAAATTTTTGAATCTCTACTTGGGAAATTTTTGAATCTCTACTTGGGAAATATTTTAATCTCTACTTGGGAAATTTTTGGATCTATTCTTGGGAAATTTTTGGATCTATACTTGGGAAATTTTTGGATCTATTCTTGGGAAATTTTTGGATCTATACTTGGGAAATTTTTGAATCGCTTCTTGGGAAATTTTTAAATCTCTACTTGGGAAATTTTTGGATCTATACTTGGGAAATTTTTGGATCTATACTTGGGAAATTTTTGGATGTATACTTGGGAAATTTTTGGATCTATACTTGGGAAACTTTTCGTACTATACTTGGGAAATTTTTCGATCTATACTTGGGAAATTTTTGGATGTATACTTGGGAAATTTTTCGATCTATACTTGGGAAATTTTTCGATCTATACTTGGGAAATTTTTCGATCTATACTTGGAAAATTTTTCGATCTATACTTGGAAAATTTTTCGATCTATACTTGGGAAATTTTTCGATCTATACTTGGGAAATTTTTGGATGTAGACATGTGAAATTTTTGGATGTATACTTGGGAAATTTTTGGATCTATACTTGGGAAATTTTTGGATCTATACTTGGGAAATTTTTGAATCTCTACTTGGGAAATTTTTGAATCTCTACTTGGGAAATTTTTGAATCTGTACTTGGGAAATTTTTGAATCTCTACTTGGGAAATTTTTAAATCTCTACTTGGGAAATTTAAGAATCAATACTTGGGAAGTTTTTGAATCTCTACTTGGGAAATTTTTGAATCTCTACTTGGGAAATTTTTGAGTCTCTACTTGGGAATTTTTCGATCTGTACTTGGGAAATTTTTTGGATCTATACTTGGGAAATTTTTGGATGTATACTTGGGAAATTTTTGGATCTATACTTGGGAAATTTTTCGTACTCTACTTGGGAAATTTTTCGATCTATACTTGGGAAATTTTTCGATCTTTACTTGGGAAATTTTTCGATCTATACTTGGAAAATTTTTCGATCTATACTTGGGAAATTTTTCGATCTATACTTGGGAAATTTTTCGATCTATACTTGGGAAGTTTTTGGATCTATACTTGGGAAATTTTTGAATCTCTACTTGGGAAATTTTTGAATCGCTACTTGGGAAATTTTTAAATCTCTACTTGGGAAATTTTTGAATCTCTACTTGGGAAATTTTTTAATCTCTACTTGGGAAATTTTTAGATTTATACTTGGGAAATTTTTGGATCTATACTTTGGAAATTTTTGGATCTATTCTTGGGAAATTTTTGGATCTATACTTGGGAAATTTTTGAATCTCTACTTGGGAATTTTTCGATCTATACTTGGGAAATTTTTGGATCTATACTTGGGAAATTTTTGGATGTATACATGGGAAATTTTTGGATGTATACTTGGGAAATTTTTGGATCTATACTTGGGAAATTTTTGGATCTATACTTGGGAAATTTTTGGGTCTCTACTTGGGAAATTTTTGAATCTCTACTTGGGAAATTTTTGGATGTATATTTGGGAAATTTTTGGATCTATACTTGGGAAATTTTTTAATCTCTACTTGGGAAATTTTTGGATCTATTCTTGGGAAATTTTTGGATCTATACTTGGGAAATTTTTGGATCTCTACTTGGGAAATTTTTGGATGTATACTTGGGAAATTTTTGGATCTATACTTGGGAAATTTTTGGATCTATACTTGGGAAATTTTTGGATGTATACTTGGGAAATTTTTGGATCTATACTTGGGAAATTTTTGAATCTCTGCTTGGGAAATTTTTGAATCTGTACTTGGGAAATTTTTGAATCTGTACTTGGGAAATTTTTGAATCTCTACTTGGGAAATTTTTAAATCTCTACTTGGGAAATTTAAGAATCAATACTTGGGAAGTTTTTGAATCTCTACTTGGGAAATTTTTGAGTCTCTACTTGGGAATTTTTCGATCTGTACTTGGGAAATTTTTTGGATCTATACTTGGGAAATTTTTGGATCTATACTTGGGAAATTTTTGGATCTATACTTGGGAAATTTTTGGATGTATACATGGGAAATTTTTGGATGTATACTTGGAAAATTTTTGGATCTATACTTGGGAAATTTTTGGATCTATACTTGGGAAATTTTTGGGTCTCTACTTGG
Organism: Odiellus spinosus; assembly: GCA_963920705.1. Classification (NCBI taxonomy): domain Eukaryota; kingdom Metazoa; phylum Arthropoda; class Arachnida; order Opiliones; family Phalangiidae; genus Odiellus; species Odiellus spinosus. The sequence continues at coordinate 300,283 of CAWUCO010000006.1, read as the reverse complement.
GAAATTTTTATTCTCTACTTGGGAAATTTTTGAATCTCTACTTGGGACATTTTGGATGTATATTTGGGAAATTTTTGGATCTATACTTGGGAAATTTTTGAATCTCTACTTGGGAAATTTTTGGATCTCTACTTGGGAAATTTTTGAATCTCTACTTGGGAAATTTTTGAATCTGTACTTGGGAAATTTTTGAATCTCTACTTGGGAAATTTTTGAATCGCTAATTGGGAAATTTTTGAATCTCTTCTTGGGAAATTTTTGAATCTCTACTTGGGAAATTTTTGAATCTCTACTTGGGAAATTTTTGGATCTATTCTTGGGAAATTTTTGGATCTATACTTGGGAAATTTTTGGATCTATTCTTGGGAAATTTTTGGATCTATACTTGGGAATTTTTCGATCTATACTTGGGAAATTTTTGGGTCTCTACTCGGGAAATTTTTGGATGTATATATGGGAAATTTTTGGATCTATACTTGGGAAATTTTTGGATCTCTACTTGGGAAATTTTTGAATCTCTACTTGGGAAATTTTTGAATCTCTACTTGGGAAATTTTTGAATCTCTACTTGGGAAATTTTTGAATCGCTAATTGGGAAATTTTTGAATCTCTACTTGGGAAATTTTTGAATCTCTACTTGGGAAATTTTTGAATCTCTACTTGGGAAATATTTTAATCTCTACTTGGGAAATTTTTGGATCTATTCATGGGAAATTTTTGGATCTATACTTGGGAAATTTTTGGATCTATTCTTGGGAAATTTTTGGATCTATACTTGGGAAATTTTTGAATCGCTTCTTGGGAAATTTTTAAATCTCTACTTGGGAAATTTTTGAATCTCTACTTGGGAAATTTTTTAATCTCTACTTGGGAAATTTTTGGATCTATACTTGGGAAATTTTTGGATCTATACTTGGGAAATTTTTGGATGTATACTTGGGAAATTTTTGGATCTATACTTGGGAAACTTTTCGTACTATACTTGGGAAATTTTTCGATCTATACTTGGGAAATTTTTGGATGTATACTTGGGAAATTTTTCGATCTATACTTGGGAAATTTTTCGATCTATACTTGGGAAATTTTTCGATCTATACTTGGAAAATTTTTCGATCTATACTTGGAAAATTTTTCGATCTATACTTGGGAAATTTTTCGATCTATACTTGGGAAATTTTTGGATGTAGACATGTGAAATTTTTGGATGTATACTTGGGAAATTTTTGGATCTATACTTGGGAAATTTTTGGATCTATACTTGGGAAATTTTTGAATCTCTACTTGGGAAATTTTTGAATCTCTACTTGGGAAATTTTTGAATCTGTACTTGGGAAATTTTTGAATCTCTACTTGGGAAATTTTTAAATCTCTACTTGGGAAATTTAAGAATCAATACTTGGGAAGTTTTTGAATCTCTACTTGGGAAATTTTTGAATCTCTACTTGGGAAATTTTTGAGTCTCTACTTGGGAATTTTTCGATCTGTACTTGGGAAATTTTTTGGATCTATACTTGGGAAATTTTTGGATGTATACTTGGGAAATTTTTGGATCTATACTTGGGAAATTTTTCGTACTCTACTTGGGAAATTTTTCGATCTATACTTGGGAAATTTTTCGATCTTTACTTGGGAAATTTTTCGATCTATACTTGGAAAATTTTTCGATCTATACTTGGGAAATTTTTCGATCTATACTTGGGAAATTTTTCGATCTATACTTGGGAAGTTTTTGGATCTATACTTGGGAAATTTTTGAATCTCTACTTGGGAAATTTTTGAATCGCTACTTGGGAAATTTTTAAATCTCTACTTGGGAAATTTTTGAATCTCTACTTGGGAAATTTTTTAATCTCTACTTGGGAAATTTTTAGATTTATACTTGGGAAATTTTTGGATCTATACTTTGGAAATTTTTGGATCTATTCTTGGGAAATTTTTGGATCTATACTTGGGAAATTTTTGAATCTCTACTTGGGAATTTTTCGATCTATACTTGGGAAATTTTTGGATCTATACTTGGGAAATTTTTGGATGTATACATGGGAAATTTTTGGATGTATACTTGGGAAATTTTTGGATCTATACTTGGGAAATTTTTGGATCTATACTTGGGAAATTTATGGTCTCTACTTGGGAAATTTTTGAATCTCTACTTGGGAAATTTTTGGATGTATATTTGGGAAATTTTTGGATCTATACTTGGGAAATTTTTTAATCTCTACTTGGGAAATTTTTGGATCTATTCTTGGGAAATTTTTGGATCTATACTTGGGAAATTTTTGGATCTCTACTTGGGAAATTTTTGGATGTATACTTGGGAAATTTTTGGATCTATACTTGGGAAATTTTTGGATCTATACTTTGGAAATTTTTGGATGTATACTTGGGAAATTTTTGGATCTATACTTGGGAAATTTTTGAATCTCTGCTTGGGAAATTTTTGAATCTGTACTTGGGAAATTTTTGAATCTGTACTTGGGAAATTTTTGAATCTCTACTTGGGAAATTTTTAAATCTCTACTTGGGAAATTTAAGAATCAATACTTGGGAAGTTTTTGAATCTCTACTTGGGAAATTTTTGAGTCTCTACTTGGGAATTTTTCGATCTGTACTTGGGAAATTTTTTGGATCTATACTTGGGAAATTTTTGGATCTATACTTGGGAAATTTTTGGATCTATACTTGGGAAATTTTTGGATGTATACATGGGAAATTTTTGGATGTATACTTGGAAAATTTTTGGATCTATACTTGGGAAATTTTTGGATCTATTCTTGGGAAATATTTGGGTCTCTACTTGGGAAATTTTTATTCTCTACTTGGGAAATTTTTGAATCTCTACTTGGGACATTTTGGATGTATATTTGGGAAATTTTTGGATCTATACTTGGGAAATTTTTGAATCTCTACTTGGGAAATTTTTGGATCTCTACTTGGGAAATTTTTGAATCTCTACTTGGGAAATTTTTGAATCGCTACTTGGGAAATTTTTGAATCTCTACTTTGGAAATTTTTGAATCGCTAATTGGGAAATTTTTGAATCTCTACTTGGGAAATTTTTGAATCTCTACTTGGTAAATTTTTGATTCTCTACTTGGGAAATTTTTTAATCTCTTCTCGGGAAATTTTTGGATCTATTCTTGGGAAATTTTTGGATCTATACTTGGGAAATTTTTGGATCTATACTTGGGAAATTTTTGGATCTATACTTGGGAAATTTTTGAATCTCTACTTGGGAATTTTTCGATCTATACTTGGGAAATTTTTGGATCTATACTTGGGAAATTTTTGGATGTATACATGGGAAATTTTTGGATGTATACTTGGGAAATTTTTGGATCTATACTTGGGAAATTTTTGGATCTATACTTGGGAAATTTTTGGATCTATACTTGGGAAATTTTTGGATGTATACATGGGAAATTTTTGGATGTATACTTGGGAAATTTTTGGATCTATACTTGGGAAATTTTTGAATCTCTACTTGGGAAATTTTCAATCGCTACTTGGGAAATTTTTAAATCTCTACTTGGGAAATTTTTGAATCTCTACTTGGGAAATTTTTTAATCTCTACTTGGGAAATTTTTGGATCTATACTTGGGAAATTTTTGGATCTATACTTGGGAAATTTTTGGATCTATTCTTGGGAAATTTTTGGATCTATATTTGGGAAATTTTTGAATCTCTACTTGGGAATTTTAGATCTATACTTGGGAAATTTTTGGATCTATACTTGGGAAATTTTTGGATGTATACATGGGAAATTTTTGGATGTATACTTGGGAAATTTTTATTCTCTACTTGGGAAATTTTTGGATCTATACTTGGGAAATTTTTGGGTCTCTACTTGGGAAATTTTTATTCTCTACTTGGGAAATTTTTGAATCTCTACTTGGGAAATTTTTGGATCTCTACTTGGGAAATTTTTGAATCTCTACTTGGGAAATTTTTGAATCGCTACTTGGGAAATTTTTGAATCTCTACTTTGGAAATTTTTGAATCGCTAATTGGGAAATTTTTGAATCTCTACTTGGGAAATTTTTGAATCTCTACTTGGTAAATTTTTGATTCTCTACTTGGGAAATTTTTTAATCTCTACTCGGGAAATTTTTGGATCTATTCTTGGGAAATTTTTGGATCTATACTTGGGAAATTTTTGGATGTATACATGGGAAATTTTTGGATGTATACTTGGGAAATTTTTGGATCTATACTTGGGAAATTTTTCGTACTATACTTGGGAAATTTTTCGATCTATACTTGGGAAATTTTTCGATATATACTTGGGAAATTTTTCGATCTATACTTGGAAAATTTTTCGATCTATACTTGGGAAATTTTTCGATCAATACTTGGGAAATTTTTCGATCTATACTTGGGAAATTTTTGGATCTATACTTGGGAAATTTTTCGATCTATACTTGGGAAATTTTTCGATCAATACTTGGGAAATTTTTCGATCTATACTTGGGAAATTTTTGGATGTATACATGGGAAATTTTTGGATGTATACTTGGGAAATTTTTGGATCTATACTTGGGAAATTTTTGGATCTATACTTGGGAAATTTTTGGGTCTCTACTTGGGAAATTTTTATTCTCTACTTGGGAAATTTTTGAATCTCTACTTGGGACATTTTGGATGTATATTTGGGAAATTTTTGGATCTATACTTGGGAAATTTTTGAATCTCTACTTGGGAAATTTTTGGATCTCTACTTGGGAAATTTTTGAATCTCTACTTGGGAAATTTTTGAATCGCTACTTGGGAAATTTTTGAATCTCTACTTTGGAAATTTTTGAATCGCTAATTGGGAAATTTTTGAATCTCTACTTGGGAAATTTTTGAATCTCTACTTGGTAAATTTTTGATTCTCTACTTGGGAAATTTTTTAATCTCTACTCGGGAAATTTTTGGATCTATACTTGGGAAATTTTTGGATCTATACTTGGGAAATTTTTGGATCTATACTTGGGTAATTTTTGAATCTCTACTTGGGAATTTTTCGATCTATACTTGGGAAATTTTTCGATCTATACTTGGGAAATTTTTCGATCTATACTTGGGAAATTTTTGGATCTATACTTGGGAAATTTTTGGATCTATACTTGGGAAATTTTTGGATCTATACTTGGGAAATTTTTGAATCTCTACTTGGGAATTTTTCGATCTATACTTGGGAAATTTTTGGATCTATACTTGGGAAATTTTTGGATGTATACATGGGAAATTTTTGGATGTATACTTGGGAAATTTTTGGATCTATACTTGGGAAATTTTTGGATCTATACTTGGGAAATTTTTGGATCTATACTTGGGAAATTTTTGGATCTATACATGGGAAATTTTTGGATGTATACTTGGGAAATTTTTGGATCTATACTTGGGAAACTTTTCGTACTATACTTGGGAAATTTTTCGATCTATACTTGGGAAATTTTTAAATCTCTACTTGGGAAATTTTTGAATCTCTACTTGGGAAATTTTTTAATCTCTACTTGGGAAATTTTTGGAACTATACTTGGGAAATTTTTGGATCTATACTTGGGAAATTTTTGGATCTATTCTTGGGAAATTTTTGGATCTAAATTTGGGAAATTTTTGAATCTCTACTTGGGAATTTTAGATCTATACTTGGGAAATTTTTGGATCTATACTTGGGAAATTTTTGGATGTATACATGGGAAATTTTTAGATGTATACTTGGGAAATTTTTGGATCTATACTTGGGATATTTTTGGATCTATACTTGGGAAATTTTTGGGTCTCTACTTGGGAAATTTTTATTCTCTACTTGGTAAATTTTTGAATCTCTACTTGGGAAATTTTTGAATCTCAACTTGGGAAATTTTTGAATCTCTACTTGGGAAATTTTTGAATCGCTACTTGGGAAATTTTTGAATCTCTACTTGGGAAATTTTTGAATCGCTACTTGGGAAATTTTTGAATCTCTACTTGGGAAATTTTTGAATCTCTACTTGTGAAATTTTTGAATCTCTACTTGGGAAATTTTTTAATCTCTACTTGGGAAATTTTTGGATCTATTCTTGGGAAATTTTTGGATCTATACTTGGGAAATTTTTGGATCTATTCTTGGGAAATTTTTGGATCTATACTTGGGAAATTTTTGGATGTATACATGGGAAATTTTTGGATGTATACTTGGGAAAATTTTGGATCTATACTTGGGAAATTTTTGGATCTATACTTGGGAAATTTTTGGATCTATACTTGGGAAATTTTTGGATCTATACATGGAAAATTTTTGGATGTATACTTGGGAAATTTTTGGATCTATACTTGGGAAACTTTTCGTACTATACTTGGGAAATTTTTCGATCTATACTTGGGAAATTTTTCGATCTATACTTGGGAAATTTTTCGATCTATACTTGGAAAATTTTTCGATCTATACTTGGGAAATTTTTGGATCTATACTTGGGAAATTTTTGAATCTCTACTTGGGAAATTTTTGGATCTATACTTGGGAAATTTTTGAATCTATACTTGGGAAATTTTTGGACCTATACTTGGAAGATTTTTGGATCTATACTTGGGAAATTTTTGAATCTCTACTTGGGAAATTTTTGAATCGCTATTTGGGAAATTTTTGAATCTCTACTTGGGAAATTTTTGAATCTCTACTTGGGAAATTTTTGAATCTCTACTTGGGAAATTTTTTAATCTCTACTTGGGAAATTTTTGGATCTATTGTTGGGAAATTTTTGGATCTATACTTGGGAAATTTTTTGATCTATACTTGGGAAATTTTTGGATCTATACTTGGGAAATTTTTGGATCTATTCTTGGGAAATTTTTGGATCTATATTTGGGAAATTTTTGAATCTCTACTTGGGAATTTTAGATCTATACTTGGGAAATTTTTGGATCTACACTTGGGAAATTTTTGGATGTATACATGGGAAATTTTTGGATGTATACTTGGGAAATTTTTGGATCTATACTTGGGAAATTTTTGGATCTATACTTGGGAAATTTTTGGGTCTCTACTTGGGAAATTTTTATTCTCTACTTGGGAAATTTTTGAATCTCTACTTGGGAAATTTTTGAATCTCTACTTGGGAAATTTTTGAATCTCTACTTGGGAAATTTTTGAATCGCTACTTGGGAAATTTTTGAATCTCTACTTGGGAAATTTTTGAATCTCTACTTGGGAAATTTTTGAATCTCTACTTGGGAAATTTTTTAATCTCTACTTGGGAAATTTTTGGATCTATTCTTGGGAAATTTTTGGATCTATACTTGGGAAATTTTTGGATGTATACATGGGAAATTTTTGGATGTATACTTGGGAAAATTTTGGATCTATACTTGGGAAATTTTTGGATCTATACTTGGAAAATTTTTGGATCTATACTTGGGAAATTTTTGGATCTATACATGGGAAATGTTTGGATGTATACTTGGGAAATTTTTGGATCTATACTTGGGAAACTTTTCGTACTATACTTGGGAAATTTTTCGATCTATACTTGGGAAATTTTTCGATCTATACTTGGGAAATTTTTCGATCTATACTTGGGAAATTTTTCGATCAATACTTGGGAAATTTTTCGATCTATACTTGGGAAATTTTTGGATCTATACTTGGGAAATTTTTTGATGTATACATGGGAAATTTTTGGATGTATACTTGGGAAATTTTTGGATCTATACTTGGGAAATTTTTGGATCTATACTTGGGAAATTTTTGGGTCTCTACTTGGGAAATTTTTATTCTCTACTTGGGAAATTTTTGAATCTCTACTTGGGACATTTTGGATGTATATTTGGGAAATTTTTGGATCTATACTTGGGAAATTTTTGAATCTCTACTTGGGAAACTTTTGGATCTCTACTTGGGAAATTTTTGAATCTCTACTTGGGAAATTTTTGAATCGCTACTTGGGAAATTTTTGAATCTCTACTTTGGAAATTTTTGAATCGCTAATTGGGAAATTTTTGAATCTCTACTTGGGAAATTTTTGAATCTCTACTTGGTAAATTTTTGATTCTCTACTTGGGAAATTTTTTAATCTCTACTCGGGAAATTTTTGGATCTATTCTTGGGAAATTTTTGGATCTATACTTGGGAAATTTTTGGATCTATACTTGGGAAATTTTTGGATCTATACTTGGGAAATTTTTGAATCTCTACTTGGGAATTTTTCGATCTATACTTGGGAAATTTTTGGATCTATACTTGGGAAATTTTTGGATGTATACATGGGAAATTTTTGGATGTATACTTGGGAAATTTTTGGATCTATACTTGGGAAATTTTTGGATCTATACTTGGGAAATTTTTGGATCTATACTTGGGAAATTTTTGGATCTATACTAGGGAAATTTTTGGATCTATACTTGGGAAATTTTTGGATGTATACTTGGGAAATTTTTGGATCTATACTTGGGAAATTTTTCGATCTATACTTGGGAAATTTTTCGATCTATACTTGGGAAATTTTTCGATCTATACTTGGGAAATTTTTGAATCTCTACTTGGGAAATTTTTTAATCTCTACTTGGGAAATTTTTGGATCTATACTTGGGAAATTTTTGGATCTATACTTGGGAAATTTTTGGATCTATTCTTGGGAAATTTTTGGATCTATATTTGGGAAATTTTTGAATCTCTACTTGGGAATTTTAGATCTATACTTGGGAAATTTTTGGATCTATACTTGGGAAATTTTTGGATGTATACATGGGAAATTTTTGGATGTATACTTGGGAAATTTTTATTCTCTACTTGGAAAATTTTTGGATCTATACTTGGGAAATTTTTGGGTCTCTACTTGGGAAATTTTTATTCTCTACTTGGGAAATTTTTGAATCTCTACTTGGGAAATTTTTGGATCTCTACTTGGGAAATTTTTGAATCTCTACTTGGGAAATTTTTGAATCGCTACTTGGGAAATTTTTGAATCTCTACTTTGGAAATTTTTTAATCGCTAATTGGGAAATTTTTGAATCTCTACTTGGGAAATTTTTGAATCTCTACTTGGTAAATTTTTGATTCTCTACTTGGGAAATTTTTTAATCTCTACTCGGGAAATTTTTGGATCTATTCTTGGGAAATTTTTGGATCTATACTTGGGAAATTTTTGGATCTATACTTGGGAAATTTTTGGATCTATACTTGGGAAATTTTTGAATCTCTACTTGGGAATTTTTCGATCTATACTTGGGAAATTTTTGGATCTATACTTGGGAAATTTTTGGATGTATACATGGGAAATTTTTGGATGTATACTTGGGAAATTTTTGGATCTATACTTGGGAAATTTTTGGATCTATACTTGGGAAATTTTTGGATCTATACTTGGGAAATTTTTGGATCTATACATGGGAAATTTTTGGATGTATACTTGGGAAATTTTTGGATCTATACTTGGGAAACTTTTCGTACTATACTTGGGAAATTTTTCGATCTATACTTGGGAAATTTTTAAATCTCTACTTGGGAAATTTTTGAATCTCTACTTGGGAAATTTTTTAATCTCTACTTGGGAAATTTTTGGATCTATACTTGGGAAATTTTTGGATCTATACTTGGGAAATTTTTGGATCTATTCTTGGGAAATTTTTGAATCTCTACTTGGGAATTTTAGATCTATACTTGGGAAATTTTTGGATCTATACTTGGGAAATTTTTGGATGTATACATGGGAAATTTTAGGATGTATACTAGGGGAATTTTTGGATCTATACTTGGGAAATTTTTGGATCTATACTTGGGAAATTTTTGGGTCTCTACTTGGGAAATTTTTATTCTCTACTTGGGAAATTTTTGAATCTCTACTTGGGAAATTTTTGAATCTCAACTTGGGAAATTTTTGAATCTCTACTTGGGAAATTTTTGAATCGCTACTTGGGAAATTTTTGAATCTCTACTTGGGAAATTTTTGAATCGCTACTTGGGAAATTTTTGAATCTCTACTTGGGAAATTTTTGAATCTCTACTTGGGAAATTTTTGAATCTCTACTTGGGAAATTTTTAAATCTCTACTTGGGAAATTTTTGGATCTATTCTTGGGAAATTTTTGGATCTATACTTGGGAAATTTTTGGATCTATTCTTGGGAAATTTTTGGATCTATACTTGGGAAATTTTTGAATCTCTACTTGGGAATTTTTCGATCTATATTTGGGAAATTTTTGGATCTATACTTGGGAAATTTTTGGATGTATACATGGGAAATTTTTGGATGTATACTTGGGAAAATTTTGGATCTATACTTGGGAAATTTTTGGATCTATACTTGGGAAATTTTTGATCTATACTTGGGAAATTTTTGGATCTATACATGGGAAATTTTTGGATGTATACTTGGGAAATTTTTGGATCTATACTTGGGAAACTTTTCGTACTATACTTGGGAAATTTTTCGATCTATACTTGGGAAATTTTTCGATCTATACTTGGAAAATTTTTCGATCTATACTTGGGAAATTTTTCGATCTATACTTGGAAAATTTTTCGATCTATACTTGGAAAATTTTTCGATCTATACTTGGGAAATTTTTCGATCTATACTTGGGAAATTTTTCGATCTATACTTGGGAAATTTTTGGATCTATACTTGGGAAATTTTTGAATCTCTACTTGGGAAATTTTTGGATCTATACTTGGGAAATTTTTGAATCTATACTTGGGAAATTTTTGAATCTATACTTGGGAAATTTTTGGACCTATACTTGGAAGATTTTTGGATCTATACTTGGGAAATTTTTGAATCTCTACTTGGGAAATTTTTGAATCGCTACTTGGGAAATTTTTGAATCTCTACTTGGGAAATTTTTGAATCTCTACTTGGGAAATTTTTGAATCTCAACTTGGGAAATTTTTGAATCTCTACTTGGGAAATTTTTGAATCGCTACTTGGGAAATTTTTGAATCTCTACTTGGGAAATTTTTGAATCGCTACTTGGGAAATTTTTGAATCTCTACTTGGGAAATTTTTGAATCTCTACTTGGGAAATTTTTAAATCTCTACTTGGGAAATTTTTGGATCTATTCTTGGGAAATTTTTGGATCTATACTTGGGAAATTTTTGGATCTATTCTTGGGAAATTTTTGGATCTATACTTGGGAAATTTTTGAATCTCTACTTGGGAATTTTTCGATCTATACTTGGGAAATTTTTGGATGTATACATGGGAAATTTTTGGATGTATACTTGGGAAAATTTTGGATCTATACTTGGGAAATTTTTGGATCTATACTTGGGAAATTTTTGGATCTATACTTGGGAAATTTTTGGATCTATTCTTGGGAAATTTTTGGATCTATATTTGGGAAATTTTTGAATCTCTACTTGGGAATTTTAGATCTATACTTGGGAAATTTTTGGATCTATACTTGGGAAATTTTTGGATGTATACATGGGAAATTTTTGGATGTATACTTGGGAAATTTTTATTCTCTACTTGGAAAATTTTTGGATCTATACTTGGGAAATTTTTGGGTCTCTACTTGGGAAATTTTTATTCTCTACTTGGGAAATTTTTGAATCTCTACTTGGGAAATTTTTGGATCTCTACTTGGGAAATTTTTGAATCTCTACTTGGGAAATTTTTGAATCGCTACTTGGGAAATTTTTGAATCTCTACTTTGGAAATTTTTTAATCGCTAATTGGGAAATTTTTGAATCTCTACTTGGGAAATTTTTGAATCTCTACTTGGTAAATTTTTGATTCTCTACTTGGGAAATTTTTTAATCTCTACTCGGGAAATTTTTGGATCTATTCTTGGGAAATTTTTGGATCTATACTTGGGAAATTTTTGGATCTATACTTGGGAAATTTTTGGATCTATACTTGGGAAATTTTTGAATCTCTACTTGGGAATTTTTCGATCTATACTTGGGAAATTTTTGGATCTATACTTGGGAAATTTTTGGATGTATACATGGGAAATTTTTGGATGTATACTTGGGAAATTTTTGGATCTATACTTGGGAAATTTTTGGATCTATACTTGGGAAATTTTTGGATCTATACTTGGGAAATTTTTGGATCTATACATGGGAAATTTTTGGATGTATACTTGGGAAATTTTTGGATCTATACTTGGGAAACTTTTCGTACTATACTTGGGAAATTTTTCGATCTATACTTGGGAAATTTTTAAATCTCTACTTGGGAAATTTTTGAATCTCTACTTGGGAAATTTTTTAATCTCTACTTGGGAAATTTTTGGATCTATACTTGGGAAATTTTTGGATCTATACTTGGGAAATTTTTGGATCTATTCTTGGGAAATTTTTGAATCTCTACTTGGGAATTTTAGATCTATACTTGGGAAATTTTTGGATCTATACTTGGGAAATTTTTGGATGTATACATGGGAAATTTTAGGATGTATACTAGGGGAATTTTTGGATCTATACTTGGGAAATTTTTGGATCTATACTTGGGAAATTTTTGGGTCTCTACTTGGGAAATTTTTATTCTCTACTTGGGAAATTTTTGAATCTCTACTTGGGAAATTTTTGAATCTCAACTTGGGAAATTTTTGAATCTCTACTTGGGAAATTTTTGAATCGCTACTTGGGAAATTTTTGAATCTCTACTTGGGAAATTTTTGAATCGCTACTTGGGAAATTTTTGAATCTCTACTTGGGAAATTTTTGAATCTCTACTTGGGAAATTTTTGAATCTCTACTTGGGAAATTTTTAAATCTCTACTTGGGAAATTTTTGGATCTATTCTTGGGAAATTTTTGGATCTATACTTGGGAAATTTTTGGATCTATTCTTGGGAAATTTTTGGATCTATACTTGGGAAATTTTTGAATCTCTACTTGGGAATTTTTCGATCTATATTTGGGAAATTTTTGGATCTATACTTGGGAAATTTTTGGATGTATACATGGGAAATTTTTGGATGTATACTTGGGAAAATTTTGGATCTATACTTGGGAAATTTTTGGATCTATACTTGGGAAATTTTTGATCTATACTTGGGAAATTTTTGGATCTATACATGGGAAATTTTTGGATGTATACTTGGGAAATTTTTGGATCTATACTTGGGAAACTTTTCGTACTATACTTGGGAAATTTTTCGATCTATACTTGGGAAATTTTTCGATCTATACTTGGAAAATTTTTCGATCTATACTTGGGAAATTTTTCGATCTATACTTGGAAAATTTTTCGATCTATACTTGGAAAATTTTTCGATCTATACTTGGGAAATTTTTCGATCTATACTTGGGAAATTTTTCGATCTATACTTGGGAAATTTTTGGATCTATACTTGGGAAATTTTTGAATCTCTACTTGGGAAATTTTTGGATCTATACTTGGGAAATTTTTGAATCTATACTTGGGAAATTTTTGAATCTATACTTGGGAAATTTTTGGACCTATACTTGGAAGATTTTTGGATCTATACTTGGGAAATTTTTGAATCTCTACTTGGGAAATTTTTGAATCGCTACTTGGGAAATTTTTGAATCTCTACTTGGGAAATTTTTGAATCTCTACTTGGGAAATTTTTGAATCTCAACTTGGGAAATTTTTGAATCTCTACTTGGGAAATTTTTGAATCGCTACTTGGGAAATTTTTGAATCTCTACTTGGGAAATTTTTGAATCGCTACTTGGGAAATTTTTGAATCTCTACTTGGGAAATTTTTGAATCTCTACTTGGGAAATTTTTAAATCTCTACTTGGGAAATTTTTGGATCTATTCTTGGGAAATTTTTGGATCTATACTTGGGAAATTTTTGGATCTATTCTTGGGAAATTTTTGGATCTATACTTGGGAAATTTTTGAATCTCTACTTGGGAATTTTTCGATCTATACTTGGGAAATTTTTGGATGTATACATGGGAAATTTTTGGATGTATACTTGGGAAAATTTTGGATCTATACTTGGGAAATTTTTGGATCTATAATTGGGAAATTTTTGATCTATACTTGGGAAATTTTTGGATCTATACATGGGAAATTTTTGGATGTATACTTGGGAAATTTTTGGATCTATACTTGGGAAACTTTTCGTACTATACTTGGGAAATTTTTCGATCTATACTTGGGAAATTTTTCGATCTATACTTGGGAAATTTTTCGATCTATACTTGGAAAATTTTTCGATCTATACTTGGGAAATTTTTCGATCTATACTTGGAAAATTTTTCGATCTATACTTGGAAAATTTTTCGATCTATACTTGGGAAATTTTTCGATCTATACTTGGGAAATTTTTCGATCTATACTTGGGAAATTTTTGGATCTATACTTGGGAAATTTTTGAATCTCTACTTGGGAAATTTTTGGATCTATACTTGGGAAATTTTTGAATCTATACTTGGGAAATTTTTGAATCTATACTTGGGAAATTTTTGGACCTATACTTGGAAGATTTTTGGATCTATACTTGGGAAATTTTTGAATCTCTACTTGGGAAATTTTTGAATCGCTACTTGGGAAATTTTTGAATCTCTACTTGGGAAATTTTTGAATCTCTACTTGGGAAATTTTTGAATCTCTACTTGGGAAATTTTTGAATCTCTACTTGGGAAATTTTTGGATCTATTGTTGGGAAATTTTTGGATCTATACTTGGGAAATTTTTGGATCTATACTTGGGAAATTTTTGGATCTATACTTGGGAAATTTTTGGATCTATTCTTGGGAAATTTTTGGATCTATATTTGGGAAATTTTTGAATCTCTACTTGGGAATTTTAGATCTATACTTGGGAAATTTTTGGATCTATACTTGGGAAATTTTTGGATGTATACATGGGAAATTTTTGGATGTAAACTTGGGAAATTTTTGAATCTCTACTTGGGAAATTTTTGAATCTCTACTTGGGAAATTTTTGAATCTCTACTTGGGAAATTTTTGAATCGCTACTTGGGAAATTTTTGAATCTCTACTTGGGAAATTTTTGAATCGCTGCTTGGGAAATTTTTGAATCTCTACTTGGGAAATTTTTGAATCTCTACTTGGGAAATTTTTGAATCTCTACTTGGGAAATTTTTTAATCTCTACTTGGGAAATTTTTGGATCTATTCTTGGGAAATTTTTGGATCTATACATGGGAAATTTTTGGATGTATACTTGGGAAAATTTTGGATCTATACTTGGGAAATTTTTGGATCTATACTTGGGAAATTTTTGGATCTATACTTGGGAAATTTTTGGATCTATACATGGTAAATTTTTGGATGTATACTTGGGAAATTTTTGGATCTATACTTGGGAAACTTTTCGTACTATACTTGGGAAATTTTTCGATCTATACTTGGGAAATTTTTCGATCTATACTTGGGAAATTTTTCGATCTATACTTGGAAAATTTTTCGATCTATACTTGGGAAATTTTTCGATAAATACTTGGAAAATTTTTCGAACTATACTTGGAAAATTTTTCGATCTATACTTGGGAAATTTTTCGATCTATACTTGGGAAATTTTTCGATCTATACTCGGGAAATTTTTGGATCTATACTTGGGAAATTTTTGAATCTCTACTTGGGAAATTTTTGGATCTATACTTGGGAAATTTTTGAATCTATACTTGGGAAATTTTTGGACCTATACTTGGAAGATTTTTGGATCTATTCTTGGGAAATTTTTAAATCTCTACTTGGGAAATTTTTGAATCGCTACTTGGGAAATTTTTGAATCTCTACTTGGGAAATTTTTGAATCTCTACTTGGGAAATTTTTGAATCTCTACTTGGGAAATTTTTTAATCTCTACTTGGGAAATTTTTGGATCTATTGTTGGGAAATTTTTGAATCTCTACTTGGGAAATTTTTGAATCTCTACTTGGGAAATTTTTGGATCTATTGTTGGGAAATTTTTGGATCTATACTTGGGAAATTTTTGGATCTATACTTGGGAAATTTTTGGATCTATACTTGGGAAATTTTTGGATCTATTCTTGGGAAATTTTTGGATCTATATTTGGGAAATTTTTGAATCTCTACTTGGGAATTTTAGATCTATACTTGGGAAATTTTTGGATCTATACTTGGGAAATTTTTGGATGTATACATGGGAAATTTTTGGATGTAAACTTGGGAAATTTTTGAATCTCTACTTGGGAAATTTTTGAATCTCTACTTGGGAAATTTTTGAATCTCTACTTGGGAAATTTTTGAATCGCTACTTGGGAAATTTTTGAATCTCTACTTGGGAAATTTTTGAATCGCTGCTTGGGAAATTTTTGAATCTCTACTTGGGAAATTTTTGAATCTCTACTTGGGAAATTTTTGAATCTCTACTTGGGAAATTTTTTAATCTCTACTTGGGAAATTTTTGGATCTATTCTTGGGAAATTTTTGGATCTATACATGGGAAATTTTTGGATGTATACTTGGGAAAATTTTGGATCTATACTTGGGAAATTTTTGGATCTATACTTGGGAAATTTTTGGATCTATACTTGGGAAATTTTTGGATCTATACATGGTAAATTTTTGGATGTATACTTGGGAAATTTTTGGATCTATACTTGGGAAACTTTTCGTACTATACTTGGGAAATTTTTCGATCTATACTTGGGAAATTTTTCGATCTATACTTGGGAAATTTTTCGATCTATACTTGGAAAATTTTTCGATCTATACTTGGGAAATTTTTCGATAAATACTTGGAAAATTTTTCGAACTATACTTGGAAAATTTTTCGATCTATACTTGGGAAATTTTTCGATCTATACTTGGGAAATTTTTCGATCTATACTCGGGAAATTTTTGGATCTATACTTGGGAAATTTTTGAATCTCTACTTGGGAAATTTTTGGATCTATACTTGGGAAATTTTTGAATCTATACTTGGGAAATTTTTGGACCTATACTTGGAAGATTTTTGGATCTATTCTTGGGAAATTTTTAAATCTCTACTTGGGAAATTTTTGAATCGCTACTTGGGAAATTTTTGAATCTCTACTTGGGAAATTTTTGAATCTCTACTTGGGAAATTTTTGAATCTCTACTTGGGAAATTTTTTAATCTCTACTTGGGAAATTTTTGGATCTATTGTTGGGAAATTTTTGGATCTATACTTGGAAAATTTTTGGATCTATTCTTGGGAAATTTTTGGATCTATACTTGGGAAATTTTTGAAACTCTACTTGGGAATTTTTCGATCTATACTTGGGAAATTTTTGGATCTATACTTGGGAAATTTTTGGATGTATACATGGGAAATTTTTGGATGTATTCTTGGGAAATTTTTGGATCTATACTTGGGAAATTTTTGGATCTATACTTGGGAAATTTTTGGATCTATACTTGGGAAATTTTTGGATCTATACATGGGAAATTTTTGGATGTATACTTGGGAAATTTTTGGATCTATACTTGGGAAACTTTTCGTACTATACTTGGGAAATTTTTCGATCTATACTTGGGAAATTTTTCGATCTATACTTGGGAAATTTTTCGATCTATACTTGGAAAATTTTTCGATCTATACTTGGGAAATTTTTCGATCTATACTTGGGAAATTTTTCGATCTATACTTGGAAAATTTTTCGATCTATACTTGGGAAATTTTTCGATCTATACTTGGGAAATTTTTCGATCAATACTTGGGAAATTTTTCGATCTATACTTGGGAAATTTTTCGATCTATACTTGGGAAATTTTTCGATCTATACTTGGGAAATTTTTGGATCTATACTTGGGAAATTTTTGAATCTCTACTTGGGAAATTTTTGGATCTATACTTGGGAAATTTTTGAATCTATACTTGGGAAATTTTTGGACCTATACTTGGAAAATTTTTGGATCTATACTTGGGAAATTTTTGAATCTCTACTTGGGAAATTTTTGAATCGCTACTTGGGAAATTTTTGAATCTCTACTTGGGAAATTTTTGAATCTCTACTTGGGAAATTTTTGAATCCCTACTTCTGAAATTTTTTAATCTCTACTTGGGAAATTTTTGGATCTATACTTGGGAAATTTTTGAATATATACTTGGGAAATTTTTGGACCTATACTTGGAAAATTTTTGGATCTATACTTGGGAAATTTTTCGATCTATACTCTGAAATTTTTGTATCTATTCTTGGGAAATTTTTGGATCTATACTTGGGAAATTTTTGGATCTATACTTGGGAAATTTTTGGATCTATACTTGGAAAATTTTTCGATCTATACTTGGAAAATTTTGGATCTATACATGGGACATTTTTCGATCTATACTTGGAAAATTTTTCGATCTATGCTTGGGAAATTTTTGGATCTCTACTTGGGAAATTTTTGAATCTCTACTTGGGAAATTTTTGAATCTCTACTTGGGAAATTTTTGAATCTCTACTTGGGAAATTTTTGAATCTCTACTTGGGAAATTTTTGAATCTCTACTTGGGAAATTTTTGAATCTCTACTTGGGAAATTTTTGAATCGCTACTTTTGAAATTTTTGAATCTCTTCTTGGGAAATTTTTGAATCGCTACTTGGGAAATTTTTGAATCTCTACTTGGGAAATTTTTGAATCTCTACTTGGGAAATTTTTGAATCTCTACTTGGGAAATTTTTTAATCTCTACTTGGGAAATTTTTGGATCTATTCTTGGGAAATTTTTGGATCTATACTTGGGAAATTTTTGGTTCTATTCTTGGGAAATTTTTGGATCTATACTTGGGAAATTTTTGAATCTCTACTTGGGAATTTTTCGATCTATACTTGGGAAATTTTTGGTTCTATACTTGGGAAATTTTTGGATGTATACATGGGAAATTTTTGGATGTATACTTGGGAAAATTTTGGATCTATACTTGGGAAATTTTTGGATCTATACTTGGGAAATTTTTGGATCTATACTTGGGAAATTTTTGGATCTATACTTGGGAAACTTTTCGTACTATACTTGGGACATTTTTCGATCTATACTTGGAAAATTTTTCGATCTATACTTGGGAAATTTTTCGATCTATACTTGGGAAATTTTTCGATCTATACTTGGGAAATTTTTGGATCTATACTTGGGAAATTTTTGAATCTCTACTTGGGAAATTTTTGGATCTATACTTGGGAAATTTTTGAATCTATACTTGGGAAATTTTTGGACCTATACTTGGAAGATTTTTTGATCTATACTTGGGAAATTTTTGAATCTCTACTTGGGAAATTTTTGAATCGCTACTTGGGAAATTTTTCGATCTATACTTGGAAAATTTTTCGATCTATACTTGGGAAATTTTTCGATCTATACTTGGAAAATTTTTCGATCTATACTTGGAAAATTTTTCGATCTATACTTGGGAAATTTTTCGATCTATACTTGGGAAATTTTTCGATCTATACTTGGGAAATTTTTGGATCTATACTTGGGAAATTTTTGAATCTCTACTTGGCAAATTTTTGGATCTATACTTGGGAAATTTTTGAATCTAGACTTGGGAAATTTTTGGACCTATACTTGGAAGATTTTTTGATCTATACTTGGGAAATTTTTGAATCTCTACTTGGGAAATTTTTGAATCGCTACTTGGGAAATTTTTGAATCTCTACTTGGGAAATTTTTGAACCTCTACTTGGAAAATTTTTCGATCTATACTTGGGAAATTTTTCGATCTATACTTGGAAAATTTTTCGATCTATACTTGGAAAATTTTTGGTTCTATACTTGGGAAATTTTTGGATGTATACATGGGAAATTTTTGGATGTATACATGGAAAATTTTTGGATGTATACTTGGGAAAATTTTGAACCTCTACTTGGAAAATTTTTCGATCTATACTTGGGAAATTTTTCGATCTATACTTGGGAAATTTTTCGATCTATACTTGGGAAATTTTTGGTTCTATACTTGGGAAATTTTTGGATGTATACATGGGAAATTTTTGGATGTATACATGGGAAATTTTTGGATGTATACTTGGGAAAATTTTGGATCTATACTTGGGAAATTTTTGGATCTATACTTGGGAAATTTTTGGATCTATACTTGGGAAATTTTTGGATCTATACTTGGGAAACTTTTCGTACTATACTTGGGACATTTTTCGATCTATACTTGGAAAATTTTTCGATCTATACTTGGGAAATTTTTCGATCTATACTTGGGAAATTTTTCGATCTATACTTGGGAAATTTTTGGATCTATACTTGGGAAATTTTTGAATCTCTACTTGGGAAATTTTTGGATCTATACTTGGGAAATTTTTGAATCTATACTTGGGAAATTTTTGGACCTATACTTGGAAGATTTTTTGATCTATACTTGGGAAATTTTTGAATCTCTACTTGGGAAATTTTTGAATCGCTACTTGGGAAATTTTTCGATCTATACTTGGAAAATTTTTCGATCTATACTTGGGAAATTTTTCGATCTATACTTGGAAAATTTTTCGATCTATGCTTGGGAAATTTTTGGATCTCTACTTGGGAAATTTTTGAATCTCTACTTGGGAAATTTTTGAATCTCTACTTGGGAAATTTTTGAATCTCTACTTGGGAAATTTTTGAATCTCTACTTGGGAAATTTTTGAATCTCTACTTGGGAAATTTTTGAATCTCTACTTGGGAAATTTTTGAATCGCTACTTTTGAAATTTTTGAATCTCTTCTTGGGAAATTTTTGAATCGCTACTTGGGAAATTTTTGAATCTCTACTTGGGAAATTTTTGAATCTCTACTTGGTAAATTTTTGAATCTCTACATGGGAAATTTTTTAATCTCTACTTGGGAAATTTTTGGATCTATTCTTGGGAAATTTTTGGATCTATACTTGGGAAATTTTTGGTTCTATTCTTGGGAAATTTTTGAATCTCTACTTGGGAAATTTTTGGATCTATACTTGGGAAATTTTTGAATCTATACTTGGGAAATTTTTGGACCTATACTTGGAAGATTTTTTGATCTATACTTGGGAAATTTTTGAATCTCTACTTGGGAAATTTTTGAATCGCTACTTGGGAAATTTTTCGATCTATACTTGGAAAATTTTTCGATCTATACTTGGGAAATTTTTGGATGTATACATGGGAAATTTTTGGATGTATACATGGGAAATTTTTGAATCTCTACTTGGGAAATTTTTGAACCTCTACTTGGAAAATTTTTCGATCTATACTTGGGAAATTTTTCGATCTATACTTGGGAAATTTTTCGATCTATACTTGGGAAATTTTTGGTTCTATACTTGGGAAATTTTTGGATGTATACATGGGAAATTTTTGGATGTATACATGGGAAATTTTTGGATGTATACTTGGGAAAATGTTGGATCTATACTTGGGAAATTTTTGGATCTATACTTGGGAAATTTTTGGATCTATACTTGGGAAATTTTTGGATCTATACTTGGGAAACTTTTCGTACTATACTTGGGACATTTTTCGATCTATACTTGGAAAATTTTTCGATCTATACTTGGGAAATTTTTCGATCTATACTTGGGAAATTTTTCGATCTATACTTGGGAAATTTTTGGATCTATACTTGGGAAATTTTTGAATCTCTACTTGGGAAATTTTTGGATCTATACTTGGGAAATTTTTGAATCTATACTTGGGAAATTTTTGGACCTATACTTGGAAGATTTTTTGATCTATACTTGGGAAATTTTTGAATCTCTACTTGGGAAATTTTTGAATCGCTACTTGGGAAATTTTTCGATCTATACTTGGAAAATTTTTCGATCTATACTTGGGAAATTTTTCGATCTATACTTGGAAAATTTTTCGATCTATGCTTGGGAAATTTTTGGATCTCTACTTGGGAAATTTTTGAATCTCTACTTGGGAAATTTTTGAATCTCTACTTGGGAAATTTTTGAATCTCTACTTGGGAAATTTTTGAATCTCTACTTGGGAAATTTTTGAATCTCTACTTGGGAAATTTTTGAATCTCTACTTGGGAAATTTTTGAATCGCTACTTTTGAAATTTTTGAATCTCTTCTTGGGAAATTTTTGAATCGCTACTTGGGAAATTTTTGAATCTCTACTTGGGAAATTTTTGAATCTCTACTTGGGAAATTTTTGAATCTCTACTTGGGAAATTTTTTAATCTCTACTTGGGAAATTTTTGGATCTATTCTTGGGAAATTTTTGGATCTATACTTGGGAAATTTTTGGTTCTATTCTTGGGAAATTTTTGAATCTCTACTTGGGAAATTTTTGGATCTATACTTGGGAAATTTTTGAATCTATACTTGGGAAATTTTTGGACCTATACTTGGAAGATTTTTTGATCTATACTTGGGAAATTTTTGAATCTCTACTTGGGAAATTTTTGAATCGCTACTTGGGAAATTTTTCGATCTATACTTGGAAAATTTTTCGATCTATACTTGGGAAATTTTTCGATCTATACTTGGAAAATTTTTCGATCTATGCTTGGGAAATTTTTGGATCTCTACTTGGGAAATTTTTGAATCTCTACTTGGGAAATTTTTGAATCTCTACTTGGGAAATTTTTGAATCTCTACTTGGGAAATTTTTGAATCTCTACTTGGGAAATTTTTGAATCTCTACTTGGGAAATTTTTGAATCTCTACTTGGGAAATTTTTGAATCGCTACTTTTGAAATTTTTGAATCTCTTCTTGGGAAATTTTTGAATCGCTACTTGGGAAATTTTTGAATCTCTACTTGGGAAATTTTTGAATCTCTACTTGGAAAATTTTTGAATCTCTACTTGGGAAATTTTTTAATCTCTACTTGGGAAATTTTTGGATCTATTCTTGGGAAATTTTTGGATCTATACTTGGGAAATTTTTGGTTCTATTCTTGGGAAATTTTTGGATCTATACTTGGGAAATTTTTGAATCTCTACTTGGGAATTTTTCGATCTATACTTGGGAAATTTTTGGTTCTATACTTGGGAAATTTTTGGATGTATACATGGGAAATTTTTGGATGTATACTTGGGAAAATTTTGGATCTATACTTGGGAAATTTTTGGATCTATACTTGGGAAATTTTTGGATCTATACTTGGGAAATTTTTGGATCTATACTTGGGAAACTTTTCGTACTATACTTGGGACATTTTTCGATCTATACTTGGAAAATTTTTCGATCTATACTTGGGAAATTTTTCGATCTATACTTGGGAAATTTTTCGATCTATACTTGGGAAATTTTTGGATCTATACTTGGGAAATTTTTGAATCTCTACTTGGGAAATTTTTGGATCTATACTTGGGAAATTTTTGAATCTATACTTGGGAAATTTTTGGACCTATACTTGGAAGATTTTTTGATCTATACTTGGGAAATTTTTGAATCTCTACTTGGGAAATTTTTGAATCGCTACTTGGGAAATTTTTCGATCTATACTTGGAAAATTTTTCGATCTATACTTGGGAAATTTTTCGATCTATACTTGGAAAATTTTTCGATCTATACTTGGGAAATTTTTCGATCTATACTTGGGAAATTTTTCGATCTATACTTGGGAAATTTTTCGATCTATACTTGGGAAATTTTTGGATCTATACTTGGGAAATTTTTGAATCTCTACTTGGCAAATTTTTGGATCTATACTTGGGAAATTTTTGAATCTAGACTTGGGAAATTTTTGGACCTATACTTGGAAGATTTTTTGATCTATACTTGGGAAATTTTTGAATCTCTACTTGGGAAATTTTTGAATCGCTACTTGGGAAATTTTTGAATCTCTACTTGGGAAATTTTTGAATCTCTACTTGGAAAATTTTTCGATCTATACTTGGGAAATTTTTCGATCTATACTTGGAAAATTTTTCGATCTATACTTTTAAAATTTTTCGATCTATACTTGGGAAATTTTTCGATCTATACTTGGGAAATTTTTCGATCTATACTTGGGAAATTTTTGGTTCTATACTTGGGAAATTTTTGGATGTATACATGGGAAATTTTTGGATGTATACATGGGAAATTTTTGGATGTATACTTGGGAAAATTTTGGATCTATACTTGGGAAATTTTTGGATCTATACTTGGGAAATTTTTGGATCTATACTTGGGAAATTTTTGGATCTATACTTGGGAAACTTTTCGTACTATACTTGGGACATTTTTCGATCTATACTTGGAAAATTTTTCGATCTATACTTGGGAAATTTTTCGATCTATACTTGGGAAATTTTTCGATCTATACTTGGGAAATTTTTGGATCTATACTTGGGAAATTTTTGAATCTCTACTTGGGAAATTTTTGGATCTATACTTGGGAAATTTTTGAATCTATACTTGGGAAATTTTTGGACCTATACTTGGAAGATTTTTTGATCTATACTTGGGAAATTTTTGAATCTCTACTTGGGAAATTTTTGAATCTCTACTTGGAAAATTTTTCGATCTATACTTGGGAAATTTTTCGATCTATACTTGGAAAATTTTTCGATCTATACTTTTAAAATTTTTCGATCTATACTTGGGAAATTTTTCGATCTATACTTGGGAAATTTTTCGATCTATACTTGGGAAATTTTTGGTTCTATACTTGGGAAATTTTTGGATGTATACATGGGAAATTTTTGGATGTATACATGGGAAATTTTTGGATGTATACTTGGGAAAATTTTGGATCTATACTTGGGAAATTTTTGGATCTATACTTGGGAAATTTTTGGATCTATACTTGGGAAATTTTTGGATCTATACTTGGGAAACTTTTCGTACTATACTTGGGACATTTTTCGATCTATACTTGGAAAATTTTTCGATCTATACTTGGGAAATTTTTCGATCTATACTTGGGAAATTTTTCGATCTATACTTGGGAAATTTTTGGATCTATACTTGGGAAATTTTTGAATCTCTACTTGGGAAATTTTTGGATCTATACTTGGGAAATTTTTGAATCTATACTTGGGAAATTTTTGGACCTATACTTGGAAGATTTTTTGATCTATACTTGGGAAATTTTTGAATCTCTACTTGGGAAATTTTTGAATCGCTACTTGGGAAATTTTTCGATCTATACTTGGAAAATTTTTCGATCTATACTTGGGAAATTTTTCGATCTATACTTGGAAAATTTTTCGATCTATACTTGGGAAATTTTTCGATCTATACTTGGGAAATTTTTCGATCTATACTTGGGAAATTTTTGGATCTATACTTGGGAAATTTTTGAATCTCTACTTGGCAAATTTTTGGATCTATACTTGGGAAATTTTTGAATCTAGACTTGGGAAATTTTTGGACCTATACTTGGAAGATTTTTTGATCTATACTTGGGAAATTTTTGAATCTCTACTTGGGAAATTTTTGAATCGCTACTTGGGAAATTTTTGAATCTCTACTTGGGAAATTTTTGAATCTCTACTTGGGAAATTTTTGAATCTCTACTTGGGAAATTTTTTAATCTCTACTTGGGAAATTTTTGGATCTATTCTTGGGAAATTTTTGGATCTATACTTGGGAAATTTTTGGATCTATTCTTGGGAAATTTTTGGATCTAT
Source organism: Odiellus spinosus (assembly GCA_963920705.1). Taxonomy (NCBI): domain Eukaryota; kingdom Metazoa; phylum Arthropoda; class Arachnida; order Opiliones; family Phalangiidae; genus Odiellus; species Odiellus spinosus. The sequence continues at coordinate 274,909 of CAWUCO010000006.1, read as the reverse complement.
ACTTGGGAAATTTTTGGATCTATTCTTGGGAAATTTTTGGATCTATACTTGGGAAATTTTTGAATCTCTACTTGGGAATTTTTCGATCTATACTTGGGAAATTTTTGGTTCTATACTTGGGAAATTTTTGGATGTATACATGGGAAATTTTTGGATGTATACTTGGGAAAATTTTGGATCTATACTTGGGAAATTTTTGGATCTATACTTGGGAAATTTTTGGATCTATACTTGGGAAATTTTTGGATCTATACTTGGGAAATTTTTGGATCTATACATGGGAAATTTTTGGATGTATACTTGGGAAATTTTTGAATCTCTACTTGGGAAATTTTTGAATCTCTACTTGGGAAATTTTTGAATCTCTACTTGGGAAATTTTTGAATCTCTACTTGGGAAATTTTTGAATCTCTACTTGGGAAATTTTTGAATCGCTACTTTTGAAATTTTTGAATCTCTTCTTGGGAAATTTTTGAATCGCTACTTGGGAAATTTTTGAATCTCTACTTGGGAAATTTTTGAATCTCTACTTGGGAAATTTTTTAATCTCTACTTGGGAAATTTTTGGATCTATTCTTGGGAAATTTTTGGATCTATACTTGGGAAATTTTTGGTTCTATTCTTGGGAAATTTTTGGATCTATACTTGGGAAATTTTTGAATCTCTACTTGGGAATTTTTCGATCTATACTTGGGAAATTTTTGGTTCTATACTTGGGAAATTTTTGGATGTATACATGGGAAATTTTTGGATCTATACTTGGGAAATTTTAGGATCTATACATGGGAAATTTTTGGATGTATACTTGGGAAATTTTTGGATCTATACTTGGGAAACTTTTCGTACTATACTTGGGAAATTTTTCGATCTATACTTGGAAAATTTTTCGATCTATACTTGGGAAATTTTTCGATCTATACTTGGGAAATTTTTCGATCTATACTTGGGAAATTTTTGGATCTATACTTGGGAAATTTTTGAATCTCTACTTGGGAAATTTTTGAATCTCTACTTGGGAAATTTTTGAATCTCTACTTGGGAAATTTTTGGATCTATACTTGGGAAATTTTTGAATCTATACTTGGGAAATTTTTGGACCTATACTTGGAAGATTTTTTGATCTATACTTGGGAAATTTTTGAATCTCTACTTGGGAAATTTTTGAATCGCTACTTGGGAAATTTTTCGATCTATACTTGGAAAATTTTTCGATCTATACTTGGGAAATTTTTCGATCTATACTTGGAAAATTTTTCGATCTATACTTGGAAAATTTTTCGATCTATACTTGGGAAATTTTTCGATCTATACTTGGGAAATTTTTCGATCTATACTTGGGAAATTTTTGGATCTATACTTGGGAAATTTTTGAATCTCTACTTGGGAAATTTTTGGATCTATACTTGGGAAATTTTTGAATCTAGACTTGGGAAATTTTTGGACCTATACTTGGAAGATTTTTTGATCTATACTTGGGAAATTTTTGAATCTCTACTTGGGAAATTTTTGAATCGCTACTTGGGAAATTTTTGAATCTCTACTTGGGAAATTTTTGAATCTCTACTTGGGAAATTTTTGAATCTCTACTTGGGAAATTTTTGAATCTCTACTTGGGAAATTTTTTAATCTCTACTTGGGAAATTTTTGGATCTATTCTTGGGAAATTTTTGGATCTATACTTGGGAAATTTTTGGATCTATTCTTGGGAAATTTTTGGATCTATACTTGGGAAATTTTTGGATCTATTCTTGGGAAATTTTTGGACCTATACTTGGGAAATTTTTGGATCTATACTTGGGAAATTTTTGGATCTATTCTTGGGAAATGTTTGGATCTATACTTGGGAAATTTTTGAATCTCTACTTGGGAATTTTTCGATCTATACTTGGGAAATTTTTGGTTCTATACTTGGGAAATTTTTGGATGTATACATGGGAAATTTTTGGATGTATACTTGGGAAAATTTTGGATCTATACTTGGGAAATTTTTGGATCTATACTTGGGAAATTTTTGGATCTATACTTGGGAAATTTTTGGATCTATACTTGGGAAATTTTTGGATCTATACATGGGAAATGTTTGGATGTATACTTGGGAAATTTTTGGATCTATACTTGCGAAACTTTTCGTACTATACTTGGGAAATTTTTCGATCTATACTTGGGAAATTTTTCGATCTATACTTGGGAAATTTTTCGATCTATACTTGGAAAATTTTTCGATCTATACTTGGGAAATTTTTCGATCTATACTTGGAAAATTTTTCGATCTATACTTGGAAAATTTTTCGTTCTATACTTGGGAAATTTTTCGATCTATACTTGGGCAATTTTTCGATCTATACTTGGGAAATTTTTGAATCTCTACTTGGGAAATTTTTGGATCTATACTTGGGAAATTTTTGAATCTCTACTTGGGAAATTTTTGGACCTATACTTGGAAGATTTTTTGATCTATACTTGGGAAATTTTTGAATCTCTACTTGGGAAATTTTTGAATCGCTACTTGGGAAATTTTTGAATCTCTACTTGGGAAATTTTTGAATCTCTACTTGGGAAATTTTTGAATCTCTACTTGGGAAATTTTTTAATCTCTACTTGGGAAATTTTTGGATCTATTCTTGGGAAATTTTTGGATCTATACTTGGGAAATTTTTGGATCTATTCTTGGGAAATTTTTGGATCTATACTTGGGAAATTTTTGAATCTCTACTTGGGAATTTTTCGATCTATACTTGGGAAATTTTTGGATCTATACTTGGGAAATTTTTGGATGTATACATGGGAAATTTTTGGATGTATACTTGGGAAATTTTTGGATCTATACTTGGGAAATTTTTGGATCTATACTTGGGAAATTTTTGGATCTATACATGGGAAATTTTTGGATGTATACTTGGGAAATTTTTGGATCTATACTTGGGAAACTTTTCGTACTATACTTGGGAAATTTTTCGATCTATACTTGGGAAATTTTTCGATCTATACTTGGTAAATTTTTCGATCTATACTTGGGAAACTTTTCGTACTATACTTGGGAAATTTTTCGATCTATACTTGGAAAATTTTTCGATCTATACTTGGGAAATTTTTCGATCTATACTTGAGAAATTTTTCGATCTATACTTGGGAAATTTTTGGATCTATACTTGGGAAATTTTTGAATCTCTACTTGGGAAATTTTTGGATCTATACTTGGGAAATTTTTGAATCTATACTTGGGAAATTTTTGGACCTATACTTGGAAGATTTTTTGATCTATACTTGGGAAATTTTTGAATCTCTACTTGGGAAATTTTTGAATCGCTACTTGGGAAATTTTTCGATCTATACTTGGAAAATTTTTCGATCTATACTTGGGAAATTTTTCGATCTATACTTGGAAAATTTTTCGATCTATACTTGGAAAATTTTTCGATCTATACTTGGGAAATTTTTCGATCTATACTTGGGAAATTTTTCGATCTATACTTGGGAAATTTTTGGATCTATACTTGGGAAATTTTTGAATCTCTACTTGGGAAATTTTTGGATCTATACTTGGGAAATTTTTGAATCTAGACTTGGGAAATTTTTGGACCTATACTTGGAAGATTTTTTGATCTATACTTGGGAAATTTTTGAATCTCTACTTGGGAAATTTTTGAATCGCTACTTGGGAAATTTTTGAATCTCTACTTGGGAAATTTTTGAATCTCTACTTGGGAAATTTTTGAATCTCTACTTGGGAAATTTTTTAATCTCTACTTGGGAAATTTTTGGATCTATTCTTGGGAAATTTTTGGATCTATACTTGGGAAATTTTTGGATCTATTCTTGGGAAATTTTTGGATCTATACTTGGGAAATTTTTGAATCTCTACTTGGGAAATTTTTGGATCTATACTTGGGAAATTTTTGGATCTATACTTGGGAAATTTTTGGATCTATACTTGGGAAATTTTTGGATCTATACATGGGAAATTTTTGGATGTATACTTGGGAAATTTTTGAATCTCTACTTGGGAAATTTTTGAATCTCTACTTGGGAAATTTTTGAATCTCTACTTGGGAAATTTTTGAATCTCTACTTGGGAAATTTTTGAATCTCTACTTGGGAAATTTTTGAATCGCTACTTTTGAAATTTTTGAATCTCTGCTTGGGAAATTTTTGAATCGCTACTTGGGAAATTTTTGAATCTCTACTTGGGAAATTTTTGAATCTCTACTTGGGAAATTTTTGAATCTCTACTTGGGAAATTTTTTAATCTCTACTTGGGAAATTTTTGGATCTATTCTTGGGAAATTTTTGGATCTATACTTGGGAAATTTTTGGTTCTATTCTTGGGAAATTTTTGGATCTATACTTGGGAAATTTTTGAATCTCTACTTGGGAATTTTTCGATCTATACTTGGGAAATTTTTGGTTCTATACTTGGGAAATTTTTGGATGTATACATGGGAAATTTTTGGATGTATACTTGGGAAAATTTTGGATCTATACTTGGGAAATTTTTGGATCTATACTTGGGAAATTTTTGGATCTATACTTGGGAAATTTTTGGATCTATACATGGGAAATTTTTGGATGTATACTTGGGAAATTTTTGGATCTATACTTGGGAAACTTTTCGTACTATACTTGGGAAATTTTTCGATCTATACTTGGAAAATTTTTCGATCTATACTTGGGAAATTTTTCGATCTATACTTGGGAAATTTTTCGATCTATACTTGGGAAATTTTTGGATCTATACTTGGGAAATTTTTGGATCTATACTTGGGAAATTTTTGAATCTATACTTGGGAAATTTTTGGACCTATACTTGGAAGGTTTTTTGATCTATACTTGGGAAATTTTTGAATCTCTACTTGGGAAATTTTTCGATCTATACTTGGGAAATTTTTCGATCTATACTTGGGAAATTTTTCGATCTATACTTGGAAAATTTTTCGATCTATACTTGGGAAATTTTTCGATCTATACTTGGAAAATTTTTCGATCTATACTTGGAAAATTTTTCGTTCTATACTTAGGAAATTTTTCGATCTATACTTGGGAAATTTTTCGATCTATACTTGGGAAATTTTTGAATCTCTACTTGGGAAATTTTTGGATCTATACTTGGGAAATTTTTGAATCTCTACTTGGGAAATTTTTGGACCTATACTTGGAAGATTTTTTGATCTATACTTGGGAAATTTTTGAATCTCTACTTGGGAAATTTTTGAATCGCTACTTGGGAAATTTTTGAATCTCTACTTGGGAAATTTTTGAATCTCTACTTGGGAAATTTTTGAATCTCTACTTGGGAAATTTTTTAATCTCTACTTGGGAAATTTTTGGATCTATTCTTGGGAAATTTTTGGATCTATACTTGGGAAATTTTTGGATCTATTCTTGGGAAATTTTTGGATCTATACTTGGGAAATTTTTGAATCTCTACTTGGGAATTTTTCGATCTATACTTGGGAAATTTTTGGATCTATACTTGGGAAATTTTTGGATGTATACATGGGAAATTTTTGGATGTATACTTGGGAAATTTTTGGATCTATACTTGGGAAATTTTTGGATCTATACTTGGGAAATTTTTGGATCTATACATGGGAAATTTTTGGATGTATACTTGGGAAATTTTTGGATCTATACTTGGGAAACTTTTCGTACTATACTTGGGAAATTTTTCGATCTATACTTGGGAAATTTTTCGATCTATACTTGGTAAATTTTTCGATCTATACTTGGGAAACTTTTCGTACTATACTTGGGAAATTTTTCGATCTATACTTGGAAAATTTTTCGATCTATACTTGGGAAATTTTTCGATCTATACTTGGGAAATTTTTCGATCTATACTTGGGAAATTTTTGGATCTATACTTGGGAAATTTTTGAATCTCTACTTGGGAAATTTTTGGATCTATACTTGGGAAATTTTTGAATCTATACTTGGGAAATTTTTGGACCTATACTTGGAAGATTTTTTGATCTATACTTGGGAAATTTTTGAATCTCTACTTGGGAAATTTTTGAATCGCTACTTGGGAAATTTTTGAATCGCTACTTGGGAAATTTTTCGATCTATACTTGGAAAATTTTTCGATCTATACTTGGGAAATTTTTCGATCTATACTTGGAAAATTTTTCGATCTATACTTGGAAAATTTTTCGATCTATACTTGGGAAATTTTTCGATCTATACTTGGGAAATTTTTCGATCTATACTTGGGAAATTTTTGGATCTATACTTGGGAAATTTTTGAATCTCTACTTGGGAAATTTTTGGATCTATACTTGGGAAATTTTTGAATCTAGACTTGGGAAATTTTTGGACCTATACTTGGAAGATTTTTTGATCTATACTTGGGAAATTTTTGAATCTCTACTTGGGAAATTTTTGAATCTCTACTTGGGAAATTTTTGAATCTCTACTTGGGAAATTTTTGAATCTCTACTTGGGAAATTTTTTAATCTCTACTTGGGAAATTTTTGGATCTATTCTTGGGAAATTTTTGGATCTATACTTGGGAAATTTTTGGATCTATTCTTGGGAAATTTTTGGATCTATACTTGGGAAATTTTTGAATCTCTACTTGGGAAATTTTTGGATCTATACTTGGGAAATTTTTGGATCTATACTTGGGAAATTTTTGGATCTATACATGGGAAATTTTTGGATGTATACTTGGGAAATTTTTGAATCTCTACTTGGGAAATTTTTGAATCTCTACTTGGGAAATTTTTGAATCTCTACTTGGGAAATTTTTGAATCTCTACTTGGGAAATTTTTGAATCTCTACTTGGGAAATTTTTGAATCTCTACTTGGGAAATTTTTGAATCGCTACTTTTGAAATTTTTGAATCTCTTCTTGGGAAATTTTTGAATCGCTACTTGGGAAATTTTTGAATCTCTACTTGGGAAATTTTTGAATCTCTACTTGGGAAATTTTTGAATCTCTACTTGGGAAATTTTTTAATCTCTACTTGGGAAATTTTTGGATCTATTCTTGGGAAATTTTTGGATCTATACTTGGGAAATTTTTGGATCTATTCTTGGGAAATTTTTGGATCTATACTTGGGAAATTTTTGGATCTATTCTTGGGAAATTTTTGGACCTATACTTGGGAAATTTTTGGATCTATACTTGGGAAATTTTTGGATCTATTCTTGGGAAATGTTTGGATCTATACTTGGGAAATTTTTGAATCTCTACTTGGGAATTTTTGAATCGCTACTTGGGAAATTTTTGAATCTCTACTTGGGAAATTTTTGGATCTATTCTTGGGAAATTTTTGGATCTATACTTGGGAAATTTTTCGATCTATACTTGGAAAATTTTTCGATCTATACTTGGGAAATTTTTCGATCTATACTTGGAAAATTTTTCGATCTATACTTGGAAAATTTTTCGTTCTATACTTAGGAAATTTTTCGATCTATACTTGGGAAATTTTTCGATCTATACTTGGGAAATTTTTGAATCTCTACTTGGGAAATTTTTGGATCTATACTTGGGAAATTTTTGAATCTCTACTTGGGAAATTTTTGGACCTATACTTGGAAGATTTTTTGATCTATACTTGGGAAATTTTTGAATCTCTACTTGGGAAATTTTTGAATCGCTACTTGGGAAATTTTTGAATCTCTACTTGGGAAATTTTTGAATCTCTACTTGGGAAATTTTTGAATCTCTACTTGGGAAATTTTTTAATCTCTACTTGGGAAATTTTTGGATCTATTCTTGGGAAATTTTTGGATCTATACTTGGGAAATTTTTGGATCTATTCTTGGGAAATTTTTGGATCTATACTTGGGAAATTTTTGAATCTCTACTTGGGAATTTTTCGATCTATACTTGGGAAATTTTTGGATCTATACTTGGGAAATTTTTGGATGTATACATGGGAAATTTTTGGATGTATACTTGGGAAATTTTTGGATCTATACTTGGGAAATTTTTGGATCTATACTTGGGAAATTTTTGGATCTATACATGGGAAATTTTTGGATGTATACTTGGGAAATTTTTGGATCTATACTTGGGAAACTTTTCGTACTATACTTGGGAAATTTTTCGATCTATACTTGGGAAATTTTTCGATCTATACTTGGTAAATTTTTCGATCTATACTTGGGAAACTTTTCGTACTATACTTGGGAAATTTTTCGATCTATACTTGGAAAATTTTTCGATCTATACTTGGGAAATTTTTCGATCTATACTTGGGAAATTTTTCGATCTATACTTGGGAAATTTTTGGATCTATACTTGGGAAATTTTTGAATCTCTACTTGGGAAATTTTTGGATCTATACTTGGGAAATTTTTGAATCTATACTTGGGAAATTTTTGGACCTATACTTGGAAGATTTTTTGATCTATACTTGGGAAATTTTTGAATCTCTACTTGGGAAATTTTTGAATCGCTACTTGGGAAATTTTTGAATCGCTACTTGGGAAATTTTTCGATCTATACTTGGAAAATTTTTCGATCTATACTTGGGAAATTTTTCGATCTATACTTGGAAAATTTTTCGATCTATACTTGGAAAATTTTTCGATCTATACTTGGGAAATTTTTCGATCTATACTTGGGAAATTTTTCGATCTATACTTGGGAAATTTTTGGATCTATACTTGGGAAATTTTTGAATCTCTACTTGGGAAATTTTTGGATCTATACTTGGGAAATTTTTGAATCTAGACTTGGGAAATTTTTGGACCTATACTTGGAAGATTTTTTGATCTATACTTGGGAAATTTTTGAATCTCTACTTGGGAAATTTTTGAATCTCTACTTGGGAAATTTTTGAATCTCTACTTGGGAAATTTTTGAATCTCTACTTGGGAAATTTTTTAATCTCTACTTGGGAAATTTTTGGATCTATTCTTGGGAAATTTTTGGATCTATACTTGGGAAATTTTTGGATCTATTCTTGGGAAATTTTTGGATCTATACTTGGGAAATTTTTGAATCTCTACTTGGGAAATTTTTGGATCTATACTTGGGAAATTTTTGGATCTATACTTGGGAAATTTTTGGATCTATACATGGGAAATTTTTGGATGTATACTTGGGAAATTTTTGAATCTCTACTTGGGAAATTTTTGAATCTCTACTTGGGAAATTTTTGAATCTCTACTTGGGAAATTTTTGAATCTCTACTTGGGAAATTTTTGAATCTCTACTTGGGAAATTTTTGAATCTCTACTTGGGAAATTTTTGAATCGCTACTTTTGAAATTTTTGAATCTCTTCTTGGGAAATTTTTGAATCGCTACTTGGGAAATTTTTGAATCTCTACTTGGGAAATTTTTGAATCTCTACTTGGGAAATTTTTGAATCTCTACTTGGGAAATTTTTTAATCTCTACTTGGGAAATTTTTGGATCTATTCTTGGGAAATTTTTGGATCTATACTTGGGAAATTTTTGGATCTATTCTTGGGAAATTTTTGGATCTATACTTGGGAAATTTTTGGATCTATTCTTGGGAAATTTTTGGACCTATACTTGGGAAATTTTTGGATCTATACTTGGGAAATTTTTGGATCTATTCTTGGGAAATGTTTGGATCTATACTTGGGAAATTTTTGAATCTCTACTTGGGAATTTTTGAATCGCTACTTGGGAAATTTTTGAATCTCTACTTGGGAAATTTTTGGATCTATTCTTGGGAAATTTTTGGATCTATACTTGGGAAATTTTTGGATCTATTCTTGGGAAATTTTTGGATCTATACTTGGGAAATTTTTGGATCTATTCTTGGGAAATTTTTGGACCTATACTTGGGAAATTTTTGGATCTATTCTTGGGAAATGTTTGGATCTATACTTGGGAAATTTTTGAATCTCTACTTGGGAATTTTTCGATCTATACTTGGGAAATTTTTGGTTCTATACTTGGGAAATTTTTGGATGTATACATGGGAAATTTTTGGATGTATACTTGGGAAAATTTTGGATCTATACTTGGGAAATTTTTGGATCTATACTTGGGAAATTTTTGGATCTATACTTGGGAAATTTTTGGATCTATACTTGGGAAATTTTTGGATCTATACATGGGAAATGTTTGGATGTATACTTGGGAAATTTTTGGATCTATACTTGCGAAACTTTTCGTACTATACTTGGGAAATTTTTCGATCTATACTTGGGAAATTTTTCGATCTATACTTGGGAAATTTTTCGATCTATACTTGGAAAATTTTTCGATCTATACTTGGGAAATTTTTCGATCTATACTTGGAAAATTTTTCGATCTATACTTGGAAAATTTTTCGATCTATACTTGGGAAATTTTTCGATCTATACTTGGGAAATTTTTCGATCTATACTTGGGAAATTTTTGAATCTCTACTTGGGAAATTTTTGAATCTCTACTTGGGAAATTTTTGGATCTATACTTGGGAAATTTTTGAATCTAGACTTGGGAAATTTTTGGACCTATACTTGGAAGATTTTTGATCTATACTTGGGAAATTTTTGAATCTCTACTTGGGAAATTTTTGAATCGCTACTTGGGAAATTTTTGAATCTCTACTTGGGAAATTTTTGAATCTCTACTTGGGAAATTTTTGAATCTCTACTTGGGAAATTTTTTAATCTTTACTTGGGAAATTTTTGGATCTATTCTTGGGAAATTTTTGGATCTATACTTGGGAAATTTTTGGATCTATTCTTGGGAAATTTTTGGATCTATACTTGGGAAATTTTTGGATCTATTCTTGGGAAATTTTTGGACCTATACTTGGGAAATTTTTGGATCTATACTTGGGAAATTTTTGGATCTATTCTTGGGAAATGTTTGGATCTATACTTGGGAAATTTTTGAATCTCTACTTGGGAATTTTTGGATCTATACTTGGGAAATTTTTGGTTCTATACTTGGGAAATTTTTGGATGTATACATGGGAAATTTTTGGATGTATACTTGGGAAAATTTTGGATCTATACTTGGGAAATTTTTGGATCTATACTTGGGAAATTTTTGGATCTATACTTGGGAAATTTTTGGATCTATACTTGGGAAATTTTTGGATCTATACATGGGAAATGTTTGGATGTATACTTGGGAAATTTTTGGATCTATACTTGCGAAACTTTTCGTACTATACTTGGGAAATTTTTCGATCTATACTTGGAAAATTTTTCGATCTATACTTGGGAAATTTTTCGATCTATACTTGGAAAATTTTTCGATCTATACTTGGAAAATTTTTCGATCTATACTTGGGAAATTTTTCGATCTATACTTGGGAAATTTTTCGATCTATACTTGGGAAATTTTTGAATCTCTACTTGGGAAATTTTTGAATCTCTACTTGGGAAATTTTTGGATCTATACTTGGGAAATTTTTGAATCTATACTTGGGAAATTTTTGGACCTATACTTGGAAGATTTTTTGATCTATACTTGGGAAATTTTTGAATCTCTACTTGGGAAATTTTTGAATCGCTACTTGGGAAATTTTTCGATCTATACTTGGAAAATTTTTCGATCTATACTTGGGAAATTTTTCGATCTATACTTGGAAAATTTTTCGATCTATACTTGGAAAATTTTTCGATCTATACTTGGGAAATTTTTCGATCTATACTTGGGAAATTTTTCAATCTATACTTGGGAAATTTTTGGATCTATACTTGGGAAATTTTTGAATCTCTACTTGGGAAATTTTTGGATCTATACTTGGGAAATTTTTGAATCTAGACTTGGGAAATTTTTGGACCTATACTTGGAAGATTTTTTGATCTATACTTGGGAAATTTTTGAATCTCTACTTGGGAAATTTTTGAATCGCTACTTGGGAAATTTTTGAATCTCTACTTGGGAAATTTTTGAATCTCTACTTGGGAAATTTTTGAATCTCTACTTGGGAAATTTTTTAATCTCTACTTGGGAAATTTTTGGATCTATTCTTGGGAAATTTTTGGATCTATACTTGGGAAATTTTTGGATCTATTCTTGGGAAATTTTTGGATCTATACTTGGGAAATTTTTGGATCTATTCTTGGGAAATTTTTGGATCTATACTTGGGAAATTTTTGAATCTCTACTTGGGAATTTTTCGATCTATACTTTTGAAATTTTTGGTTCTATACTTGGGAAATTTTTGGATGTATACATGGGAAATTTTTAGATGTATACTTGGGAAAATTTTGGATCTATACTTGGGAAATTTTTGGATCTATACTTTGGAAATTTTTGGATCTATACTTGGGAAATTTTTGGATCTATACTTGGGAAATTTTTGGATCTATACATGGGAAATTTTTGGATGTATACTTGGGAAATTTTTGAATCTCTACTTGGGAAATTTTTGAATCTCTACTTGGGAAATTTTTGAATCTCTACTTGGGAAATTTTTGAATCGCTACTTTTGAAATTTTTGAATCTCTTCTTGGGAAATTTTTGAATCGCTACTTGCGAAATTTTTGAATCTCTACTTGGGAAATTTTTGAATCTCTACTTGGGAAATTTTTGAATCTCTACTTGGGAAATTTTTTAATCTCTACTTGGGAAATTTTTGGATCAATTCTTGGGAAATTTTTGGATCTATACTTGGGAAATTTTTGGTTCTATTCTTGGGAAATTTTTGGATCTATACTTGGGAAATTTTTGAATCTCTACTTGGGAATTTTTCGATCTATACTTGGGAAATTTTTGGTTCTATACTTGGGAAATTTTTGGATGTATACATGGGAAATTTTTGGATGTATACTTGGGAAAATTTTGGATCTATACTTGGGAAATTTTTGGATCTATACTTGGGAAATTTTTGGATCTATACTTGGGAAATTTTTGGATCTATACATGGGAAATTTTTGGATGTATACTTGGGAAATTTTTGGATCTATACTTGGGAAACTTTTCGTACTATACTTGGGAAATTTTTCGATCTATACTTGGAAAATTTTTCGATCTATACTTGGGAAATTTTTCGATCTATACTTGGGAAATTTTTCGATCTATACTTGGGAAATTTTTGGATCTATACTTGGGAAATTTTTGAATCTCTACTTGGGAAATTTTTGGATCTATACTTGGGAAATTTTTGAATCTATACTTGGGAAATTTTTGGACCTATACTTGGAAGATTTTTTGATCTATACTTGGGAAATTTTTGAATCTCTACTTGGGAAATTTTTGAATCGCTACTTGGGAAATTTTTCGATCTATACTTGGAAAATTTTTCGATCTATACTTGGGAAATTTTTCGATCTATACTTGGAAAATTTTTCGATCTATACTTGGAAAATTTTTCGATCTATACTTGGGAAATTTTTCGATCTATACTTGGGAAATTTTTCGATCTATACTTGGGAAATTTTTGGATCTATACTTGGGAAATTTTTGAATCTCTACTTGGGAAATTTTTGGATCTATACTTGGGAAATTTTTGAATCTAGACTTGGGAAATTTTTGGACCTATACTTGGAAGATTTTTTGATCTATACTTGGGAAATTTTTGAATCTCTACTTGGGAAATTTTTGAATCGCTACTTGGGAAATTTTTGAATCTCTACTTGGGAAATTTTTGAATCTCTACTTGGGAAATTTTTGAATCTCTACTTGGGAAATTTTTTAATCTCTACTTGGGAAATTTTTGGATCTATTCTTGGGAAATTTTTGGATCTATACTTGGGAAATTTTTGGATCTATTCTTGGGAAATTTTTGGATCTATACTTGGGAAATTTTTGGATCTATTCTTGGGAAATTTTTGGACCTATACTTGGGAAATTTTTGGATCTATACTTGGGAAATTTTTGGATCTATTCTTGGGAAATGTTTGGATCTATACTTGGGAAATTTTTGAATCTCTACTTGGGAATTTTTCGATCTATACTTGGGAAATTTTTGGTTCTATACTTGGGAAATTTTTGGATGTATACATGGGAAATTTTTGGATGTATACTTGGGAAAATTTTGGATCTATACTTGGGAAATTTTTGGATCTATACTTGGGAAATTTTTGGATCTATACTTGGGAAATTTTTGGATCTATACTTGGGAAATTTTTGGATCTATACATGGGAAATTTTTGGATGTATACTTGGGAAATTTTTGGATCTATACTTGCGAAACTTTTCGTACTATACTTGGGAAATTTTTCGATCTATACTTGGGAAATTTTTCGATCTATACTTGGGAAATTTTTCGATCTATACTTGGAAAATTTTTCGATCTATACTTGGGAAATTTTTCGATCTATACCTGGAAAATTTTTCGATCTATCCTTGGAAAATTTTTCGATCTATACTTGGGAAATTTTTCGATCTATACTTGGGAAATTTTTCGATCTATACTTGGGAAATTTTTGGATCTATACTTGGGAAATTTTTGAATCTCTGCTTGGGAAATTTTTGGATCTATACTTGGGAAATTTTTGAATCTATACTTGGGAAATTTTTGGACCTATACTTGGAAGATTTTTTGATCTATACTTGGGAAATTTTTGAATCTCTACTTGGGAAATTTTTGAATCGCTACTTGGGAAATTTTTGAATCTCTACTTGGGAAATTTTTGAATCTCTACTTGGGAAATTTTTGAATCTCTACTTGGGAAATTTTTTAATCTCTACTTGGGAAATTTTTGGATCTATTCTTGGGAAATTTTTGGATCTATACTTGGGAAATTTTTGGATCTATTCTTGGGAAATTTTTGGATCTATACTTGGGAAATTTTTGAATCTCTACTTGGGAATTTTTCGATCTATACTTGGGAAATTTTTGGATCTATACTTGGGAAATTTTTGGATGTATACATGGGAAATTTTTGGATGTATACTTGGGAAATTTTTGGATCTATACTTGGGAAATTTTTGGATCTATACTTGGGAAATTTTTGGATCTATACTTGGGAAATTTTTGGATCTATACATGGGAAATTTTTGGATGTATACTTGGGAAATTTTTGGATCTATACTTGGGAAACTTTTCGTACTATACTTGGGAAATTTTTCGATCTATACTTGGGAAATTTTTCGATCTATACTTGGGAAATTTTTCGATCTATACTTGGTAAATTTTTCGATCTATACTTGGGAAATTTTTCGATCTATACTTGGAAAATTTTTCGATCTATACTTGGGAAATTTTTCGATCTATACTTGGGAAATTTTTGGATCTATACTTGGGAAATTTTTGGATCTATACTTGGGAAATTTTTGTATCTCTACTTGGGAAATTTTTGGATCTATACTTGGGAAATTTTTGAATCTATACTTGGTAAATTTTTGGACCTATACTTGGAAAATTTTTGGATCTATACTTGGGAAATTTTTGAATCTCTACTTGGGAAATTTTTGAATCGCTACTTGGGAAATTTTTGAATCTCTACTTGGGAAATTTTTGAATCTCTACTTGGGAAATTTTTGAATCCCTACTTGGGAAATTTTTTAATCTCTACTTGGGAAATTTTTGGATCTATTCTTGGGAAATTTTTGGATCTATACTTGGGAAATTTTTGGATCTATTCTTGGGAAATTTTTGGATCTATACTTGGGAAATTTTTGAATCTCTACTTGGGAATTTTTCGATCTATACTTGGGAAATTTTTGGATCTATACTTGGGAAATTTTTGGATGTATACATGGGAAATTTTTGGATGTATACTTGGGAAATTTTTGGATCTATACTTGGGAAATTTTTGGATCTATACTTGGGAAATTTTTGGATCTATACTTGGGAAATTTTTGGATCTATACATGGGAAATTTTTGGATGTATACTTGGGAAATTTTTGGATCTATACTTGGGAAACTTTTCGTACTATACTTGGGAAATTTTTCGATCTATACTTGGGAAATTTTTCGATCTATACTTGGAAAATTTTTCGATCTATACTTGGGAAATTTTTCGATCTATACTTGGGAAATTTTTCGATCTATACTTGGAAAATTTTTCGATCTATACTTGGGAAATTTTTCGATCTATACTTGGGAAATTTTTCGATCTATACTTGGGAAATTTTTCGATCTATACTTGGGAAATTTTTGGATCTATACTTGGGAAATTTTTGAATCTCTACTTGGGAAATTTTTGGACCTATACTTGGAAAATTTTTGGATCTATACTTGGGAAATTTTTCGATCTATACTCTGAAATTTTTGGATCTATTCTTGGGAAATTTTTGGATCTATACTTGGGAAATTTTTGGATCTATACTTGGGAAATTTTTCGATCTATACTTGGGAAATTTTTCGATCTATACTTGGAAAATTTTGGATCTATACTTGGGACATTTTTCGATATATACTTGGAAAATTTTTCAATCTATGCTTGGGAAATTTTTGGATCTATACTTGCGAAATTTTTGGATGTATACTTGTGAAATTTTTGGATCTATACTTGGGAAATTTTTGGATCTATACTTGGGAAATTTTTGGATCTATTCATGGGAAATTTTTGGATCTATACTTGGGAAATTTTTCGTACTATACTTGGGAAATTTTTCGATCTATACTTGGGAAATTTTTCGATCTATACTTGGAAAAGTTTTCGATCTATACTTGGGAAATTTTTCGATCTTTACTTGGGAAATTTTTGGATCTATACTTGGGAAATTTTTCGATCTATACTTGGGAAATTTTTGGATCTATACTTGGGAAATTTTTGGATCTATACTTGGGAAATTTTTGGATGTATACTTGGGAAATTTTTGGATCTATACTTGGGAAATTTTTCGATCTATACTTGGGAAATTTTTAGATATACTCTGAAATTTTTGGATCTATTCTTGGAAAATTTTTGGATCTATACTTGGGAAATTTTTGGATCTATACTTGGGAAATTTTTCGATCTATACTTGGGAAATTTTTCGATCTATACTTGGGAAATTTTTGAATCTCTACTTGGGAAATTTTTGATTCTCTACTTGGGAAATTTTTGAATCTCTACTTGGGAAATTTTTTAATCTCTACTTGGGAAATTTTTGAATCTCTACTTGGGAAATTTTTGGATCTATACTTGGGAAATTTTTGAATCTCTACTTGGTAAATTTTTGGATCTATACTTGGGAAATTTTTGGATCTATACTTGGGAAATTTTTGGATCTATACTTGGGAAATTTTTGGATGTATACTTGGGAAATTTTTGGATCTATACTTGGGAAATTTTTGGACCTATACTTGGAAAATTTTTGGATCTATACTTGGGAAATTTTTCGATCTATACTCTGAAATTTTTGGATCTATTCTTGGGAAATTTTTGGATCTATACTTGGGAAATTTTTGGATCTATACTTGGGAAATTTTTCGATCTATAATTGGAAAATTTTTCGATCTATGCTTGGGAAATTTTTGGATCTATACTTGGGAAATTTTTGGATCTATACTTGGGAAATTTTTGGATCTATACTTGGGAAATTTTTCGATCTATAATTGGAAAATTTTTCGATCTATGCTTGGGAAATTTTTGGATCTATACTTGGGAAATTTTTGGATCTATACTTGGGAAATTTTTGGATCTATACTTGGGAAATTTTTGGATCTATTCATGGGAAATTTTTCGATCTATACTTGGGAAATTTTTCGATCTATACTTGGGAAATTTTTGGATGTATACTTGGGAAATTTTTGGATCTATACTTGGGAAATTTTTGGATCTATACTTGGGAAATTTTTGGATCTATACTTGGGAAATTTTTGGATCTATACTTGGGAAATTTTTCGATCTATACTTGGGAAATTTTTAGATATACTCTGAAATTTTTGGATCTATTCTTGGAAAATTTTTGGATCTATACTTGGGAAATTTTTGGATCTATACTTGGGAAATTTTTCGATCTATACTTGGGAAATTTTTGGATCTATACTTGGGAAATTTTTGGATCTATACTTGGGAAATTTTTGGATGTATACTTGGGAAATTTTTGGATCTATACTTGGGAAATTTTTCGATCTATACTTGGGAAATTTTTAGATATACTCTGAAATTTTTGGATCTATTCTTGGAAAATTTTTGGATCTATACTTGGGAAATTTTTGGATCTATACTTGGGAAATTTTTCGATCTATACTTGGGAAATTTTTCGATCTATACTTGGGAAATTTTTGAATCTCTACTTGGGAAATTTTTGATTCTCTACTTGGGAAATTTTTGAATCTCTACTTGGGAAATTTTTTAATCTCTACTTGGGAAATTTTTGAATCTCTACTTGGGAAATTTTTGGATCTATACTTGGGAAATTTTTGAATCTCTACTTGGTAAATTTTTGGATCTATACTTGGGAAATTTTTGGATCTATACTTGGGAAATTTTTGGATCTATACTTGGGAAATTTTTGGATGTATACTTGGGAAATTTTTGGATCTATACTTGGGAAATTTTTGGACCTATACTTGGAAAATTTTTGGATCTATACTTGGGAAATTTTTCGATCTATACTCTGAAATTTTTGGATCTATTCTTGGGAAATTTTTGGATCTATACTTGGGAAATTTTTGGATCTATACTTGGGAAATTTTTCGATCTATAATTGGAAAATTTTTCGATCTATGCTTGGGAAATTTTTGGATCTATACTTGGGAAATTTTTGGATCTATACTTGGGAAATTTTTGGATCTATACTTGGGAAATTTTTCGATCTATAATTGGAAAATTTTTCGATCTATGCTTGGGAAATTTTTGGATCTATACTTGGGAAATTTTTGGATCTATACTTGGGAAATTTTTGGATCTATACTTGGGAAATTTTTGGATCTATTCATGGGAAATTTTTCGATCTATACTTGGGAAATTTTTCGATCTATACTTGGGAAATTTTTGGATGTATACTTGGGAAATTTTTGGATCTATACTTGGGAAATTTTTGGATCTATACTTGGGAAATTTTTGGATCTATACTTGGGAAATTTTTGGATCTATACTTGGGAAATTTTTCGATCTATACTTGGGAAATTTTTAGATATACTCTGAAATTTTTGGATCTATTCTTGGAAAATTTTTGGATCTATACTTGGGAAATTTTTGGATCTATACTTGGGAAATTTTTCGATCTATACTTGGGAAATTTTTGGATCTATACTTGGGAAATTTTTGGATGTATACTTGGGAAATTTTTGGATCTATACTTGGGAAATTTTTGGATCTATACTTGGGAAATTTTTGGATGTATACTTGGGAAATTTTTGGATCTATACTTGGGAAATTTTTCGATCTATACTTGGGAAATTTTTAGATATACTCTGAAATTTTTGGATCTATTCTTGGGAAATTTTTCGATCTATACTTGGGAAATTTTTGGATCTATACTTGGGAAATTTTTGGATGTATACTTGGGAAATTTTTGGATCTATACTTGGGAAATTTTTGGATCTATACTTGGGAAATTTTTGGATGTATACTTGGGAAATTTTTGGATCTATACTTGGGAAATTTTTCGATCTATACTTGGGAAATTTTTAGATATACTCTGAAATTTTTGGATCTATTCTTGGAAAATTTTTGGATCTATACTTGGGAAATTTTTGGATCTATACTTGGGAAATTTTTCAATCTATACTTGGGAAATTTTTCGATCTATACTTGGAAAATTTTGGATCTATATTTGGGACATTTTTCGATCTATACTTGGAAAATTTTTCGATCTATGCTTGGGAAATTTTTGGATCTATACTTGGGAAATTTTTGGATGTATACTTGTGAAATTTTTGGATCTTTACTTGGGAAATTTTTGGATCTATACTTGGGAAATTTTTGGATCTATTCATGGGAAATTTTTGGATCTATACTTGGGAAATTTTTCGATCTATACTTGGGAAAATTTTCGATCTATACTTGGAAAATTTTTCGATCTATACTTGGAAAATTTTTCGATCTATACTTGGAAAATTTTGGATCTATATTTGGGACATTTTTCGATCTATACTTGGAAAATTTTTCGATCTATGCTTGGGAAATTTTTGGATCTATACTTGGGAAATTTTTGGATGTATACTTGTGAAATTTTTGGATCTTTACTTGGGAAATTTTTCGATCTATACTTGGGAAATTTTTCGACCTTTACTTGGGAAATTTTTCGATCTATACTTGGGAAATTTTTGAATCTCTACTTGGGAAATTTTTGATTCTCTACTTGGGAAATTTTTGAATCTCTACTTGGGAAATTTTTGAATCTCTACTTGGGAAATTTTTGGATCTATACTTGGGAAATTTTTGGATCTATACTTGGGAAATTTTTGAATCTCTACTTGGGAAATTTTTGGATCTATACTTGGGAAATTTTTGGATCTATACTTGGGAAATTTTTGGATCTATACTTGGGAAATTTTTGGATCTATACTTGGGAAATTTTTGGATCTATACTTGTTAAATTTTTGGATCTATACTTGGGAAATTTTTCGTACTATACTTGGGAAATTTTTCGATCTATACTTGGAAAATTTTTCGATCTATACTTGGAAAATTTTTCGATCTATACTTGGGAAATTTTTGAATCTCTACTTGGGAAATTTTTGAATCTCTACTTGGGAAATTTTTGATTCTCTACTTGGGAAATTTTTGAATCTCTACTTGGGAAATTTTTGAATCTCTACTTGGGAAATTTTTGGATCTATACTTGGGAAATTTTTGGATCTATACTTGGGAAATTTTTGAATCTCAACTTGGGAAATTTTTGGATCTATACTTGGGAAATTTTTGGATCTATACTTAGGAAATTTTTGGATCTATACTTGGGAAATTTTTGGATCTATACTTGGGAAATTTTTGGATCTATACTTGGGAAATTTTTGGATCTATACTTGGGAAATTTTTGGATCTATACTTGGGAAATTTTTGGATGTATACTTGGGAAATTTTTGGATGTATACTTGGGAAATTTTTGGATCTATACTTGGGAAATTTTTCGATCTATACTTGGGAAATTTTTAGATATACTCTGAAATTTTTGGATCTATTCTTGGGAAATTTTTCGATCTATACTTGGGAAATTTTTGGATCTATACTTGGGAAATTTTTGGATGTATACTTGGGAAATTTTTGGATCTATACTTGGGAAATTTTTGGATCTATACTTGGGAAATTTTTGGATGTATACTTGGGAAATTTTTGGATCTATACTTGGGAAATTTTTCGATCTATACTTGGGAAATTTTTAGATATACTCTGAAATTTTTGGATCTATTCTTGGAAAATTTTTGGATCTATACTTGGGAAATTTTTGGATCTATACTTGGGAAATTTTTCAATCTATACTTGGGAAATTTTTCGATCTATACTTGGAAAATTTTGGATCTATATTTGGGACATTTTTCGATCTATACTTGGAAAATTTTTCGATCTATGCTTGGGAAATTTTTGGATCTATACTTGGGAAATTTTTGGATGTATACTTGTGAAATTTTTGGATCTTTACTTGGGAAATTTTTGGATCTATACTTGGGAAATTTTTGGATCTATTCATGGGAAATTTTTGGATCTATACTTGGGAAATTTTTCGATCTATACTTGGGAAATTTTTCGATCTATACTTGGAAAATTTTTCGATCTATACTTGGGAAATTTTTCGACCTTTACTTGGGAAATTTTTCGATCTATACTTGGGAAATTTTTGAATCTCTACTTGGGAAATTTTTGATTCTCTACTTGGGAAATTTTTGAATCTCTACTTGGGAAATTTTTGAATCTCTACTTGGGAAATTTTTGGATCTATACTTGGGAAATTTTTGGATCTATACTTGGGAAATTTTTGAATCTCTACTTGGGAAATTTTTGGATCTATACTTGGGAAATTTTTGGATCTATACTTGGGAAATTTTTGGATCTATACTTGGGAAATTTTTGGATCTATACTTGGGAAATTTTTGGATCTATACTTGTTAAATTTTTGGATCTATACTTGGGAAATTTTTCGTACTATACTTGGGAAATTTTTCGATCTATACTTGGAAAATTTTTCGATCTATACTTGGAAAATTTTTCGATCTATACTTGGGAAATTTTTGAATCTCTACTTGGGAAATTTTTGAATCTCTACTTGGGAAATTTTTGATTCTCTACTTGGGAAATTTTTGAATCTCTACTTGGGAAATTTTTGAATCTCTACTTGGGAAATTTTTGGATCTATACTTGGGAAATTTTTGGATCTATACTTGGGAAATTTTTGAATCTCAACTTGGGAAATTTTTGGATCTATACTTGGGAAATTTTTGGATCTATACTTAGGAAATTTTTGGATCTATACTTGGGAAATTTTTGGATCTATACTTGGGAAATTTTTGGATCTATACTTGGGAAATTTTTGGATCTATACTTGGGAAATTTTTGGATCTATACTTGGGAAATTTTTGGATGTATACTTGGGAAATTTTTGGATCTATACTTGGGAAATTTTTCTATCTATACTTGGGAAATTTTTCGATCTATACTTGGGAAATTTTTGAATCTCTACTTGGGAAATTTTTGGATCTATACTTGGGAAATTTTTGGATCTATACTTGGGAAATTTTTCGATCTATACTTGGGAAATTTTTCGATCTATACTTGGAAAATTTTGGATCTATACTTGGGAAATTTTTCGATCTATACTTGGAAAATTTTTCGATCTATGCTTGGGAAATTTTTGGATCTATACTTGGGAAATTTTTGGATGTATACATGGGAAATTTTTGGATGTATACTTGGGAAATTTTTCGTACTATACTTGGGAAATTTTTCGATCTATACTTGGAAAATTTTTCGATCTATACTTGGAAAATTTTTCGATCTATACTTGGGAAATTTTTCGATCTATAATTGGGAAATTTTTGAATCTCTACTTGGGAAATTTTTGAATCTCTACTTGGGAAATTTTTGATTCTCTACTTGGGAAATTTTTGAATCTCTACTTGGGAAATTTTTGAATCTCTACTTGGGAAATTTTTGGATCTATACTTGGGAAATTTTTGGATCTATACTTGGGAAATTTTTGAATCTCAACTTGGGAAATTTTTGGATCTATACTTGGGAAATTTTTGGATCTATACTTAGGAAATTTTTGGATCTATACTTGGGAAATTTTTGGATCTATACTTGGGAAATTTTTGGATCTATACTTGGGAAATTTTTGGATCTATACTTGGGAAATTTTTGGATCTATACTTGGGAAATTTTTGGATGTATACTTGGGAAATTTTTGGATCTATACTTGGGAAATTTTTCTATCTATACTTGGGAAATTTTTCGATCTATACTTGGGAAATTTTTGAATCTCTACTTGGGAAATTTTTGGATCTATACTTGGGAAATTTTTGGATCTATACTTGGGAAATTTTTCGATCTATACTTGGGAAATTTTTCGATCTATACTTGGAAAATTTTGGATCTATACTTGGGAAATTTTTCGATCTATACTTGGAAAATTTTTCGATCTATGCTTGGGAAATTTTTGGATCTATACTTGGGAAATTTTTGGATGTATACATGGGAAATTTTTGGATGTATACTTGGGAAATTTTTGGATCTATACTTGGGAAACTTTTCGTACTATACTTGGGAAATTTTTCGATCTATACTTGGGAAATTTTTCGATCTATACTTGGGAAATTTTTCGATCTATACTTGGAAAATTTTTCGATCTATACTTGGGAAATTTTTCGATCTATACTTGGGAAATTTTTCGATCTATACTTGGAAAATTTTTCGATCTATACTTGGGAAATTTTTCGATCTATACTTGGGAAATTTTTCGATCTATACTTGGGAAATTTTTCGATCTATACTTGGGAAATTTTTTGATCTATACTTGGGAAATTTTTGAATCTCTACTTGGGAAATTTTTGGATCTATACTTGGGAAATTTTTGGATCTATACTTGGGAAATTTTTCGATCTATACTCTGAAATTTTTGGATCTATTCTTGGGAAATTTTTGGATCTATACTTGGGAAATTTTTGGATCTATACTTGGGAAATTTTTCGATCTATACTTGGGAAATTTTTCGATCTATACTTTGGAAATTTTTGGATCTATACTTGGGAAATTTTTGAATCTCTACTTGGGAAATTTTTGGATGTATACTTGGGAAATTTTTGGATCTTTACTTGGGAAATTTTTCGATCTATACTCTGAAATTTTTGGATCTATTCTTGGGAAATTTTTGGATCTATACTTTTGAAATTTTTGGATCTATACTCTGAAATTTTTGGATCTATTCTTGGGAAATTTTTGGAGCTATACTTTTGAAATTTTTGGATCTATACTTGTGAAATTTTTCGATCTATACTTGGAAAATTTTGGATCTATACTTGGAAAATTTTTCAATCTATGCTTGGGAAATTTTTGGATCTATACTTGGGAAATTTTTGGATGTATACATGGGAAATTTTTGGATGTATACTTGGGAAATTTTTGGATCTATACTTGGGAAACTTTTCGTACTATACTTGGGAAATTTTTCGATCTATACTTGGGAAATTTTTCGATCTATACTTGGAAAATTTTTCGATCTAGACTTGGAAAATTTTTCGATCTATACTTGGGAAATTTTTCGATCTATACTTGGGAAATATTTCGATCTATACTTGGAAAATTTTTCGATCTATACTTGGGAAATTTTTCGATCTATACTTGGGAAATTTTTCGATCTATACTTGGGAAATTTTTCGATCTATACTTGGGAAATTTTTGGATCTATACTTGGGAAATTTTTGAATCTCTACTTGGGAAATTTTTGGATCTATACTTGGGAAATTTTTGGATCTATACTTGGGAAATTTTTCGATCTATACTCTGAAATTTTTGGATCTATTCTTGGGAAATTTTTGGATCTATACTTGGGAAATTTTTGGATCTATACTTGGGAAATTTTTCGATCTATACTTGGGAAATTTTTCGATCTATACTTGGGAAATTTTTCGATCTATACTTGGAAAATTTTGGATCTATACTTGGGACATTTTTCGATCTATACTTGGAAAATTTTTCGATCTATGCTTGGGAAATTTTTGGATCTATACTTGGGAAATTTTTCGATCTATACTTGGGAAATTTTTGGATCTATACTTGGGAAATTTTTGAATCTCTACTTGGGAAATTTTTGGATCTATACTTGGGAAATTTTTGGATCTATACTTGGGAAATTTTTCGATCTATACTCTGAAATTTTTGGATCTATTCTTGGGAAATTTTTGGATCTATACTTGGGAAATTTTTGGATCTATACTTGGGAAATTTTTGGATCTATACTTGGGAAATTTTTCGATCTATACTTGGGAAATTTTTCGATCTATACTTGGAAAATTTTGGATCTATACTTGGGACATTTTTCGATCTATACTTGGAAAATTTTTCGATCTATGCTTGGGAAATTTTTGAATCTATACTTGGGAAATTTTTGGATGTATACTTGTGAAATTTTTGGATCTATACTTGGGAAATTTTTGGATCTATACTTGGGAAATTTTTGGATCTATTCATGGGAAATTTTTCGATCTATACTTGGGAAATTTTTCGATCTTTACTTGGGAAATTTTTCGATCTATACTTGGGAAATTTTTTGATCTATACTTGGGAAATTTTTGAATCTCTACTTGGAAAATTTTTGGATCTATACTTGTGAAATTTTTGGATCTATACTTGGGAAATTTTTGGATCTATACTTGGGAAATTTTTGGATCTATACTTGGGAAATTTTTGGATCTATACTTGGGAAATTTTTGGATCTATACTTGGGAAATTTTTCGTACTATACTTGGGAAATTTTTCGATCTATACTTGGGAAATTTTTCGATCTATACTTGGAAAATTTTTCAATCTATACTTGGAAAATTTTTCGATCTATACTTGGGAAATTTTTCGATCTATACTTGGGAAATTTTTGAATCTCTACTTGGGAAATTTTTGATTCTCTACTTGGGAAATTTTTGAATCTCTACTTGGGAAATTTTTGATTCTCTACTTGGGAAATTTTTGAATCTCTACTTGGGAAATTTTTGAATCTCTACTTGGGAAATTTTTGGATCTATACTTGGGAAATTTTTGGATCTATACTTGGGAAATTTTTGAATCTCTACTTGGGAAATTTTTGGATCTATACTTGGGAAATTTTTGGATCTATACTTGGGAAATTTTTGGATCTATACTTGGGAAATTTTTCGATCTATACTCTGAAATTTTTGGATCTATTCTTGGGAAATTTATGGATCTATACTTGGGAAATTTTTGGATCTATACTTGGGAAATTTTTCGATCTATACTTGGGAAATTTTTCGATCTATACTTGGAAAATTTTGGATCTATACTTGGGACATTTTTCGATCTATACTTGGAAAATTTTTCGATCTATGCTTGGGAAATTTTTGGATCTATACTTGGGAAATTTTTCGATCTATACTTGGGAAATTTTTCGATCTATACTTGGGAAATTTTTCGATCTATACTTGGGAAATTTTTGGATCTATACTTGGGAAATTTTTGAATCTCTACTTGGGAAATTTTTGGATCTATACTTGGGAAATTTTTGGATCTATACTTGGGAAATTTTTCGATCTATACTCTGAAATTTTTCGATCTATGCTTGGGAAATTTTTGGATCTATACTTGGTAAATTTTTCAATCTATACTTGGGAAATTTTTCGATCTATACTTGGGAAATTTTTGGATCTATACTTGGGAAATTTTTGAATCTCTACTTGGGAAATTTTTGGATCTATACTTGGGAAATTTTTGGATCTATACTTGGGAAATTTTTCGATCTATACTCTGAAATTTTTGGATCTATTCTTGGGAAATTTTTGGATCTATACTTGGGAAATTTTTGGATCTATACTTGGGAAATTTTTCGATCTATACTTGTGAAATTTTTCGATCTATACTTGGAAAATTTTGGATCTATACTTGGAAAATTTTTCGATCTATGCTTGGGAAATTTTTGGATCTATACTTGGGAAATTTTTGGATGTATACATGGGAAATTTTTGGATGTATACTTGGGAAATTTTTGGATCTATACTTGGGAAACTTTTCGTACTATACTTGGGAAATTTTTCGATCTATACTTGGGAAATTTTTCGATCTATACTTGGGAAATTTTTCGATCTATACTTGGAAAATTTTTCGATCTATACTTGGGAAATTTTTCGATCTATACTTGGGAAATTTTTCGATCTATACTTGGAAAATTTTTCGATCTATACTTGGGAAATTTTTCGATCTATACTTGGGAAATTTTTCGATCTATACTTGGGAAATTTTTCGATCTATACTTGGGAAATTTTTGGATCTATACTTGGGAAATTTTTGAATCTATACTTGGGAAATTTTTCGATCTATACTCTGAAATTTTTGGATCTATTCTTGGGAAATTTTTGGATCTATACTTGGGAAATTTTTGGATCTATACTTGGGAAATTTTTCGATCTATACTTGGGAAATTTTTCGATCTATACTTGGGAAATTTTTCGATCTATACTTGGAAAATTTTGGATCTATACTTGGGACATTTTTCGATCTATACTTGGAAAATTTTTCGATCTATGCTTGGGAAATTTTTGGATCTATACTTGGGAAATTTTTCGATCTATACTTGGGAAATTTTTGGATCTATACTTGGGAAATTTTTGAATCTCTACTTGGGAAATTTTTGTATCTATACTTGGGGAATTTTTGGATCTATACTTGGGAAATTTTTCGATCTATACTCTGAAATTTTTGGATCTATTCTTGGGAAATTTTTGGATCTATACTTGGGAAATTTTTGGATCTATACTTGGGAAATTTTTCGATCTATACTTGGGAAATTTTTCGATCTATACTTGGAAAATTTTGGATCTATACTTGGGACATTTTTCGATCTATACTTGGAAAATTTTTCGATCTATGCTTGGGAAATTTTTGAATCTATACTTGGGAAATTTTTGGATGTATACTTGTGAAATTTTTGGATCTATACTTGGGAAATTTTTGGATCTATACTTGGGAAATTTTTGGATCTATTCATGGGAAATTTTTGGATCTATACTTGGGAAATTTTTCGTACTATACTTGGGAAATTTTTCGATCTATACTTGGGAAATTTTTCGATCTATACTTGGAAAATTTTTCGATCTATACTTGGGAAATTTTTCGATCTTTACTTGGGAAATTTTTCGATCTATACTTGGGAAATTTTTGATCTATACTTGGGAAATTTTTGGATCTATACTTGGGAAATTTTTGAATCTCTACTTGGGAAATTTTTGGATCTATACTTGGGAAATTTTTGGATCTATACTTGGGAAATTTTTCGATCTATACTCTGAAATTTTTGGATCTATTCTTGGGAAATTTTTGGATCTATACTTGGGAAATTTTTGGATCTATACTTGGGAAATTTTTCGATCTATACTTGTGAAATTTTTCGATCTATACTTGGAAAATTTTGGATCTATACTTGGAAAATTTTTCGATCTATGCTTGGGAAATTTTTGGATCTATACTTGGGAAATTTTTGGATGTATACATGGGAAATTTTTGGATGTATACTTGGGAAATTTTTGGATCTATACTTGGGAAACTTTTCGTACTATACTTGGGAAATTTTTCGATCTATACTTGGGAAATTTTTCGATCTATACTTGGGAAATTTTTCGATCTATACTTGGAAAATTTTTCGATCTATACTTGGGAAATTTTTCGATCTATACTTGGGAAATTTTTCGATCTATACTTGGAAAATTTTTCGATCTATACTTGGGAAATTTTTCGATCTATACTTGGGAAATTTTTCGATCTATACTTGGGAAATTTTTCGATCTATACTTGGGAAATTTTTGGATCTATACTTGGGAAATTTTTGAATCTATACTTGGGAAATTTTTCGATCTATACTCTGAAATTTTTGGATCTATTCTTGGGAAATTTTTGGATCTATACTTGGGAAATTTTTGGATCTATACTTGGGAAATTTTTCGATCTATACTTGGGAAATTTTTCGATCTATACTTGGGAAATTTTTCGATCTATACTTGGAAAATTTTGGATCTATACTTGGGACATTTTTCGATCTATACTTGGAAAATTTTTCGATCTATGCTTGGGAAATTTTTGGATCTATACTTGGGAAATTTTTCGATCTATACTTGGGAAATTTTTGGATCTATACTTGGGAAATTTTTGAATCTCTACTTGGGAAATTTTTGTATCTATACTTGGGAAATTTTTGGATCTATACTTGGGAAATTTTTCGATCTATACTCTGAAATTTTTGGATCTATTCTTGGGAAATTTTTGGATCTATACTTGGGAAATTTTTGGATCTATACTTGGGAAATTTTTCGATCTATACTTGGGAAATTTTTCGATCTATACTTGGAAAATTTTGGATCTATACTTGGGACATTTTTCGATCTATACTTGGAAAATTTTTCGATCTATGCTTGGGAAATTTTTGAATCTATACTTGGGAAATTTTTGGATGTATACTTGTGAAATTTTTGGATCTATACTTGGGAAATTTTTGGATCTATACTTGGGAAATTTTTGGATCTATTCATGGGAAATTTTTGGATCTATACTTGGGAAATTTTTCGTACTATACTTGGGAAATTTTTCGATCTATACTTGGGAAATTTTTCGATCTATACTTGGAAAATTTTTCGATCTATACTTGGGAAATTTTTCGATCTTTACTTGGGAAATTTTTCGATCTATACTTGGGAAATTTTTTGATCTATACTTGGGAAATTTTTGAATCTCTACTTGGAAAATTTTTGGATCTATACTTGGGAAATTTTTGGATCTATACTTGGGAAATTTTTGGATCTATACTTGGGAAATTTTTCGATCTATACTTGGGAAATTTTTCGATCTATACTTGGAAAATTTTGGATCTATACTTGGGACATTTTTCGATCTATACTTGGAAAATTTTTCGATCTATGCTTGGGAAATTTTTGGATCTATACTTGGGAAATTTTTCAATCTATACTTGGGAAATTTTTCGATCTATACTTGGGAAATTTTTGGATCTATACTTGGGAAATTTTTGAATCTCTACTTGGGAAATTTTTGGATCTATACTTGGGAAATTTTTGGATCTATACTTGGGAAATTTTTCGATCTATACTCTGAAATTTTTGGATCTATTCTTGGGAAATTTTTGGATCTATACTTGGGAAATTTTTGGATCTATACTTGGGAAATTTTTCGATCTATACTTGTGAAATTTTTCGATCTATACTTGGAAAATTTTGGATCTATACTTGGAAAATTTTTCGATCTATGCTTGGGAAATTTTTGGATCTATACTTGGGAAATTTTTGGATGTATACATGGGAAATTTTTGGATGTATACTTGGGAAATTTTTGGATCTATACTTGGGAAACTTTTCGTACTATACTTGGGAAATTTTTCGATCTATACTTGGGAAATTTTTCGATCTATACTTGGGAAATTTTTCGATCTATACTTGGAAAATTTTTCGATCTATACTTGGGAAATTTTTCGATCTATACTTGGGAAATTTTTCGATCTATACTTGGAAAATTTTTCGATCTATACTTGGGAAATTTTTCGATCTATACTTGGGAAATTTTTCGATCTATACTTGGGAAATTTTTCGATCTATACTTGGGAAATTTTTGGATCTATACTTGGGAAATTTTTGAATCTATACTTGGGAAATTTTTCGATCTATACTCTGAAATTTTTGGATCTATTCTTGGGAAATTTTTGGATCTATACTTGGGAAATTTTTGGATCTATACTTGGGAAATTTTTCGATCTATACTTGGGAAATTTTTCGATCTATACTTGGGAAATTTTTCGATCTATACTTGGAAAATTTTGGATCTATACTTGGGACATTTTTCGATCTATACTTGGAAAATTTTTCGATCTATGCTTGGGAAATTTTTGGATCTATACTTGGGAAATTTTTCGATCTATACTTGGGAAATTTTTGGATCTATACTTGGGAAATTTTTGAATCTCTACTTGGGAAATTTTTGTATCTATACTTGGGAAATTTTTGGATCTATACTTGGGAAATTTTTCGATCTATACTCTGAAATTTTTGGATCTATTCTTGGGAAATTTTTGGATCTATACTTGGGAAATTTTTGGATCTATACTTGGGAAATTTTTCGATCTATACTTGGGAAATTTTTCGATCTATACTTGGAAAATTTTGGATCTATACTTGGGACATTTTTCGATCTATACTTGGAAAATTTTTCGATCTATGCTTGGGAAATTTTTGAATCTATACTTGGGAAATTTTTGGATGTATACTTGTGAAATTTTTGGATCTATACTTGGGAAATTTTTAGATCTATACTTGGGAAATTTTTGGATCTATTCATGGGAAATTTTTGGATCTATACTTGGGAAATTTTTCGTACTATACTTGGGAAATTTTTCGATCTATACTTGGGAAATTTTTCGATCTATACTTGGAAAATTTTTCGATCTATACTTGGGAAATTTTTCGATCTTTACTTGGGAAATTTTTCGATCTATACTTGGGAAATTTTTTGATCTATACTTGGGAAATTTTTGAATCTCTACTTGGAAAATTTTTGGATCTATACTTGGGAAATTTTTGGATCTATACTTGGGAAATTTTTGGATCTATACTTGGGAAATTTTTGGATCTATACTTGGGAAATTTTTGGATCTATACTTGGGAAATTTTTGGATCTATACTTGGGAAATTTTTCGTACTATACTTGGTAAATTTTTCGATCTATACTTGGGAAATTTTTCGATCTATACTTGGAAAATTTTTCAATCTATACTTGGAAAATTTTTCGATCTATACTTGGGAAATTTTTCGATCTATACTTGGGAAATTTTTGAATCTCTACTTGGGAAATTTTTGATTCTCTACTTGGGAAATTTTTGAATCTCTACTTGGGAAATTTTTGATTCTCTACTTGGGAAATTTTTGAATCTCTACTTGGGAAATTTTTGAATCTCTACTTGGGAAATTTTTGAATCTCTACTTGGGAAATTTTTGGATCTATACTTGGGAAATTTTTGGATCTATACTTGGGAAATTTTTGAATCTCTACTTGGGAAATTTTTGGATCTATACTTGGGAAATTTTTGGATCTATACTTGGGAAATTTTTGGATCTATACTTGGGAAATTTTTGGATCTATACTTGGGAAATTTTTCGATCTATACTCTGAAATTTTTGGATCTATTCTTGGGAAATTTATGGATCTATACTTGGGAAATTTTTGGATCTATACTTGGGAAATTTTTCGATCTATACTTGGGAAATTTTTCGATCTATACTTGGAAAATTTTGGATCTATACTTGGGACATTTTTCGATCTATACTTGGAAAATTTTTCGATCTATGCTTGGGAAATTTTTGGATCTATACTTGGGAAATTTTTCGATCTATACTTGGGAAATTTTTCGATCTATACTTGGGAAATTTTTCGATCTATACTTGGGAAATTTTTGGATCTATACTTGGGAAATTTTTGAATCTCTACTTGGGAAATTTTTGGATCTATACTTGGGAAATTTTTCGATCTATACTTGGAAAATTTTGGATCTATACTTGGGAAATTTTTCGTACTATACTTGGGAAATTTTTCGATCTATACTTGGGAAATTTTTCGATCTATATTTGGAAAATTTTTCGATCTATACTTGGGAAATTTTTCGATCTTTACTTGGGAAATTTTTCGATCTATACTTGGGAAATTTTTGGATCTACACTTGGGAAATTTTTGAATCTCTACTTGGAAAATTTTTGGATCTATACTTGGGAAATTTTTGGATCTCTACTTGGGAAATTTTTGGATCTATACTTGGGAAATTTTTCGATCTATACTCTGAAATTTTTGGATCTATTCTTGGGAAATTTTTGGATCTATACTTGGGAAATTTTTGGATCTATACTTGGGAAATTTTTCGATCTATACTTGGGAAATTTTTCGATCTATACTTGGAAAATTTTTGATCTATACTTGGGACATTTTTCGATCTATACTTGGAAAATTTTTCGATCTATGCTTGGGAAATTTTTGAATCTATACTTGGGAAATTTTTGGATGTATACTTGTGAAATTTTTGGATCTATACTTGGGAAATTTTTGGATCTATTCATGGGAAATTTTTGGATCTATACTTGGGAAATTTTTCGTACTATACTTGGGAAATTTTTCGATCTATACTTGGGAAATTTTTCGATCTATACTTGGAAAATTTTTCAATCTATACTTGGAAAATTTTTCGATCTATACTTGGGAAATTTTTCGATCTATACTTGGGAAATTTTTGAATCTCTACTTGGGAAATTTTTGATTCTCTACTTGGGAAATTTTTGAATCTCTACTTGGGAAATTTTTGATTCTCTACTTGGGAAATTTTTGAATCTCTACTTGGGAAATTTTTGAATCTCTACTTGGGAAATTTTTGAATCTCTACTTGGGAAATTTTTGGATCTATACTTGGGAAATTTTTGGATCTATACTTGGGAAATTTTTGAATCTCTACTTGGGAAATTTTTGGATCTATACTTGGGAAATTTTTGGATCTATACTTGGGAAATTTTTGGATCTATACTTGGGAAATTTTTGGATCTATACTTGGGAAATTTTTGGATCTATACTTGGGAAATTTTTCGATCTATACTCTGAAAATTTTGGATCTATTCTTGGGAAATTTATGGATCTATACTTGGGAAATTTTTGGATCTATACTTGGGAAATTTTTCGATCTATACTTGGGAAATTTTTCGATCTATGCTTGGGAAATTTTTGGATCTATACTTGGGAAATTTTTCGATCTATACTTGGGAAATTTTTCGATCTATACTTGGGAAATTTTTCGATCTATACTTGGGAAATTTTTGGATCTATACTTGGGAAATTTTTGAATCTCTACTTGGGAAATTTTTGGATCTATACTTGGGAAATTTTTGGATCTATACTTGGGAAATTTTTCGATCTATACTCTGAAATTTTTGGATCTATTCTTGGGAAATTTTTGGATCTATACTTGGGAAATTTTTGGATCTATACTTTGGAAATTTTTCGATCTATACTTGGGAAATTTTTCGATCTATACTTGGAAAATTTTGGATCTATACTTGGGAAATTTTTCGTACTATACTTGGGAAATTTTTCGATCTATACTTGGGAAATTTTTCGATCTATATTTGGAAAATTTTTCGATCTATACTTGGGAAATTTTTCGATCTTTACTTGGGAAATTTTTCGATCTATACTTGGGAAATTTTTGGATCTACACTTGGGAAATTTTTGAATCTCTACTTGGAAAATTTTTGGATCTATACTTGGGAAATTTTTGGATCTATACTTGGGAAATTTTTGGATGTATACTTGTGAAATTTTTGGATCTTTACTTGGGAAATTTTTGGATCTATACTTGGGAAATTTTTCGATCTATACTCTGAAATTTTTGGATCTATTCTTGGGAAATTTTTGGATCTATACTTGGGAAATTTTTGGATCTATACTTGGGAAATTTTTCGATCTATACTTGGGAAATTTTTCGATCTATACTTGGAAAATTTTTCGATCTATACTTGGGAAATTTTTCGATCTATACTTGGGAAATTTTTGAATCTCTACTTGGGAAATTTTTGATTCTCTACTTGGGAAATTTTTGAATCTCTACTTGGGAAATTTTTGATTCTCTACTTGGGAAATTTTTGAATCTCTACTTGGGAAATTTTTGAATCTCTACTTGGGAAATTTTTGGATCTATACTTGGGAAATTTTTGGATCTATACTTGGGAAATTTTTGAATCTCTACTTGGGAAATTTTTGGATCTATACTTGGGAAATTTTTGGATCTATACTTGGGAAATTTTTGGATCTATACTTGGGAAATTTTTGGATCTATACTTGGGAAATTTTTGGATCTATACTTGGGAAATTTTTGGATCTATACTTGTGAAATTTTTGGATCTATACTTGGGAAATTTTTGGATCTATACTTGGGAAATTTTTCGATCTATACTTGGGAAATTTTTCGATCTATACTTGGGAAATTTTTGAATCTCTACTTGGGAAATTTTTGGATCTATACTTGGGAAATTTTTGGATCTATACTTGGGAAATTTTTGGATCTATACTTGGGAAATTTTTCGATCTATACTTGGAAAATTTTGGATCTATACTTTGGAAATTTTTCGATCTATACTTGGAAAATTTTTCGATCTATGCATGGGAAATTTTTGGATCTATACTTGGGAAATTTTTGGATGTATACATGGGAAATTTTTGGATGTATACTTGGGATATTTTTGGATCTATACTTGGGAAACTTTTCGTACTATACTTGGGAAATTTTTCGATCTATACTTGGGAAATTTTTCGATCTATACTTGGGAAATTTTTCGATCTATACTTGGGAAATTTTTGGATCTATACTTGGGAAATTTTTGGATCTCTACTTGGGAAATTTTTGGATCTATACTTGGGAAATTTTTGGATGTATACTTGTGAAATTTTTGGATCTTTACTTGGGAAATTTTTGGATCTATACTTGGGAAATTTTTCGATCTATACTCTGAAATTTTTGGATCTATTCTTGGGAAATTTTTGGATCTATACTTGGGAAATTTTTGGATCTATACTTGGGAAATTTTTCGATCTATACTTGGGAAATTTTTCGATCTATACTTGGAAAATTTTGGATCTATACTTGGGACATTTTTCGATCTATACTTGGAAAATTTTTCGATCTATGCTTGGGAAATTTTTGAATCTATACTTGGGAAATTTTTGGATGTATACTTGTGAAATTTTTGGATCTATACTTGGGAAATTTTTGGATCTATACTTGGGAAATTTTTGGATCTATACTTGGGAAATTTTTGGATCTATTCATGGGAAATTTTTGGATCTATACTTGGGAAATTTTTCGTACTATACTTGGGAAATTTTTCGATCTATACTTGGGAAATTTTTCGATCTATACTTGGAAAATTTTTCGATCTATACTTGGGAAATTTTTCGATCTTTACTTGGGAAATTTTTCGATCTATACTTGGGAAATTTTTGGATCTATACTTGGGAAATTTTTGAATCTCTACTTGGAAAATTTTTGGATCTATACTTGGGAAATTTTTGGATCTATACTTGGGAAATTTTTGGATCTATACTTGGGAAATTTTTGGATCTATACTTGGGAAATTTTTGGATCTATACTTGGGAAATTTTTCGTACTATACTTGGGAAATTTTTCGATCTATACTTGGGAAATTTTTCGATCTATACTTGGAAAATTTTTCGATCTATACTTGGAAAATTTTTCGATCTATACTTGGGAAATTTTTCGATCTATACTTGGGAAATTTTTGAATCTCTACTTGGGAAATTTTTGATTCTCTACTTGGGAAATTTTTGAATCTCTACTTGGGAAATTTTTGATTCTCTACTTGGGAAATTTTTGAATCTCTACTTGGGAAATTTTTGAATCTCTACTTGGGAAATTTTTGGATCTATACTTGGGAAATTTTTGGATCTATACTTGGGAAATTTTTGAATCTCTACTTGGGAAATTTTTGGATCTATACTTGGGAAATTTTTGGATCTATACTTGGGAAATTTTTGGATCTATACTTGGGAAATTTTTGGATCTATACTTGGGAAATTTTTGGATCTATACTTGGGAAATTTTTGGATCTATACTTGTGAAATTTTTGGATCTATACTTGGGAAATTTTTGGATCTATACTTGGGAAATTTTTCGATCTATACTTGGGAAATTTTTCGATCTATACTTGGGAAATTTTTGAATCTCTACTTGGGAAATTTTTGGATCTATACTTGGGAAATTTTTGGATCTATACTTGGGAAATTTTTGGATCTATACTTGGGAAATTTTTCGATCTATACTTGGAAAATTTTGGATCTATACTTTGGAAATTTTTCGATCTATACTTGGAAAATTTTTCGATCTATGCATGGGAAATTTTTGGATCTATACTTGGGAAATTTTTGGATGTATACATGGGAAATTTTTGGATGTATACTTGGGATATTTTTGGATCTATACTTGGGAAACTTTTCGTACTATACTTGGGAAATTTTTCGATCTATACTTGGGAAATTTTTCGATCTATACTTGGGAAATTTTTCGATCTATACTTGGAAAATTTTTCGATCTATACTTGGGAAATTTTTCGATCTATACTTGGGAAATTTTTGAATCTCTACTTGGGAAATTTTTGATTCTCTACTTGGGAAATTTTTGAATCTCTACTTGGGAAATTTTTGAATCTCTACTTGGGAAATTTTTGGATCTATACTTGGGAAATTTTTGGATCTATACTTGGGAAATTTTTGAATCTCTACTTGGGAAATTTTTGGATCTATACTTGGGAAATTTTTGGATCTATACTTGGGAAATTTTTGGATCTATACTTGGGAAATTTTTGGATCTATACTTGGGAAATTTTTGGATCTATACTTGGGAAATTTTTCGATCTATACTCTGAAAATTTTGGATCTATTCTTGGGAAATTTATGGATCTATACTTGGGAAATTTTTGGATCTATACTTGGGAAATTTTTCGATCTATACTTGGGAAATTTTTCGATCTATGCTTGGGAAATTTTTGGATCTATACTTGGGAAATTTTTCGATCTATACTTGGGAAATTTTTCGATCTATACTTGGGAAATTTTTCGATCTATACTTGGGAAATTTTTGGATCTATACTTGGGAAATTTTTGAATCTCTACTTGGGAAATTTTTGGATCTATACTTGGGAAATTTTTGGATCTATACTTGGGAAATTTTTCGATCTATACTCTGAAATTTTTGGATCTATTCTTGGGAAATTTTTGGATCTATACTTGGGAAATTTTTGGATCTATACTTGGGAAATTTTTCGATCTATACTCTGAAAATTTTGGATCTATTCTTGGGAAATTTATGGATCTATACTTGGGAAATTTTTCGATCTATACTTGGGAAATTTTTGAATCTCTACTTGGGAAATTTTTGGATCTATACTTGGGAAATTTTTGGATCTATACTTGGGAAATTTTTCGATCTATACTTGGAAAATTTTGGATCTATACTTTGGAAATTTTTCGATCTATACTTGGAAAATTTTTCGATCTATGCATGGGAAATTTTTGGATCTATACTTGGGAAATTTTTGGATGTATACATGGGAAATTTTTGGATGTATACTTGGGAAATTTTTGGATCTATACTTGGGAAACTTTTCGTACTATACTTGGGAAATTTTTCGATCTATACTTGGGAAATTTTTCGATCTATACTTGGGAAATTTTTCGATCTATACTTGGAAAATTTTTCGATCTATACTTGGGAAATTTTTCGATCTATACTTGGGAAATTTTTGAATCTCTACTTGGGAAATTTTTGATTCTCTACTTGGGAAATTTTTGAATCTCTACTTGGGAAATTTTTGATTCTCTACTTGGGAAATTTTTGAATCTCTACTTGGGAAATTTTTGGATCTATACTTGGGAAATTTTTGGATCTATACTTGGGAAATTTTTGAATCTCTACTTGGGAAATTTTTGGATCTATACTTGGGAAATTTTTGGATCTATACTTGGGAAATTTTTGGATCTATACTTGGGAAATTTTTGGATCTATACTTGGGAAATTTTTGGATCTATACTTGTGAAATTTTTGGATCTATACTTGTGAAATTTTTGGATGTATACTTGGGAAATTTTTGGATCTATACTTGGGAAATTTTTCGATCTATACTTGGGAAATTTTTCGATCTATACTTGGGAAATTTTTGAATCTCTACTTGGGAAATTTTTGGATCTATACTTGGGAAATTTTTGGATCTATACTTGGGAAATTTTTCGATCTATACTTGGAAAATTTTGGATCTATACTTTGGAAATTTTTCGATCTATACTTGGAAAATTTTTCGATCTATGCATGGGAAATTTTTGGATCTATACTTGGGAAATTTTTGGATGTATACATGGGAAATTTTTGGATGTATACTTGGGAAATTTTTGGATCTATACTTGAGAAACTTTTCGTACTATACTTGGGAAATTTTTCGATCTATACTTGGGAAATTTTTCGATCTATACTTGGGAAATTTTTCGATCTATACTTGGAAAATTTTTCGATCTATACTTGGGAAATTTTTCGATCTATACTTGGGAAATTTTTCGATCTATACTTGGAAAATTTTTCGATCTATACTTGGGAAATTTTTCGATCTATACTTGGGAAATTTTTCGATCTATACTTGGGAAATTTTTCGATCTATACTTGGGAAATTTTTCGATCTATACTTGGGAAATTTTTGGACCTATACTTGGGAAATTTTTGAATCTCTACTTGGGAAATTTTTGGATCTATACTTGGGAAATTTTTGGATCTATACTTGGGAAATTTTTCGATCTATACTTTGAAATTTTTGGATCTATTCTTGGGAAATTTTAGGATCTATACTTGGGAAGTTTTTCGATCTATACTTGGAAAATTTTGGATCTATACTTGGGACATTTTTCGATCTATACTTGGAAAATTTTTCGATCTATGCTTGGGAAATTTTTGGATCTATTCTTGGGAAATTTTTCGATCTATACTTGGGAAATTTTTGGATCTATACTTGGGAAATTTTTCGATCTATACTTGGAAAATTTTGGATCTATACTTTGGAAATTTTTCGATCTATACTTGGAAAATTTTTCGATCTATGCATGGGAAATTTTTGGATCTATACTTGGGAAATTTTTGGATGTATACATGGGACATTTTTGGATGTATACTTGGGAAATTTTTGGATCTATACTTGGGAAACTTTTCGTACTATACTTGGGAAATTTTTCGATCTATACTTGGGAAATTTTTCGATCTATACTTGGGAAATTTTTCGATCTATACTTGGGAAATTTTTCGATCTATACTTGGGAAATTTTTGAATCTCTACTTGGGAAATTTTTGATTCTCTACTTGGGAAATTTTTGAATCTCTACTTGGGAAATTTTTGATTCTCTACTTGGGAAATTTTTGAATCTCTACTTGGGAAATTTTTGGATCTATACTTGGGAAATTTTTGGATCTATACTTGGGAAATTTTTGAATCTCTACTTGGGAAATTTTTGGATCTATACTTGGGAAATTTTTGGATCTATACTTGGGAAATTTTTGGATCTATACTTGGGAAATTTTTGGATCTATACTTGGGAAATTTTTGGATCTATACTTGGGAAATTTTTGGATCTATACTTGTGAAATTTTTGGATGTATACTTGGGAAATTTTTGGATCTATACTTGGGAAATTTTTCGATCTATACTTGGGAAATTTTTCGATCTATACTTGGGAAATTTTTGAATCTCTACTTGGGAAATTTTTGGATCTATACTTGGGAAATTTTTGGATCTATACTTGGGAAATTTTTCGATCTATACTTGGAAAATTTTGGATCTATACTTTGGAAATTTTTCGATCTATACTTGGAAAATTTTTCGATCTATGCATGGGAAATTTTTGGATCTATACTTGGGAAATTTTTGGATGTATACATGGGAAATTTTTGGATGTATACTTGGGAAATTTTTGGATCTATACTTGAGAAACTTTTCGTACTATACTTGGGAAATTTTTCGATCTATACTTGGGAAATTTTTCGATCTATACTTGGGAAATTTTTCGATCTATACTTGGAAAATTTTTCGATCTATACTTGGGAAATTTTTCGATCTATACTTGGGAAATTTTTCGATCTATACTTGGAAAATTTTTCGATCTATACTTGGGAAATTTTTCGATCTATACTTGGGAAATTTTTCGATCTATACTTGGGAAATTTTTCG
Source organism: Odiellus spinosus (assembly GCA_963920705.1). Lineage (NCBI taxonomy): Eukaryota > Metazoa > Arthropoda > Arachnida > Opiliones > Phalangiidae > Odiellus > Odiellus spinosus. The sequence goes on along the minus strand of CAWUCO010000006.1, from coordinate 234,193 downwards.
ATCTATACTTGGGGAATTTTTCGATCTATACTTGGGAAATTTTTGGACCTATACTTGGGAAATTTTTGAATCTCTACTTGGGAAATTTTTGGATCTATACTTGGGAAATTTTTGGATCTATACTTGGGAAATTTTTCGATCTATACTTTGAAATTTTTGGATCTATTCTTGGGAAATTTTAGGATCTATACTTGGGAAGTTTTTCGATCTATACTTGGAAAATTTTGGATCTATACTTGGGACATTTTTCGATCTATACTTGGAAAATTTTTCGATCTATGCTTGGGAAATTTTTGGATCTATTCTTGGGAAATTTTTCGATCTATACTTGGGAAATTTTTGGATCTATACTTGGGAAATTTTTCGATCTATACTTGGAAAATTTTGGATCTATACTTTGGAAATTTTTCGATCTATACTTGGAAAATTTTTCGATCTATGCATGGGAAATTTTTGGATCTATACTTGGGAAATTTTTGGATGTATACATGGGACATTTTTGGATGTATACTTGGGAAATTTTTGGATCTATACTTGGGAAACTTTTCGTACTATACTTGGGAAATTTTTCGATCTATACTTGGGAAATTTTTCGATCTATACTTGGGAAATTTTTCGATCTATACTTGGAAAATTTTTCGATCTATACTTGGAAAATTTTTCGATCTATACTTGGGAAATTTTTCGATCTATACTTGGAAAATTTTTCGATCTATACTTGGAAAATTTTTCGATCTATACTTGGGAAATTTTTCGATCTATACTTGGGAAATTTTTGAATCTCTACTTGGGAAGTTTTTGATTCTCTACTTGGGAAATTTTTGAATCTCTACTTGGGAAATTTTTGAATCTCTACTTGGGAAATTTTTGAATCTCTACTTGGGAAATTTTTGGATCTATACTTGGGAAATTTTTGGATCTATACTTGGGAAATTTTTGAATCTCTACTTGGGAAATTTTTGGATCTATACTTGGGAAATTTTTGGATCTATACTTGGGAAATTTTTGGATCTATACTTGGGAAATTTTTGGATCTATACTTGGGAAATTTTTGGATCTATACTTGGGAAATTTTTGGATCTATACTTGGGAAATTTTTCGATCTATACTTGGGAAATTTTTCGATCTATACTTGGGAAATTTTTGAATCTCTACTTGGGAAATTTTTGGATCTATACTTGGGAAATTTTTCGATCTATACTTGGGAAATTTTTCGATCTATACTCTGAAATTTTTGGATCTATTCTTGGGAAATTTTTGGATCTATACTTGGGAAATTTTTGGATCTATACTTGGGAAATTTTTCGATCTATACTCTGAAAATTTTGGATCTATTCTTGGGAAATTTATGGATCTATACTTGGGAAATTTTTCGATCTATACTTGGGAAATTTTTCGATCTATACTTGGGAAATTTTTGAATCTCTACTTGGGAAATTTTTGGATCTATACTTGGGAAATTTTTGGATCTATACTTGGGAAATTTTTGGATGTATACATGGGACATTTTTGGATGTATACTTGGGAAATTTTTGGATCTATACTTGGGAAACTTTTCGTACTATACTTGGGAAATTTTTCGATCTATACTTGGGAAATTTTTCGATCTATACTTGGAAAATTTTTCGATCTATACTTGGAAAATTTTTCGATCTATACTTGGGAAATTTTTCGATCTATACTTGGAAAATTTTTCGATCTATACTTGGAAAATTTTTCGATCTATACTTGGGAAATTTTTCGATCTATACTTGGGAAATTTTTGAATCTCTACTTGGGAAATTTTTGATTCTCTACTTGGGAAATTTTTGAATCTCTACTTGGGAAATTTTTGAATCTCTACTTGGGAAATTTTTGAATCTCTACTTGGGAAATTTTTGGATCTATACTTGGGAAATTTTTGGATCTATACTTGGGAAATTTTTGAATCTCTACTTGGGAAATTTTTCGATCTATACTTGGGAAATTTTTCGATCTATACTTGGAAAATTTTTCGATCTATACTTGGAAAATTTTTCGATCTATACTTGGGAAATTTTTCGATCTATACTTGGAAAATTTTTCGATCTATACTTGGAAAATTTTTCGATCTATACTTGGGAAATTTTTCGATCTATACTTGGGAAATTTTTGAATCTCTACTTGGGAAATTTTTGATTCTCTACTTGGGAAATTTTTGAATCTCTACTTGGGAAATTTTTGAATCTCTACTTGGGAAATTTTTGAATCTCTACTTGGGAAATTTTTGGATCTATACTTGGGAAATTTTTGGATCTATACTTGGGAAATTTTTGAATCTCTACTTGGGAAATTTTTGGATCTATACTTGGGAAATTTTTGGATCTATACTTGGGAAATTTTTGGATCTATACTTGGGAAATTTTTGGATCTATACTTGGGAAATTTTTGGATCTATACTTGGGAAATTTTTGGATCTATACTTGGGAAATTTTTCGATCTATACTTGGGAAATTTTTCGATCTATACTTGGGAAATTTTTGAATCTCTACTTGGGAAATTTTTGGATCTATACTTGGGAAATTTTTCGATCTATACTTGGGAAATTTTTCGATCTATACTCTGAAATTTTTGGATCTATTCTTGGGAAATTTTTGGATCTATACTTGGGAAATTTTTGGATCTATACTTGGGAAATTTTTCGATCTATACTCTGAAAATTTTGGATCTATTCTTGGGAAATTTATGGATCTATACTTGGGAAATTTTTCGATCTATACTTGGGAAATTTTTCGATCTATACTTGGGAAATTTTTGAATCTCTACTTGGGAAATTTTTGGATCTATACTTGGGAAATTTTTGGATCTATACTTGGGAAATTTTTCGATCTATACTTGGAAAATTTTGGATCTATACTTTGGAAATTTTTCGATCTATACTTGGAAAATTTTTGGATGTATACATGGGAAATTTTTGGATGTATACTTGGGAAATTTTTGGATCTATACTTGGGAAACTTTTCGTACTATACTTGGGAAATTTTTCGATCTATACTTGGGAAATTTTTCGATCTATACTTGGGAAATTTTTCGATCTATACTTGGAAAATTTTTCGATCTATACTTGGGAAATTTTTCGATCTATACTTGGGAAATTTTTGAATCTCTACTTGGGAAATTTTTGATTCTCTACTTGGGAAATTTTTGAATCTCTACTTGGGAAATTTTTGATTCTCTACTTGGGAAATTTTTGAATCTCTACTTGGGAAATTTTTGGATCTATACTTGGGAAATTTTTGGATCTATACTTGGGAAATTTTTGAATCTCTACTTGGGAAATTTTTGGATCTATACTTGGGAAATTTTTGGATCTATACTTGGGAAATTTTTGGATCTATACTTGGGAAATTTTTGGATCTATACTTGGGAAATTTTTGGATCTATACTTGGGAAATTTTTGGATCTATACTTGTGAAATTTTTGGATGTATACTTGGGAAATTTTTGGATCTATACTTGGGAAATTTTTCGATCTATACTTGGGAAATTTTTCGATCTATACTTGGGAAATTTTTGAATCTCTACTTGGGAAATTTTTGGATCTATACTTGGGAAATTTTTGGATCTATACTTGGGAAATTTTTCGATCTATACTTGGAAAATTTTGGATCTATACTTTGGAAATTTTTCGATCTATACTTGGAAAATTTTTCGATCTATGCATGGGAAATTTTTGGATCTATACTTGGGAAATTTTTGGATGTATACATGGGAAATTTTTGGATGTATACTTGGGAAATTTTTGGATCTATACTTGGGAAACTTTTCGTACTGTACTTGGGAAATTTTTCGATCTATACTTGGAAAATTTTTGGATCTATACTTGGGAAATTTTTGGATCTATACTTGGGAAATTTTTCGATCTATACTTGGAAAATTTTTCGATCTATACTTGGGAAATTTTTCGATCTATACTTGGGAAATTTTTCGATCTATACTTGGGAAATTTTTCGATCTATACTTGGGAAATTTTTCGATCTATACTTGGGAAATTTTTGGACCTATACTTGGGAAATTTTTGAATCTCTACTTGGGAAATTTTTGGATCTATACTTGGGAAATTTTTGGATCTATACTTGGGAAATTTTTCGATCTATACTCTGAAATTTTTGGATCTATTCTTGGGAAATTTTAGGATCTATACTTGGGAAGTTTTTCGATCTATACTTGGAAAATTTTGGATCTATACTTGGGACATTTTTCGATCTATACTTGGAAAATTTTTCGATCTATGCATGGGAAATTTTTGGATCTATACTTGGGAAATTTTTGGATGTATACATGGGAAATTTTTGGATGTATACTTGGGAAATTTTTGGATCTATACTTGGGAAACTTTTCGTACTATACTTGGGAAATTTTTCGATCCATACTTGGGAAATTTTTCGATCTATACTTGGGAAATTTTTCGATCTATACTTGGAAAATTTTTCGATCTATACTTGGGAAATTTTTCGATCTATACTTGGGAAATTTTTCGATCTATACTTGGGAAATTTTTCGATCTATACTTGGGAAATTTTTGAATCTATACTTGGGAAATTTTTGATTCTCTACTTGGGAAATTTTTGAATCTCTACTTGGGAAATTTTTGAATCTCTACTTGGGAAATTTTTGGATCTATACTTGGGAAATTTTTGGATCTATACTTGGGAAATTTTTGGATCTATACTTGGGAAATTTTTGAATCTCTACTTGGGAAATTTTTGGATCTATACTTGGGAAATTTTTGGATCTATACTTGGGAAATTTTTGGATCTATACTTGGGAAATTTTTGGATCTATACTTGGGAAATTTTTGGATCTATACTTGGGAAATTTTTGGATCTATACTTGTGAAATTTTTGGATGTATACTTGGGAAATTTTTGGATCTATACTTGGGAAATTTTTCGATCTATACTTGGAAAATTTTTCGATCTATACTTGGAAAATTTTTCGATCTATACTTGGGAAATTTTTCGATCTATACTTGGGAAATTTTTGAATCTCTACTTGGGAAATTTTTGATTCTCTACTTGGGAAATTTTTGAATCTCTACTTGGGAAATTTTTGAATCTCTACTTGGGAAATTTTTGAATCTCTACTTGGGAAATTTTTGGATCTATACTTGGGAAATTTTTGGATCTATACTTGGGAAATTTTTGGATCTATACTTGGGAAATTTTTGAATCTCTACTTGGGAAATTTTTGGATCTATACTTGGGAAACTTTTCGTACTATACTTGGGAAATTTTTCGATCTATACTTGGAAAATTTTTCGATCTATACTTGGGAAATTTTTGGATCTATACTTGGGAAATTTTTGGATCTATACTTGGGAAATTTTTGGATCTATACTTGGGAAATTTTTGGATCTATACTTGGGAAATTTTTGGATCTATACTTGGGAAATTTTTGGATGTATACTTGGGAAATTTTTGGATCTATACTTGGGAAATTTTTCGATCTATACTTGGGAAATTTTTCGATCTATACTTGGGAAATTTTTGAATCTCTACTTGGGAAATTTTTGGATCTATACTTGGGAAATTTTTGGATCTATACTTGGGAAATTTTTCGATCTATACTTGGAAAATTTTGGATCTATACTTTGGAAATTTTTCGATCTATACTTGGAAAATTTTTCGATGTATGCATGGGAAATTTTTGGATCTATACTTGGGAAATTTTTGGATGTATACATGGGAAATTTTTGGATGTATACTTGGGAAATTTTTGGATCTATACTTGGGAAACTTTTCGTACTATACTTGGGAAATTTTTGGATCTATACTTGGGAAATTTTTGGATGTATACTTGGGAAATTTTTGGATCTATACTTGGGAAACTTTTCGTACTATACTTGGGAAATTTTTCGATCTATACTTGGGAAATTTTTCGATCTATACTTGGGAAATTTTTCGATCTATACTTGGGAAATTTTTCGATCTATACTTGGGAAATTTTTCGATCTATACTTGGGAAATTTTTCGATCTATACTTGGGAAATTTTTGGACCTATACTTGGGAAATTTTTGAATCTCTACTTGGGAAATTTTTGGATCTATACTTGGGAAATTTTTGGATCTATACTTGGGAAATTTTTCGATCTATACTCTGAAATTTTTGGATCTATTCTTGGGAAATTTTAGGATCTATACTTGGGAAGTTTTTCGATCTATACTTGGAAAATTTTGGATCTATACTTGGGACATTTTTCGATCTATACTTGGAAAATTTTTCGATCTATGCTTGGGAAATTTTTGGATCTATTCTTGGGAAATTTTTCGATCTATACTTGGGAAATTTTTGGATCTATACTTGGGAAATTTTTCGATCTATACTTGGAAAATTTTGGATCTATACTTTGGAAATTTTTCGATCTATACTTGGAAAATTTTTCGATCTATGCATGGGAAATTTTTGGATCTATACTTGGGAAATTTTTGGATGTATACATGGGACATTTTTGGATGTATACTTGGGAAATTTTTCGATCTATACTTGGAAAATTTTGGATCTATACTTGGGAAATTTTTGGATGTATACATGGGACATTTTTGGATGTATACTTGGGAAATTTTTCGATCTATACTTGGAAAATTTTTCGATCTATACTTGGGAAATTTTTCGATCTATACTTGGGAAATTTTTCGATCTATACTTGGGAAATTTTTCGATCTATACTTGGGAAATTTTTCGATCTATACTTGGGAAATTTTTGGACCTATACTTGGGAAATTTTTGAATCTCTACTTGGGAAATTTTTGGATCTATACTTGGGAAATTTTTGGATCTATACTTGGGAAATTTTTCGATCTATACTCTGAAATTTTTGGATCTATTCTTGGGAAATTTTAGGATCTATACTTGGGAAGTTTTTCGATCTATACTTGGAAAATTTTGGATCTATACTTGGGACATTTTTCGATCTATACTTGGAAAATTTTTCGATCTATGCTTGGGAAATTTTTGGATCTATTCTTGGGAAATTTTTCGATCTATACTTGGGAAATTTTTGGATCTATACTTGGGAAATTTTTCGATCTATACTTGGAAAATTTTGGATCTATACTTTGGAAATTTTTCGATCTATACTTGGAAAATTTTTCGATCTATGCATGGGAAATTTTTGGATCTATACTTGGGAAATTTTTGGATGTATACATGGGACATTTTTGGATGTATACTTGGGAAATTTTTCGATCTATACTTGGAAAATTTTGGATCTATACTTGGGAAATTTTTGGATGTATACATGGGACATTTTTGGATGTATACTTGGGAAATTTTTCGATCTATACTTGGAAAATTTTGGATCTATACTTTGGAAAATTTTTCGATCTATACTTGGGAAATTTTTCGATCTATACTTGGGAAATTTTTCGATCTATACTTGGAAAATTTTTCGATCTATACTTGGGAAATTTTTCGATCTATACTTGGAAAATTTTTCGATCTATACTTGGAAAATTTTTCTATCTATACTTGGGAAATTTTTCGATCTATACTTGGGAAATTTTTGAATCTCTACTTGGGAAATTTTTGATTCTCTACTTGGGAAATTTTTGAATCTCTACTTGGGAAATTTTTGAATCTCTACTTGGGAAATTTTTGAATCTCTACTTGGGAAATTTTTGGATCTATACTTGGGAAATTTTTGGATCTATACTTGGGAAATTTTTGGATCTATACTTGGGAAATTTTTGAATCTCTACTTGGGAAATTTTTGGATCTATACTTGGGAAATTTTTGGATCTATACTTGGGAAATTTTTGGATCTATACTTGGGAAATTTTTGGATCTATACTTGGGAAATTTTTGGATCTATACTTGGGAAATTTTTGGATCTATACTTGTGAAATTTTTGGATGTATACTTGGGAAATTTTTGGATCTATACTTGGGAAATTTTTCGATCTATACTTGGGAAATTTTTCGATCTATACTTGGGAAATTTTTGAATCTCTACTTGGGAAATTTTTGGATCTATACTTGGGAAATTTTTGGATCTATACTTGGGAAATTTTTCGATCTATACTTGGAAAATTTTGGATCTATACTTTGGAAATTTTTCGATCTATACTTGGAAAATTTTTCGATCTATGCATGGGAAATTTTTGGATCTATACTTGGGAAATTTTTGGATGTATACATGGGAAATTTTTGGATGTATACTTGGGAAATTTTTGGATCTATACTTGGGAAACTTTTCGTACTATACTTGGGAAATTTTTCGATCCATACTTGGGAAATTTTTCGATCTATACTTGGGAAATTTTTCGATCTATACTTGGAAAATTTTTCGATCTATACTTGGGAAATTTTTCGATCTATACTTGGGAAATTTTTCGATCTATACTTGGAAAATTTTTCGATCTATACTTGGGAAATTTTTCGATCTATACTTGGGAAACTTTTCGATCTATACTTGGGAAATTTTTCGATCTATACTTGGGAAATTTTTCGATCTATACTTGGGAAATTTTTGGACCTATACTTGGGAAATTTTTGAATCTCTACTTGGGAAATTTTTGGATCTATACTTGGGAAATTTTTGGATCTATACTTGGGAAATTTTTCGATCTATACTCTGAAATTTTTAGATCTATTCTTGGGAAATTTTAGGATCTATACTTGGGAAGTTTTTCGATCTATACTTGGAAAGTTTTGGATCTATACTTGGGACATTTTTCGATCTATACTTGGAAAATTTTTCGATCTATGCTTGGGAAATTTTTGGATCTATTCTTGGGAAATTTTTCGATCTATACTTGGGAAATTTTTCGATCTATACTTGGGAAATTTTTCGATCTATACTTGGGAAATTTTTCGATCTATACTTGGGAAATTTTTGAATCTCTTCTTGGGAAATTTTTGGATCTATACTTGGGAAATTTTTGGATCTATACTTGGGAAATTTTTCGATCTATACTCTGAAATTTTTGGATCTATTCTTGGGAAATTTTTGGATCTATACTTGGGAAATTTTTGGATCTATACTTGGGAAATTTTTCGATCTATACTTGGGAAATTTTTCGATCTATACTTGGAAAATTTTTCGATCTATGCTTGGGAAATTTTTGGATCTATACTTGGGAAATTTTTGGATCTATACTTGGGAAATTTTTCGATCTATACTTGGGAAATTTTTCGATCTATACTTGGGAAATTTTGGATCTATACTTGGGAAATTTTTCGATCTATACTTGGAAAATTTTTAGATCTATGCTTGGGAAATTTTTGGATCTATACTTGGGAAATTTTTGGACCTATACTTGGAAAATTTTTGGATCTATACTTGGGAAATTTTTCGATCTATACTCTGAAATTTTTGGATCTATTCTTGGGAAATTTTTGGATCTATACATGGGAAATTTTTGGATCTATACATGGGAAATTTTTGGATCTATACTTGGGAAATTTTTGGATCTATACTTGGGAAATTTTTCGATCTATACTTGGGAAATTTTTCGATCTATACTTGGGAAATTTTGGATCTATACTTGGGAAATTTTTCGATCTATACTTGGAAAATTTTTAGATCTATGCTTGGGAAATTTTTGGATCTATACTTGGGAAATTTTTGGACCTATACTTGGAAAATTTTTGGATCTATACTTGGGAAATTTTTCGATCTATACTCTGAAATTTTTGGATCTATTCTTGGGAAATTTTTGGATCTATACATGGGAAATTTTTGGATCTATACTTGGAAAATTTTGGATCTATACTTGGGACATTTTTCGATCTATACTTGGAAAATTTTTCGATCTATGCTTGGGAAATTTTTGGATCTATTCTTGGGAAATTTTTCGATCTATACTTGGGAAATTTTTCGATCTATACTTGGGAAATTTTTCGATCTATACTTGGGAAATTTTTGGATCTATACTTGGGAAATTTTTGAATCTCTTCTTCGGAGATATTTGGATCTATACTTGGGAAATTTTTGAATCTATACTTGGGAAATTTTTGATTCTCTACTTGGGAAATTTTTGAATCTCTACTTGGGAAATTTTTGAATCTCTACTTGGGAAATTTTTGGATCTATACTTGGGAAATTTTTGGATCTATACTTGGGAAATATTTAATCTCTACTTGGGAAATTTTTGGTTCTATACTTGGGAAATTTTTCGATCTATACTTGGGAAATTTTTGGATCTATACTTGGGAAATTTTTGGATCTATACTTGGGAAATTTTTGGACCTATACTCGGGAAATTTTTGGATCTATACTTGGGAAATTTTTGGATCTATACTTGGGAAATTTTTGGATCTATTCATGGGAAATTTTTGGATCTATACTTGGGAAATTTTTCGTACTATACTTGGGAAATTTTTCGATCTATACTTGGGAAATTTTTGAATCTATACTTGGGAAATTTTTGATTCTCTACTTGGGAAATTTTTGAATCTCTACTTGGGAAATTTTTGAATCTCTACTTGGGAAATTTTTGGATCTATACTTGGGAAATTTTTGGATCTATACTTGGGAAATATTTAATCTCTACTTGGGAAATTTTTGGTTCTATACTTGGGAAATTTTTCGATCTATACTTGGGAAATTTTTGGATCTATACTTGGGAAATTTTTGGATCTATACTTGGGAAATTTTTGGACCTATACTCGGGAAATTTTTGGATCTATACTTGGGAAATTTTTGGATCTATACTTGGGAAATTTTTTGATCTATACTTGGGAAAGTTTTGGATCTCTACTTGGGAAATTTTTAATCTCTACTTGGGAAATTTATGGATCTATACTTGTGAAATTTTTGGATCTATACTTGGGAAATTTTTGGATCTATACTTGGGAAATTTAAGAATCTCTACTTGAGAAGTTTTTGAATCTCTACTTGGGAAATTTTTGAATCTCTACTTGGGAATTTTTGGATCTATACTTGGGAAATTTTTGGATCTCTACTTTGGAAATTTTTAATCTCTACTTGGGAAATTTTTGGGTCTCTACTTGGGAAATTTTTAATCTCTACTTGGGAAATTTTTGGATCTATTCTTGGGAAATTTTTGGATCTATACTTGGGAAATTTTTAGATCTACACTTGGGAAATTTTTCGATCTATACTTGGGAAATTTTTCGATGTATACTTGTGAAATTTTTGGATCTATACTTGGGAAATTTTTGGATCTATAATTGGGAAATTTTTGGATCTATTCATGGGAAATTTTTGGATCTATACTTGGGAAATTTTTCGTACTATACTTGGGAAATTTTTCGATCTATACTTGGGAAATTTTTGAATCTATACTTGGGAAATTTTTGATTCTCTACTTGGGAAATTTTTGAATCTCTACTTGGGAAATTTTTGAATCTCTACTTGGGAAATTTTTGGATCTATACTTGGGAAATTTTTGGATCTATACTTGGGAAATTTTTTGATCTATACTTGGGAAAGTTTTGGATCTCTACTTGGGAAATTTTTAATCTCTACTTGGGAAATTTATGGATCTATACTTGTGAAATTTTTGGATCTATACTTGGGAAATTTTTGGATCTATACTTGGGAAATTTAAGAATCTCTACTTGGGAAGTTTTTGAATCTCTACTTGGGAAATTTTTGAATCTCTACTTGGGAATTTTTGGATCTATACTTGGGAAATTTTTGGATCTCTACTTTGGAAATTTTAAATCTCTACTTGGGAAATTTTTGGGTCTCTACTTGGGAAATTTTTAATCTCTACTTGGGAAATTTTTGGATCTATTCTTGGGAAATTTTTGGATCTATACTTGGGAAATTTTTAGATCTATACTTGGGAAATTTTTCGATCTATACTTGGGAAATTTTTCGATCTATACTTGGGAAATTTTTCGATCTATACTTGGGAAATTTTGGATCTATACTTGGGAAATTTTTCGATCTATACTTGGAAAATTTTTAGATCTATGCTTGGGAAATTTTTGGATCTATACTTGGGAAATTTTTGGATGTATACTTGTGAAATTTTTGGATCTATACTTGGAAATTTTTGGATCTATACTTGGGAAATTTTTGGATCTATTCATGGGAAATTTTTGGATCTATACTTGGGAAATTTTTCGTACTATACTTGGGAAATTTTTCGATCTATACTTGGGAAATTTTTCGATCTATACTTGGAAATTTTTGGATCTATACTTGGGAAATTTTTGGATCTATACTTGGGAAATTTTTCGATCTATACTTGGAAATTTTTGGATCTATACTTGGGAAATTTTTGGATCTATACTTGGGAAATTTTTGGATCTATACTTGGGAAATTTTTGGACCTATACTTGGGAAATTTTTGGATCTATACTTGGGAAATTTTTGGATCTATTCTTGGGAAATTTTTGGATCTATACTTGGGAAATTTTTGGATCAATACTTGGGAAATTTTTGGATCTATACTTGGGAAATTTTTGAATCTCTACTTGGGAAATTTTTGAATCTCTACTTGGGAAATTTTTGGATCTATTCTTGGGAAATTTTTGGATCTATACTTGGGAAATTTTTAGATCTACACTTGGGAAATTTTTCGATCTATACTTGGGAAATTTTTCGATGTATACTTGTGAAATTTTTGGATCTATACTTGGGAAATTTTTGGATCTATAATTGGGAAATTTTTGGATCTATTCATGGGAAATTTTTGGATCTATACTTGGGAAATTTTTCGTACTATACTTGGGAAATTTTTCGATCTATACTTGGGAAATTTTTAGATCTACACTTGGGAAATTTTTCGATCTATACTTGGGAAATTTTTCGATGTATACTTGTGAAATTTTTGGATCTATACTTGGGAAATTTTTGGATCTATAATTGGGAAATTTTTGGATCTATTCATGGGAAATTTTTGGATCTATACTTGGGAAATTTTTCGTACTATACTTGGGAAATTTTTCGATCTATACTTGGGAAATTTTTGAATCTATACTTGGGAAATTTTTGAATCTCTACTTGGGAAATTTTTGGATCTATACTTGGGAAATTTTTGGATCTATACTTGGGAAATTTTTTGATCTATACTTGGGAAAGTTTTGGATCTCTACTTGGGAAATTTTTAATCTCTACTTGGGAAATTTATGGATCTATACTTGTGAAATTTTTGGATCTATACTTGGGAAATTTTTGGATCTATACTTGGGAAATTTAAGAATCTCTACTTGGGAAGTTTTTGAATCTCTACTTGGGAAATTTTTGAATCTCTACTTGGGAATTTTTGGATCTATACTTGGGAAATTTTTGGATCTCTACTTTGGAAATTTTAAATCTCTACTTGGGAAATTTTTGGGTCTCTACTTGGGAAATTTTTAATCTCTACTTGGGAAATTTTTGGATCTATTCTTGGGAAATTTTTGGATCTATACTTGGGAAATTTTTAGATCTATACTTGGGAAATTTTTCGATCTATACTTGGGAAATTTTTCGATCTATACTTGGGAAATTTTTCGATCTATACTTGGGAAATTTTGGATCTATACTTGGGAAATTTTTCGATCTATACTTGGAAAATTTTTAGATCTATGCTTGGGAAATTTTTGGATCTATACTTGGGAAATTTTTGGATGTATACTTGTGAAATTTTTGGATCTATACTTGGAAATTTTTGGATCTATACTTGGGAAATTTTTGGATCTATTCATGGGAAATTTTTGGATCTATACTTGGGAAATTTTTCGTACTATACTTGGGAAATTTTTCGATCTATACTTGGGAAATTTTTCGATCTATACTTGGAAATTTTTGGATCTATACTTGGGAAATTTTTGGATCTATACTTGGGAAATTTTTCGATCTATACTTGGAAATTTTTGGATCTATACTTGGGAAATTTTTGGATCTATACTTGGGAAATTTTTGGATCTATACTTGGGAAATTTTTGGACCTATACTTGGGAAATTTTTGGATCTATACTTGGGAAATTTTTGGATCTATTCTTGGGAAATTTTTGGATCTATACTTGGGAAATTTTTGGATCAATACTTGGGAAATTTTTGGATCTATACTTGGGAAATTTTTGAATCTCTACTTGGGAAATTTTTGAATCTCTACTTGGGAAATTTTTGAATCTCTACTTGGGAAATTTTTGAATCTCTACTTGGGAAATTTTTGGATCTATACTTGGGAAATTTTTTGATCTATACTTGGGAAATTTTTGAATCTCTACTTGGGAAATTTTTGAATCTCTACTTGGGAAATTTTTGGATCTATACTTGGGAAATTTTTCGATCTATACTTGGGAAATTTTTCGATCTATACTTGGGAAATTTTTGAATCTCTACTTGGGAAATTTTTGGATCTATACTTGGGAAATTTTTCGATCTATACTTGGGAAATTTTTCGATCTATACTTGGGAAATTTTTCGATCTATACTTGGAAAATTTTGGATCTATACTTTGGAAATTTTTCGATCTATACTTGGAAAATTTTTCGATCTATGCATGGGAAATTTTTGGATCTATACTTGGGAAATTTTTGGATGTATACATGGGAAATTTTTGGATGTATACTTGGGAAATTTTTGGATCTATACTTGGGAAACTTTTCGTACTATACTTGGGAAATTTTTCGATCTATACTTGGGAAATTTTTCGATCTATACTTGGGAAATTTTTCCATCTATACTTGGAAAATTTTTCGATCTATACTTGGGAAATTTTTCGATCTATACTTGGGAAATTTTTCGATCTATTCTTGGAAAATTTTTCGATCTATACTTGGGAAATTTTTCGATCTATACTTGGGAAATTTTTCGATCTATACTTGGGAAATTTTTCGATCTATACTTGGGAAATTTTTGGATCTATACTTGGGAAATTTTTGAATCTCTACTTGGGAAATTTTTGGATCTATACTTGGGAAATTTTTGGATCTATACTTGAGAAATTTTTCGATCTATACTTGGGAAATTTTTGGATCTATACTTGGGAAATTTTGGATCTATACTTGGGACATTTTTCGATCTATACTTGGAAAATTTTTCGATCTATGCTTGGGAAATTTTTGGATCTATACTTGGGAAATTTTTCGATCTATACTTGGGAAATTTTTCGATCTATACTTGGGAAATTTTTCGATCTATACTTGGGAAATTTTTCGATCTATACTTGGGAAATTTTTCGATCTATACTTGGGAAATTTTTCGATCTATACTTGGGAAATTTTTGAATCTCTACTTGGGAAATTTTTGATTCTCTACTTGGGAAATTTTTGAATCTCTACTTGGGAAATTTTTGATTCTCTACTTGGGAAATTTTTGAATCTCTACTTGGGAAATTTTTGAATCTCTACTTGGGAAATTTTTGGATCTATACTTGGGAAATTTTTGGATCTATACTTGGGAAATTTTTGAATCTCTACTTGGGAAATTTTTGGATCTATACTTGGGAAATTTTTGGATCTATACTTGGGAAATTTTTGGATCTATACTTGGGAAATTTTTGGATCTATACTTGGGAAATTTTTGGATCTATACTTGGGAAATTTTTGGATCTATACTTGTGAAATTTTTGGATGTATACTTGGGAAATTTTTGGATCTATACTTGGGAAATTTTTCGATCTATACTTGGGAAATTTTTCTTTCTATACTTGGGAAATTTTGGATCTATACTTGGGACATTTTTCGATCTATACTTGGAAAATTTTTCGATCTATGCTTGGGAAATTTTTGGATCTATACTTGGGAAATTTTTCGATCTATACTTGGTAAATTTTTCGATCTATACTTGGGAAATTTTTCGATCTATACTTGGGAAATTTTTGAATCTCCACTTGGGAAATTTTTGATTCTCTACTTGGGAAATTTTTGAATCTCTACTTGGGAAATTTTTGATTCTCTACTTGGGAAATTTTTGAATCTCTACTTGGGAAATTTTTGAATCTCTACTTGGGAAATTTTTGGATCTATACTTGGGAAATTTTTGGATCTATACTTGGGAAATTTTTGAATCTCTACTTGGGAAATTTTTGGATCTATACTTGGGAAATTTTTGGATCTATACTTGGGAAATTTTTGGATCTATACTTGGGAAATTTTTGGATCTATACTTGGGAAATTTTTGGATCTATACTTGGAAAATTTTTCGATCTATGCATGGGAAATTTTTGGATCTATACTTGGGAAATTTTTGGATGTATACTTGGGAAATTTTTGGATCTATACTTGGGAAATTTTTCGATCTATACTTGGGAAATTTTTCGATCTATACTTGGGAAATTTTTGAATCTCTACTTGGGAAATTTTTGGATCTATACTTGGGAAATTTTTGGATCTATACTTGGGAAATTTTTCGATCTATACTTGGAAAATTTTGGATCTATACTTTGGAAATTTTTCGATCTATACTTGGAAAATTTTTCGATCTATGCATGGGAAATTTTTGGATCTATACTTGGGAAATTTTTGGAGCTATACTTGGGAAATTTTTGGATCTATACTTGTGAAATTTTTGGATGTATATTTGGGAAATTTTTGGATCTATACTTGGGAAATTTTTCGATCTATACTTGGGAAATTTTTCGATCTATACTTGGGAAATTTTTGAATCTCTACTTGGGAAATTTTTGGATCTATACTTGGGAAAATTTTGGATCTATACTTTGGAAATTTTTCGATCTATACTTGGAAAATTTTTCGATCTATGCATGGGAAATTTTTGGATCTATACTTGGGAAATTTTTGGATGTATACATGGGAAATTTTTGGATGTATACTTGGGAAATTTTTGGATCTATACTTGGGAAACTTTTCGTACTATACTTGGGAAATTTTTCGATCTATACTTGGGAAATTTTTCGATCTATACTTGGGAAATTTTTCGATCTATACTTGGAAAATTTTTCGATCTATACTTGGGAAATTTTTCGATCTATACTTGGGAAATTTTTCGATCTATACTTGGAAAATTTTTCGATCTATACTTGGGAAATTTTTCGATCTATACTTGGGAAATTTTTGGACCTATACTTGGGAAATTTTTGAATCTCTACTTGGGAAATTTTTGGATCTATACTTGGGAAATTTTTGGATCTATACTTGGGAAATTTTTCGATCTATACTTGGGAAATTTTTGGATCTATACTTGGGAAATTTTTCGATCTATACTCTGAAATTTTTGGATCTATTCTTGGGAAATTTTTGGATCTATACTTGGGAAATTTTTGGATCTATACTTGGGAAATTTTTCGATCTATACTTGGGAAATTTTTCGATCTATACTTGGGAAATTTTTCGATCTATACTTGGGAAATTTTTCGATCTATACTTGGAAAATTTTTCGATCTATACTTGGGAAATTTTTCGATCTATACTTGGGAAATTTTTCGATCTATACTTGGAAAATTTTTCGATCTATACTTGGGAAATTTTTCGATCTATACTTGGGAAATTTTTCGATCTATACTTGGGAAATTTTTCGATCTATACTTGGGAAATTTTTCGATCTATACTTGGGAAATTTTTCGATCTATACTTGGGAAATTTTTGGACCTATACTTGGGAAATTTTTGAATCTCTACTTGGGAAATTTTTGGATCTATACTTGGGAAATTTTTGGATCTATACTTGGGAAATTTTTCGATCTATACTCTGAAATTTTTGGATCTATTCTTGGGAAATTTTAGGATCTATACTTGGGAAATTTTTCGATCTATACTTGGGAAATTTTTCGATCTATACTTGGGAAATTTTTCGATCTATACTTGGAAAATTTTGGATCTATACTTGGGACATTTTTCGATCTATACTTGGAAAATTTTTCGATCTATGCTTGGGAAATTTTTGGATCTATTCTTGGGAAATTTTTCGATCTATACTTGGGAAATTTTTCGATCTATACTTGGGAAATTTTTCGATCTATACTTGGGAAATTTTTGGATCTATACTTGGGAAATTTTTGAATCTCTACTTGGGAAATTTTTGGATCTATACTTGGGAAATTTTTGGATCTATACTTGGGAAATTTTTCGATCTATACTCTGAAATTTTTGGATCTATTCTTGGGAAATTTTTGGATCTATACTTGGGAAATTTTTGGATCTATACTTGGGAAATTTTTCGATCTATACTTGGGAAATTTTTCGATCTATACTTGGAAAATTTTGGATCTATACTTGGGACATTTTTCGATCTATACTTGGAAAATTTTTCGATCTATGCTTGGGAAATTTTTGGATCTATACTTGGGAAATTTTTGGATCTATACTTGGAAAATTTTTAGATCTATGCTTGGGAAATTTTTGGATCTATACTTGGGAAATTTTTGGACCTATACTTGGAAAATTTTTGGATCTATACTTGGGAAATTTTTCGATCTATACTCTGAAATTTTTGGATCTATTCTTGGGAAATTTTTGGATCTATACATGGGAAATTTTTGGATCTATACTTGGGAAATTTTTCGATCTATACTTGGGAAATTTTTCGATCTATACTTGGGAAATTTTTCGATCTATACTTGGAAAATTTTTCGATCTATGCTTGGGAAATTTTTGGATCTAAACTTGGGAAATTTTTGGATGTATACTTGTGAAATTTTTGGATCTATACTTGGGAAATTTTTGGATCTATACTTGGGAAATTTTTGGATCTATTCATGGGAAATTTTTGGATCTATACTTGGGAAATTTTTCGTACTATACTTGGGAAATTTTTCGATCTATACTTGGGAAATTTTTGAATCTATACTTGGGAAATTTTTGATTCTCTACTTGGGAAATTTTTGAATCTCTACTTGGGAAATTTTTGAATCTCTACTTGGGAAATTTTTGGATCTATACTTGGGAAATATTTAATCTCTACTTGGGAAATTTTTGGTTCTATACTTGGGAAATTTTTCGATCTATACTTGGGAAATTTTTGGATCTATACTTGGGAAATTTTTGGATCTATACTTGGGAAATTTTTGGACCTATACTCGGGAAATTTTTGGATCTATACTTGGGAAATTTTTGGATCTATACTTGGGAAATTTTTTGATCTATACTTGGGAAAGTTTTGGATCTCTACTTGGGAAATTTTTAATCTCTACTTGGCAAATTTATGGATCTATACTTGTGAAATTTTTGGATCTATACTTGGGAAATTTTTGGATCTATACTTGGGAAATTTAAGAATCTCTACTTGGGAAGTTTTTGAATCTCTACTTGGGAAATTTTTGAATCTCTACTTGGAAATTTTTGAATCTCTACTTGGGAATTTTTGGATCTATACTTGGGAAATTTTTGGATCTCTACTTTGGAAATTTTTAATCTCTACTTGGGAAATTTTTGGGTCTCTACTTGGGAAATTTTTAATCTCTACTTGGGAAATTTTTGGATCTATTCTTGGGAAATTTTTGGATCTATACTTGGAAAATTTTTCGATCTATACTTGGGAAATTTTTCGATCTATACTTGGGAAATTTTGGATCTATACTTGTAAAATTTTTCGATCTATACTTGGAAAATTTTTAGATCTATGCTTGGGAAATTTTTGGATCTATACTTGGGAAATTTTTGGATGTATACTTGTGAAATTTTTGGATCTATACTTGGAAATTTTTGGATCTATACTTGGGAAATTTTTGGATCTATTCATGGGAAATTTTTGGATCTATACTTGGGAAATTTTTCGTACTATACTTGGGAAATTTTTCGATCTATACTTGGGAAATTTTTCGATCTATACTTGGAAATTTTTGGATCTATACTTGGGAAATTTTTGTATCTATACTTGGGAAATTTTTCGATCTATACTTGGGAAATTTTTCGATCTATACTTGGAAATTTTTGGATCTATACTTGGGAAATTTTTGGATCTATACTTGGGAAATTTTTGGATCTATACTTGGGAAATTTTTGGACCTATACTTGGGAAATTTTTGGATCTATACTTGGGAAATTTTTGGATCTATTCTTGGGAAATTTTTGGATCTATACTTGGGAAATTTTTGGATCAATACTTGGGAAATTTTTGGATCTATACTTGGGAAATTTTTGAATCTCTACTTGGGAAATTTTTGAATCTCTACTTGGGAAATTTTTGAATCTCTACTTGGGAAATTTTTGAATCTCTACTTGGGAAATTTTTGGATCTATACTTGGGAAATTTTTTGATCTATACTTGGGAAATTTTTGAATCTCTACTTGGGAAATTTTTGAATCTCTACTTGGGAAATTTTTGGATCTATACTTGGGAAATTTTTCGATCTATACTTGGGAAATTTTTCGATCTATACTTGGGAAATTTTTGAATCTCTACTTGGGAAATTTTTGGATCTATACTTGGGAAATTTTTGGATCTATACTTGGGAAATTTTTCGATCTATACTTGGGAAATTTTTCGATCTATACTTGGAAAATTTTGGATCTATACTTTGGAAATTTTTCGATCTATACTTGGAAAATTTTTCGATCTATGCATGGGAAATTTTTGGATCTATACTTGGGAAATTTTTGGATGTATACTTGTGAAATTTTTGGATCTATACTTGGAAATTTTTGGATCTATACTTGGGAAATTTTTGGATCTATTCATGGGAAATTTTTGGATCTATACTTGGGAAATTTTTCGTACTATACTTGGGAAATTTTTCGATCTATACTTGGGAAATTTTTCGATCTATACTTGGAAATTTTTGGATCTATACTTGGGAAATTTTTGGATCTATACTTGGGAAATTTTTCGATCTATACTTGGAAATTTTTGGATCTATACTTGGGAAATTTTTGGATCTATACTTGGGAAATTTTTGGATCTATACTTGGGAAATTTTTGGACCTATACTTGGGAAATTTTTGGATCTATACTTGGGAAATTTTTGGATCTATTCTTGGGAAATTTTTGGATCTATACTTGGGAAATTTTTGGATCAATACTTGGGAAATTTTTGGATCTATACTTGGGAAATTTTTGAATCTCTACTTGGGAAATTTTTGAATCTCTACTTGGGAAATTTTTGGATCTATTCTTGGGAAATTTTTGGATCTATACTTGGGAAATTTTTAGATCTACACTTGGGAAATTTTTCGATCTATACTTGGGAAATTTTTCGATGTATACTTGTGAAATTTTTGGATCTATACTTGGGAAATTTTTGGATCTATAATTGGGAAATTTTTGGATCTATTCATGGGAAATTTTTGGATCTATACTTGGGAAATTTTTCGTACTATACTTGGGAAATTTTTCGATCTATACTTGGGAAATTTTTAGATCTACACTTGGGAAATTTTTCGATCTATACTTGGGAAATTTTTCGATGTATACTTGTGAAATTTTTGGATCTATACTTGGGAAATTTTTGGATCTATAATTGGGAAATTTTTGGATCTATTCATGGGAAATTTTTGGATCTATACTTGGGAAATTTTTCGTACTATACTTGGGAAATTTTTCGATCTATACTTGGGAAATTTTTGAATCTATACTTGGGAAATTTTTGAATCTCTACTTGGGAAATTTTTGGATCTATACTTGGGAAATTTTTGGATCTATACTTGGGAAATTTTTTGATCTATACTTGGGAAAGTTTTGGATCTCTACTTGGGAAATTTTTAATCTCTACTTGGGAAATTTATGGATCTATACTTGTGAAATTTTTGGATCTATACTTGGGAAATTTTTGGATCTATACTTGGGAAATTTAAGAATCTCTACTTGGGAAGTTTTTGAATCTCTACTTGGGAAATTTTTGAATCTCTACTTGGGAATTTTTGGATCTATACTTGGGAAATTTTTGGATCTCTACTTTGGAAATTTTAAATCTCTACTTGGGAAATTTTTGGGTCTCTACTTGGGAAATTTTTAATCTCTACTTGGGAAATTTTTGGATCTATTCTTGGGAAATTTTTGGATCTATACTTGGGAAATTTTTAGATCTATACTTGGGAAATTTTTCGATCTATACTTGGGAAATTTTTCGATCTATACTTGGGAAATTTTTCGATCTATACTTGGGAAATTTTGGATCTATACTTGGGAAATTTTTCGATCTATACTTGGAAAATTTTTAGATCTATGCTTGGGAAATTTTTGGATCTATACTTGGGAAATTTTTGGATGTATACTTGTGAAATTTTTGGATCTATACTTGGAAATTTTTGGATCTATACTTGGGAAATTTTTGGATCTATTCATGGGAAATTTTTGGATCTATACTTGGGAAATTTTTCGTACTATACTTGGGAAATTTTTCGATCTATACTTGGGAAATTTTTCGATCTATACTTGGAAATTTTTGGATCTATACTTGGGAAATTTTTGGATCTATACTTGGGAAATTTTTCGATCTATACTTGGAAATTTTTGGATCTATACTTGGGAAATTTTTGGATCTATACTTGGGAAATTTTTGGATCTATACTTGGGAAATTTTTGGACCTATACTTGGGAAATTTTTGGATCTATACTTGGGAAATTTTTGGATCTATTCTTGGGAAATTTTTGGATCTATACTTGGGAAATTTTTGGATCAATACTTGGGAAATTTTTGGATCTATACTTGGGAAATTTTTGAATCTCTACTTGGGAAATTTTTGAATCTCTACTTGGGAAATTTTTGAATCTCTACTTGGGAAATTTTTGAATCTCTACTTGGGAAATTTTTGGATCTATACTTGGGAAATTTTTTGATCTATACTTGGGAAATTTTTGAATCTCTACTTGGGAAATTTTTGAATCTCTACTTGGGAAATTTTTGGATCTATACTTGGGAAATTTTTCGATCTATACTTGGGAAATTTTTCGATCTATACTTGGGAAATTTTTGAATCTCTACTTGGGAAATTTTTGGATCTATACTTGGGAAATTTTTCGATCTATACTTGGGAAATTTTTCGATCTATACTTGGGAAATTTTTCGATCTATACTTGGAAAATTTTGGATCTATACTTTGGAAATTTTTCGATCTATACTTGGAAAATTTTTCGATCTATGCATGGGAAATTTTTGGATCTATACTTGGGAAATTTTTGGATGTATACATGGGAAATTTTTGGATGTATACTTGGGAAATTTTTGGATCTATACTTGGGAAACTTTTCGTACTATACTTGGGAAATTTTTCGATCTATACTTGGGAAATTTTTCGATCTATACTTGGGAAATTTTTCCATCTATACTTGGAAAATTTTTCGATCTATACTTGGGAAATTTTTCGATCTATACTTGGGAAATTTTTCGATCTATTCTTGGAAAATTTTTCGATCTATACTTGGGAAATTTTTCGATCTATACTTGGGAAATTTTTCGATCTATACTTGGGAAATTTTTCGATCTATACTTGGGAAATTTTTGGATCTATACTTGGGAAATTTTTGAATCTCTACTTGGGAAATTTTTGGATCTATACTTGGGAAATTTTTGGATCTATACTTGAGAAATTTTTCGATCTATACTTGGGAAATTTTTGGATCTATACTTGGGAAATTTTGGATCTATACTTGGGACATTTTTCGATCTATACTTGGAAAATTTTTCGATCTATGCTTGGGAAATTTTTGGATCTATACTTGGGAAATTTTTCGATCTATACTTGGGAAATTTTTCGATCTATACTTGGGAAATTTTTCGATCTATACTTGGGAAATTTTTCGATCTATACTTGGGAAATTTTTCGATCTATACTTGGGAAATTTTTCGATCTATACTTGGGAAATTTTTGAATCTCTACTTGGGAAATTTTTGATTCTCTACTTGGGAAATTTTTGAATCTCTACTTGGGAAATTTTTGATTCTCTACTTGGGAAATTTTTGAATCTCTACTTGGGAAATTTTTGAATCTCTACTTGGGAAATTTTTGGATCTATACTTGGGAAATTTTTGGATCTATACTTGGGAAATTTTTGAATCTCTACTTGGGAAATTTTTGGATCTATACTTGGGAAATTTTTGGATCTATACTTGGGAAATTTTTGGATCTATACTTGGGAAATTTTTGGATCTATACTTGGGAAATTTTTGGATCTATACTTGGGAAATTTTTGGATCTATACTTGTGAAATTTTTGGATGTATACTTGGGAAATTTTTGGATCTATACTTGGGAAATTTTTCGATCTATACTTGGGAAATTTTTCTTTCTATACTTGGGAAATTTTGGATCTATACTTGGGACATTTTTCGATCTATACTTGGAAAATTTTTCGATCTATGCTTGGGAAATTTTTGGATCTATACTTGGGAAATTTTTCGATCTATACTTGGGAAATTTTTCGATCTATACTTGGGAAATTTTTCGATCTATACTTGGGAAATTTTTGAATCTCCACTTGGGAAATTTTTGATTCTCTACTTGGGAAATTTTTGAATCTCTACTTGGGAAATTTTTGATTCTCTACTTGGGAAATTTTTGAATCTCTACTTGGGAAATTTTTGAATCTCTACTTGGGAAATTTTTGGATCTATACTTGGGAAATTTTTGGATCTATACTTGGGAAATTTTTGAATCTCTACTTGGGAAATTTTTGGATCTATACTTGGGAAATTTTTGGATCTATACTTGGGAAATTTTTGGATCTATACTTGGGAAATTTTTGGATCTATACTTGGGAAATTTTTGGATCTATACTTGGAAAATTTTTCGATCTATGCATGGGAAATTTTTGGATCTATACTTGGGAAATTTTTGGATGTATACTTGGGAAATTTTTGGATCTATACTTGGGAAATTTTTCGATCTATACTTGGGAAATTTTTCGATCTATACTTGGGAAATTTTTGAATCTCTACTTGGGAAATTTTTGGATCTATACTTGGGAAATTTTTGGATCTATACTTGGGAAATTTTTCGATCTATACTTGGAAAATTTTGGATCTATACTTTGGAAATTTTTCGATCTATACTTGGAAAATTTTTCGATCTATGCATGGGAAATTTTTGGATCTATACTTGGGAAATTTTTGGAGCTATACTTGGGAAATTTTTGGATCTATACTTGTGAAATTTTTGGATGTATATTTGGGAAATTTTTGGATCTATACTTGGGAAATTTTTCGATCTATACTTGGGAAATTTTTCGATCTATACTTGGGAAATTTTTGAATCTCTACTTGGGAAATTTTTGGATCTATACTTGGGAAAATTTTGGATCTATACTTTGGAAATTTTTCGATCTATACTTGGAAAATTTTTCGATCTATGCATGGGAAATTTTTGGATCTATACTTGGGAAATTTTTGGATGTATACATGGGAAATTTTTGGATGTATACTTGGGAAATTTTTGGATCTATACTTGGGAAACTTTTCGTACTATACTTGGGAAATTTTTCGATCTATACTTGGGAAATTTTTCGATCTATACTTGGGAAATTTTTCGATCTATACTTGGAAAATTTTTCGATCTATACTTGGGAAATTTTTCGATCTATACTTGGGAAATTTTTCGATCTATACTTGGAAAATTTTTCGATCTATACTTGGGAAATTTTTCGATCTATACTTGGGAAATTTTTCGATCTATACTTGGGAAATTTTTGGACCTATACTTGGGAAATTTTTGAATCTCTACTTGGGAAATTTTTGGATCTATACTTGGGAAATTTTTGGATCTATACTTGGGAAATTTTTCGATCTATACTTGGGAAATTTTTGGATCTATACTTGGGAAATTTTTCGATCTATACTCTGAAATTTTTGGATCTATTCTTGGGAAATTTTTGGATCTATACTTGGGAAATTTTTGGATCTATACTTGGGAAATTTTTCGATCTATACTTGGGAAATTTTTCGATCTATACTTGGGAAATTTTTCGATCTATACTTGGGAAATTTTTCGATCTATACTTGGAAAATTTTTCGATCTATACTTGGGAAATTTTTCGATCTATACTTGGGAAATTTTTCGATCTATACTTGGAAAATTTTTCGATCTATACTTGGGAAATTTTTCGATCTATACTTGGGAAATTTTTCGATCTATACTTGGGAAATTTTTCGATCTATACTTGGGAAATTTTTCGATCTATACTTGGGAAATTTTTCGATCTATACTTGGGAAATTTTTGGACCTATACTTGGGAAATTTTTGAATCTCTACTTGGGAAATTTTTGGATCTATACTTGGGAAATTTTTGGATCTATACTTGGGAAATTTTTCGATCTATACTCTGAAATTTTTGGATCTATTCTTGGGAAATTTTAGGATCTATACTTGGGAAATTTTTCGATCTATACTTGGGAAATTTTTCGATCTATACTTGGGAAATTTTTCGATCTATACTTGGAAAATTTTGGATCTATACTTGGGACATTTTTCGATCTATACTTGGAAAATTTTTCGATCTATGCTTGGGAAATTTTTGGATCTATTCTTGGGAAATTTTTCGATCTATACTTGGGAAATTTTTCGATCTATACTTGGGAAATTTTTCGATCTATACTTGGGAAATTTTTGGATCTATACTTGGGAAATTTTTGAATCTCTACTTGGGAAATTTTTGGATCTATACTTGGGAAATTTTTGGATCTATACTTGGGAAATTTTTCGATCTATACTCTGAAATTTTTGGATCTATTCTTGGGAAATTTTTGGATCTATACTTGGGAAATTTTTGGATCTATACTTGGGAAATTTTTCGATCTATACTTGGGAAATTTTTCGATCTATACTTGGAAAATTTTGGATCTATACTTGGGACATTTTTCGATCTATACTTGGAAAATTTTTCGATCTATGCTTGGGAAATTTTTGGATCTATACTTGGGAAATTTTTGGATCTATACTTGGAAAATTTTTAGATCTATGCTTGGGAAATTTTTGGATCTATACTTGGGAAATTTTTGGACCTATACTTGGAAAATTTTTGGATCTATACTTGGGAAATTTTTCGATCTATACTCTGAAATTTTTGGATCTATTCTTGGGAAATTTTTGGATCTATACATGGGAAATTTTTGGATCTATACTTGGGAAATTTTTCGATCTATACTTGGGAAATTTTTCGATCTATACTTGGGAAATTTTTCGATCTATACTTGGAAAATTTTTCGATCTATGCTTGGGAAATTTTTGGATCTAAACTTGGGAAATTTTTGGATGTATACTTGTGAAATTTTTGGATCTATACTTGGGAAATTTTTGGATCTATACTTGGGAAATTTTTGGATCTATTCATGGGAAATTTTTGGATCTATACTTGGGAAATTTTTCGTACTATACTTGGGAAATTTTTCGATCTATACTTGGGAAATTTTTGAATCTATACTTGGGAAATTTTTGATTCTCTACTTGGGAAATTTTTGAATCTCTACTTGGGAAATTTTTGAATCTCTACTTGGGAAATTTTTGGATCTATACTTGGGAAATATTTAATCTCTACTTGGGAAATTTTTGGTTCTATACTTGGGAAATTTTTCGATCTATACTTGGGAAATTTTTGGATCTATACTTGGGAAATTTTTGGATCTATACTTGGGAAATTTTTGGACCTATACTCGGGAAATTTTTGGATCTATACTTGGGAAATTTTTGGATCTATACTTGGGAAATTTTTTGATCTATACTTGGGAAAGTTTTGGATCTCTACTTGGGAAATTTTTAATCTCTACTTGGCAAATTTATGGATCTATACTTGTGAAATTTTTGGATCTATACTTGGGAAATTTTTGGATCTATACTTGGGAAATTTAAGAATCTCTACTTGGGAAGTTTTTGAATCTCTACTTGGGAAATTTTTGAATCTCTACTTGGAAATTTTTGAATCTCTACTTGGGAATTTTTGGATCTATACTTGGGAAATTTTTGGATCTCTACTTTGGAAATTTTTAATCTCTACTTGGGAAATTTTTGGGTCTCTACTTGGGAAATTTTTAATCTCTACTTGGGAAATTTTTGGATCTATTCTTGGGAAATTTTTGGATCTATACTTGGAAAATTTTTCGATCTATACTTGGGAAATTTTTCGATCTATACTTGGGAAATTTTGGATCTATACTTGTAAAATTTTTCGATCTATACTTGGAAAATTTTTAGATCTATGCTTGGGAAATTTTTGGATCTATACTTGGGAAATTTTTGGATGTATACTTGTGAAATTTTTGGATCTATACTTGGAAATTTTTGGATCTATACTTGGGAAATTTTTGGATCTATTCATGGGAAATTTTTGGATCTATACTTGGGAAATTTTTCGTACTATACTTGGGAAATTTTTCGATCTATACTTGGGAAATTTTTCGATCTATACTTGGAAATTTTTGGATCTATACTTGGGAAATTTTTGTATCTATACTTGGGAAATTTTTCGATCTATACTTGGGAAATTTTTCGATCTATACTTGGAAATTTTTGGATCTATACTTGGGAAATTTTTGGATCTATACTTGGGAAATTTTTGGATCTATACTTGGGAAATTTTTGGACCTATACTTGGGAAATTTTTGGATCTATACTTGGGAAATTTTTGGATCTATTCTTGGGAAATTTTTGGATCTATACTTGGGAAATTTTTGGATCAATACTTGGGAAATTTTTGGATCTATACTTGGGAAATTTTTGAATCTCTACTTGGGAAATTTTTGAATCTCTACTTGGGAAATTTTTGAATCTCTACTTGGGAAATTTTTGAATCTCTACTTGGGAAATTTTTGGATCTATACTTGGGAAATTTTTTGATCTATACTTGGGAAATTTTTGAATCTCTATTTGGGAAATTTTTGAATCTCTACTTGGGAAATTTTTGGATCTATACTTGGGAAATTTTTCGATCTATACTTGGGAAATTTTTCGATCTATACTTGGGAAATTTTTGAATCTCTACTTGGGAAATTTTTGGATCTATACTTGGGAAATTTTTGGATCTATACTTGGGAAATTTTTCGATCTATACTTGGGAAATTTTTCGATCTATACTTGGAAAATTTTGGATCTATACTTTGGAAATTTTTCGATCTATACTTGGAAAATTTTTCGATCTATGCATGGGAAATTTTTGGATCTATACTTGGGAAATTTTTGGATGTATACATGGGAAATTTTTGGATGTATACTTGGGAAATTTTTGGATCTATACTTGGGAAACTTTTCGTACTATACTTGGGAAATTTTTCGATCTATACTTGGGAAATTTTTCGATCTATACTTGGGAAATTTTTCGATCTATACTTGGAAAATTTTTCGATCTATACTTGGGAAATTTTTCGATCTATACTTGGGAAATTTTTCGATCTATACTTGGAAAATTTTTCGATCTATACTTGGGAAATTTTTCGATCTATACTTGGGAAATTTTTCGATCTATACTTGGGAAATTTTTCGATCTATACTTGGGAAATTTTTGGATCTATACTTGGGAAATTTTTGAATCTCTACTTGGGAAATTTTTGGATCTATACTTGGGAAATTTTTGGATCTATACTTGGGAAATTTTTCGATCTATACTCTGAAATTTTTGGATCTATTCTTGGGAAATTTTTGGATCTATACTTGGGAAATTTTTGGATCTATACTTGGGAAATTTTTCGATCTATACTTGGGAAATTTTTCGATCTATACTCTGAAATTTTTGGATCTATTCTTGGGAAATTTTTGGATCTATACTTGGGAAATTTTTGGATCTATACTTGGGAAATTTTTCGATCTATACTTGGGAAATTTTTCGATCTATACTTGGAAAATTTTGGATCTATACTTGGGACATTTTTCGATCTATTCTTGGAAAATTTTTCGATCTATGCTTGGGAAATTTTTGGATCTATACTTGGGAAATTTTTGGATGTATACTTGTGAAATTTTTGGATCTATACTTGGGAAATTTTTGGATCTATACTTGGGAAATTTTTGGATCTATTCATGGGAAATTTTTGGATCTATACTTGGGAAATTTTTCGTACTATACTTGGGAAATTTTTCGATCTATACTTGGGAAATTTTTGGATCTATACTTGGGAAATTTTTCGATCTATACTTGGGAAATGTTTCGATCTTTACTTGGGAAATTTTTCGATCTATACTTGGGAAATTTTTCGATCTATACTTGGGAAATTTTTGGATCTATACTTGGGAAATTTTTGGATCTATACTTGGGAAATTTTTGGATCTATACTTGGGAAATTTTTGGACCTATACTTGGGAAATTTTTGGATCTATACTTGGGAAATTTTTGGATCTATTCTTGGGAAATTTTTGGATCTATACTTGGGAAATTTTTGGATCAATACTTGGGAAATTTTTGGATCTATACTTGGGAAATTTTTGAATCTCTACTTGGGAAATTTTTGAATCTCTACTTGGGAAATTTTTGAATCTCTACTTGGGAAATTTTTGAATCTCTACTTGGGAAATTTTTGGATCTATACTTGGGAAATTTTTTGATCTATACTTGGGAAATTTTTGAATCTCTACTTGGGAAATTTTTGAATCTCTACTTGGGAAATTTTTGGATCTATACTTGGGAAATTTTTCGATCTATACTTGGGAAATTTTTCGATCTATACTTGGGAAATTTTTGAATCTCTACTTGGGAAATTTTTGGATCTATACTTGGGAAATTTTTGGATCTATACTTGGGAAATTTTTCGATCTATACTTGGGAAATTTTTCGATCTATACTTGGAAAATTTTGGATCTATACTTTGGAAATTTTTCGATCTATACTTGGAAAATTTTTCGATCTATGCATGGGAAATTTTTGGATCTATACTTGGGAAATTTTTGGATGTATACATGGGAAATTTTTGGATGTATACTTGGGAAATTTTTGGATCTATACTTGGGAAACTTTTCGTACTATACTTGGGAAATTTTTCGATCTATACTTGGGAAATTTTTCTATCTATACTTGGGAAATTTTTCGATCTATACTTGGGAAATTTTTCGATCTATACTTGGGAAATTTTTCGATCTATACTTGGAAAATTTTTCGATCTATACTTGGGAAATTTTTCGATCTATACTTGGGAAATTTTTCGATCTATACTTGGGAAATTTTTCGATCTATACTTGGGAAATTTTTGGATCTATACTTGGGAAATTTTTGAATCTCTACTTGGGAAATTTTTGGATCTATACTTGGGAAATTTTTGGATCTATACTTGGGAAATTTTTCGATCTATACTCTGAAATTTTTGGATCTATTCTTGGGAAATTTTTGGATCTATACTTGGGAAATTTTTGGATCTATACTTGGGAAATTTTTCGATCTATACTTGGGAAATTTTTGGATCTATACTTGGGAAATTTTTGAATCTCTACTTGGGAAATTTTTGGATCTATACTTGGGAAATTTTTGGATCTATACTTGGGAAATTTTTCGATCTATACTCTGAAATTTTTGGATCTATTCTTGGGAAATTTTTGGATCTATACTTGGGAAATTTTTGGATCTATACTTGGGAAATTTTTCGATCTATACTTGGAAAATTTTGGATCTATACTTGGGACATTTTTCGATCTATACTTGGAAAATTTTCGATCTATGCTTGGGAAATTTTTGGATCTATACTTGGGAAATTTTTCGATCTATACTTGGGAAATTTTTCGATCTATACTTGGGAAATTTTTCGATCTATACTTGGGAAATTTTTCGATCTATACTTGGGAAATTTTTCGATCTATACTTGGGAAATTTTTGGATCTATACTTTTGAAATTTTTGAATCTCTACTTGGGAAATTTTTGGATCTATACTTGGGAAATTTTTGGATCTATACTTGGGAAATTTTTCGATCTATACTCTGAAATTTTTGGATCTATTCTTGGGAAATTTTTGGATCTATACTTGGGAAATTTTTGGATCTATACTTGGGAAATTTTTCGATCTATACTTGGGAAATTTTTCGATCTATACTTGGAAAATTTTGGATCTATACTTGGGACATTTTTCGATCTATTCTTGGAAAATTTTTCGATCTATGCTTGGGAAATTTTTGGATCTATACTTGGGAAATTTTTGGATGTATACTTGTGAAATTTTTGGATC
This sequence comes from Odiellus spinosus, assembly GCA_963920705.1. NCBI lineage: Eukaryota > Metazoa > Arthropoda > Arachnida > Opiliones > Phalangiidae > Odiellus > Odiellus spinosus. The sequence continues at coordinate 202,311 of CAWUCO010000006.1, read as the reverse complement.
TATACTTGGGAAATTTTTGGATCTATACTTGGGAAATTTTTGGATCTATTCATGGGAAATTTTTGGATCTATACTTGGGAAATTTTTCGTACTATACTTGGGAAATTTTTCGATCTATACTTGGGAAATTTTTGGATCTATACTTGGGAAATTTTTCGATCTATACTTGGGAAATGTTTCGATCTTTACTTGGGAAATTTTTCGATCTATACTTGGGAAATTTTTCGATCTATACTTGGGAAATTTTTGGATGTATACTTGGGAAATTTTTGGATCTATACTTGGGAAATTTTTCGATCTATACTTGGGAAATTTTTCGATCTATACTTGGGAAATTTTTGAATCTCTACTTGGGAAATTTTTGATTCTCTACTTGGGAAATTTTTGAATCTCTACTTGGGAAATTTTTGATTCTCTACTTGGGAAATTTTTGAATCTCTACTTGGGAAATTTTTGAATCTCTACTTTGGAAATTTTTGGATCTATACTTGGGAAATTTTTGGATCTATACTTGGGAAATTTTTGAATCTCTACTTGGGAAATTTTTGGATCTATACTTGGGAAATTTTTGGATCTATACTTGGGAAATTTTTGGATCTATACTAGGGAAATTTTTGGATCTATACTTGGGAAATTTTTGGATCTATACTTGGGAAATTTTTGGATCTATACTAGGGAAATTTTTGGATCTATACTTGGGAAATTTTTGGATGTATACTTGGGAAATTTTTGGATCTATACTTGGGAAATTTTTCGATCTATACTTGGGAAATTTTTCGATCTATACTTGGGAAATTTTTGAATCTCTACTTGGGAAATTTTTGGATCTATACTTGGGAAATTTTTGAATCTATACTTGGGAAATTTTTGGACCTATACTTGGAAAATTTTTGGATCTATACTTGGGAAATTTTTCGATCTATACTCTGAAATTTTTGGATCTATTCTTGGGAAATTTTTGGATCTATACTTGGGAAATTTTTCGATCTATACTTCGGAAATTTTTCGATCTATACTTGGAAAATTTTGGATCTATACTTGGGAAATTTTTCGATCTATACTTGGAAAATTTTTCGATCTATGCTTGGGAAATTTTTGGATCTATACTTGGGAAATTTTTGGATGTATACTTGTGAAATTTTTGGATCTATACTTGGGAAATTTTTGGATCTATTCTTGGGAAATTTTTGGATCTATACTTGGGAAATTTTTGGATCTATACTTGGGAAATTTTTCGTACTATACTTGGGAAATTTTTCGATCTATACTTGGAAAATTTTTAGATCTATGCTTGGGAAATTTTTGGACCTATACTTGGAAAATTTTTGGATCTATACTTGGGAAATTTTTCGATCTATACTCGGAAATTTTTGGATCTATACATGGGAAATTTTTGGATCTATACTTGGGAAATTTTTCGATCTATACTTGGGAAATTTTTCGATCTATACTTGGAAAATTTTGGATCTATACTTGGGAAATTTTTCGATCTATACTTGGAAAATTTTTCGATCTATGCTTGGGAAATTTTTGGATCTATACTTGGGAAATTTTTGGATGTATACTTGTGAAATTTTTGGATCTATACTTGGGAAATTTTTGGATCTATACTTGGGAAATTTTTGGATCTATTCATGGGAAATTTTTGGATCTATACTTGGGAAATTTTTCGTACTATACTTGGGAAATTTTTCGATCTATACTTGGGAAATTTTTCGATCTATACTTGGGAAATTTTTCGATCTATACTTGGGAAATTTTTGAATCTATACTTGGGAAATTTTTGATTCTCTACTTGGGAAATTTTTGAATCTCTACTTGGGAAATTTTTGGATCTATACTTGGGAAATTTTTGGATCTATACTTGGGAAATTTTTGGATCTATTCTTGGGAAATTTTTGGATCTATACTTGGGAAATTTTTGGATCTATACTTGGGAAATTTTTCGATCTATACTTGGGAAATTTTTCGATCTATACTTGGGAAATTTTGGATCTATACTTGGGAAATTTTTCGATCTATACTTGGAAAATTTTTAGATCTATGCTTGGGAAATTTTTGGATCTATACTTGGGAAATTTTTGGATGTATACTTGTGAAATTTTTGGATCTATACTTGGAAATTTTTGAATCTCTACTTGGGAAATTTTTGGATCTATACTTGGGAAATTTTTGGATCTATACTTGGGAAATTTTTCGATCTATACTTGGGAAATTTTTCGATCTATACTTGGGAAATTTTTCGATCTATACTTGGGAAATTTTTCGATCTATACTTGGGAAATTTTTGGATCTATACTTGGGAAATTTTTGAATCTCTACTTGGGAAATTTTTGGATCTATACTTGGGAAATTTTTGGATCTATACTTGGGAAATTTTTCGATCTATACTCTGAAATTTTTGGATCTATTCTTGGGAAATTTTTGGATCTATACTTGGGAAATTTTTGGATCTATACTTGGGAAATTTTTCGATCTATACTTGGGAAATTTTTCGATCTATACTTGGAAAATTTTGGATCTATACTTGGGACATTTTTCGATCTATACTTGGAAAATTTTCGATCTATGCTTGGGAAATTTTTGGATCTATACTTGGGAAATTTTTCGATCTATACTTGGGAAATTTTTCGATCTATACTTGGGAAATTTTTCGATCTATACTTGGGAAATTTTTCGATCTATACTTGGGAAATTTTTGGATCTATACTTTTGAAATTTTTGAATCTCTACTTGGGAAATTTTTGGATCTATACTTGGGAAATTTTTGGATCTATACTTGGGAAATTTTTCGATCTATACTCTGAAATTTTTGGATCTATTCTTGGGAAATTTTTGGATCTATACTTGGGAAATTTTTGGATCTATACTTGGGAAATTTTTCGATCTATACTTGGGAAATTTTTCGATCTATACTTGGAAAATTTTGGATCTATACTTGGGACATTTTTCGATCTATTCTTGGAAAATTTTTCGATCTATGCTTGGGAAATTTTTGGATCTATACTTGGGAAATTTTTGGATGTATACTTGTGAAATTTTTGGATCTATACTTGGGAAATTTTTGGATCTATACTTGGGAAATTTTTGGATCTATTCATGGGAAATTTTTGGATCTATACTTGGGAAATTTTTCGTACTATACTTGGGAAATTTTTCGATCTATACTTGGGAAATTTTTGGATCTATACTTGGGAAATTTTTCGATCTATACTTGGGAAATGTTTCGATCTTTACTTGGGAAATTTTTCGATCTATACTTGGGAAATTTTTCGATCTATACTTGGGAAATTTTTGGATGTATACTTGGGAAATTTTTGGATCTATACTTGGGAAATTTTTCGATCTATACTTGGGAAATTTTTCGATCTATACTTGGGAAATTTTTGAATCTCTACTTGGGAAATTTTTGATTCTCTACTTGGGAAATTTTTGAATCTCTACTTGGGAAATTTTTGATTCTCTACTTGGGAAATTTTTGAATCTCTACTTGGGAAATTTTTGAATCTCTACTTTGGAAATTTTTGGATCTATACTTGGGAAATTTTTGGATCTATACTTGGGAAATTTTTGAATCTCTACTTGGGAAATTTTTGGATCTATACTTGGGAAATTTTTGGATCTATACTTGGGAAATTTTTGGATCTATACTAGGGAAATTTTTGGATCTATACTTGGGAAATTTTTGGATCTATACTTGGGAAATTTTTGGATCTATACTAGGGAAATTTTTGGATCTATACTTGGGAAATTTTTGGATGTATACTTGGGAAATTTTTGGATCTATACTTGGGAAATTTTTCGATCTATACTTGGGAAATTTTTCGATCTATACTTGGGAAATTTTTGAATCTCTACTTGGGAAATTTTTGGATCTATACTTGGGAAATTTTTGAATCTATACTTGGGAAATTTTTGGACCTATACTTGGAAAATTTTTGGATCTATACTTGGGAAATTTTTCGATCTATACTCTGAAATTTTTGGATCTATTCTTGGGAAATTTTTGGATCTATACATGGGAAATTTTTGGATCTATACTTGGGAAATTTTTCGATCTATACTTCGGAAATTTTTCGATCTATACTTGGAAAATTTTGGATCTATACTTGGGAAATTTTTCGATCTATACTTGGAAAATTTTTCGATCTATGCTTGGGAAATTTTTGGATCTATACTTGGGAAATTTTTGGATGTATACTTGTGAAATTTTTGGATCTATACTTGGGAAATTTTTGGATCTATTCTTGGGAAATTTTTGGATCTATACTTGGGAAATTTTTGGATCTATACTTGGGAAATTTTTCGTACTATACTTGGGAAATTTTTCGATCTATACTTGGAAAATTTTTAGATCTATGCTTGGGAAATTTTTGGATCTATACTTGGGAAATTTTTGGACCTATACTTGGAAAATTTTTGGATCTATACTTGGGAAATTTTTCGATCTATACTCGGAAATTTTTGGATCTATACATGGGAAATTTTTGGATCTATACTTGGGAAATTTTTCGATCTATACTTGGGAAATTTTTCGATCTATACTTGGAAAATTTTGGATCTATACTTGGGAAATTTTTCGATCTATACTTGGAAAATTTTTCGATCTATGCTTGGGAAATTTTTGGATCTATACTTGGGAAATTTTTGGATGTATACTTGTGAAATTTTTGGATCTATACTTGGGAAATTTTTGGATCTATACTTGGGAAATTTTTGGATCTATTCATGGGAAATTTTTGGATCTATACTTGGGAAATTTTTCGTACTATACTTGGGAAATTTTTCGATCTATACTTGGGAAATTTTTCGATCTATACTTGGGAAATTTTTCGATCTATACTTGGGAAATTTTTGAATCTATACTTGGGAAATTTTTGATTCTCTACTTGGGAAATTTTTGAATCTCTACTTGGGAAATTTTTGGATCTATACTTGGGAAATTTTTGGATCTATACTTGGGAAATTTTTGGATCTATTCTTGGGAAATTTTTGGATCTATACTTGGGAAATTTTTGGATCTATACTTGGGAAATTTTTCGATCTATACTTGGGAAATTTTTCGATCTATACTTGGGAAATTTTGGATCTATACTTGGGAAATTTTTCGATCTATACTTGGAAAATTTTTAGATCTATGCTTGGGAAATTTTTGGATCTATACTTGGGAAATTTTTGGATGTATACTTGTGAAATTTTTGGATCTATACTTGGAAATTTTTGGATCTATTCATGGGAAATTTTTCGATCTATACTTGGGAAATTTTTCGATCTATACTTGGAAATTTTTGGATCTATACTTGGGAAATTTTTGGATCTATACTTGGGAAATTTTTGGATCTATACTTGGGAAATTTTTGGACCTATACTTGGGAAATTTTTGGATCTATACTTGGGAAATTTTTGGATCTATTCTTGGGAAATTTTTGGATCTATACTTGGGAAATTTTTGGATCTATACTTGGGAAATTTTTGAATCTCTACTTGGGAAATTTTTGAATCTCTACTTGGGAAATTTTTGAATCTCTACTTGGGAAATTTTTGAATCTCTACTTGGGAAATTTTTGGATCTATACTTGGGAAATTTTTGGATCTATACTTGGGAAATTTTTGGATCTATTCTTGGGAAATTTTTGGATCTATACTTGGGAAATTTTTGGATCTATACTTGGGAAATTTTTGAATCTCTACTTGGGAAATTTTTGAATCTCTACTTGGGAAATTTTTGAATCTCTACTTGGGAAATTTTTGGATCTATACTTGGGAAATTTTTGGATCTATACTTGGGAAATTTTTGGATCTATTCTTGGGAAATTTTTGGATCTATACTTGGGAAATTTTTGGATTTATACTTGGGAAATTTTTCGATCTATACTTGGGAAATATTTCGATCTATACTTGGGAAATTTTGGATCTATACTTGGAAAATTTTTCGATCTATGCTTGGGAAATTTTTGGATCTATACTTGGGAAATTTTTGGATGTATACTTGTGAAATTTTTGGATCTATACTTGGAAATTTTTGGATCTATACTTGGGAAATTTTTGGATCTATTCATGGGAAATTTTTGGATCTATACTTGGGAAATTTTTCGTACTATACTTGGGAAATTTTTCGATCTATACTTGGGAAATTTTTGGATCTATACTTGGGAAATTTTTGGATCTATACTTGGGAAATTTTTGGATGTATACTTGGGAAATTTTTGGATCTATACTTGGGAAATTTTTGGATCAATACTTGGGAAATTTTTTGATCTATACTTGGGAAATTTTTGAATCTCTACTTGGGAAATTTTTGAATCTCTACTTGGGAAATTTTTGAATCTCTACTTGGGAAATTTTTGGATCTATACTTGGGAAACTTTTCGTACTATAATTGGGAAATTTTTCGATCTATACTTGGGAAATTTTTCGATCTATACTTGGGAAATTTTTCGATCTATACTTGGAAAATTTTTGGATCTATACTTGGGAAATTTTTGGATCTATACTTGGGAAATTTTTGGATCTATTCATGGGAAATTTTTGGATCTATACTTGGGAAATTTTTCGTACTATACTTGGGAAATTTTTCGATCTATACTTGGGAAATTTTTCGATCTATACTTGGGAAATTTTTCGATCTATACTTGGGAAATTTTTGAATCTATACTTGGGAAATTTTTGATTCTCTACTTGGGAAATTTTTGAATCTCTACTTGAGAAAATTTTTGAATCTCTACTTGGGAAATTTTTGGATCTATACTTGGGAAATTTTTGGATCTATACTTGGGAAATTTTTGGATCTATTCTTGGGAAATTTTTGGATCTATACTTGGGAAATTTTTGGATCTATACTTGGGAAATTTTTGGATCTATACTTGGGAAATTTTTCGATCTATACTTGGGAAATTTTGGATCTATACTTGGGAAATTTTTCGATCTATACTTGGAAAATTTTTAGATCTATGCTTGGGAAATTTTTGGATCTATACTTGGGAAATTTTTGGATGTATACTTGTGAAATTTTTGGATCTATACTTGGAAATTTTTGGATCTATACTTGGGAAATTTTTGGATCTATTCATGGGAAATTTTTCGATCTATACTTGGGAAATTTTTCGATCTATACTTGGAAATTTTTGGATCTATACTTGGGAAATTTTTGGATCTATACTTGGGAAATTTTTGGATCTATACTTGGGAAATTTTTGGACCTATACTTGGGAAATTTTTGGATCTATACTTGGGAAATTTTTGGATCTATTCTTGGGAAATTTTTGGATCTATACTTGGGAAATTTTTGGATCTATACTTGGGAAATTTTTGAATCTCTACTTGGGAAATTTTTGAATCTCTACTTGGGAAATTTTTGAATCTCTACTTGGGAAATTTTTGAATCTCTACTTGGGAAATTTTTGGATCTATACTTGGGAAATTTTTGGATCTATACTGGGGAAATTTTTGGATCTATTCTTGGGAAATTTTTGGATCTATACTTGCGAAATTTTTGGATCTATACTTGGGAAATTTTTGGACCTATACTTGGGAAATTTTTGGATCTATACTTGGGAAATTTTTGGATCTATTCTTGGGAAATTTTTGGATCTATACTTGGGAAATTTTTGGATCTATACTTGGGAAATTTTTGAATCTCTACTTGGGAAATTTTTGAATCTCTACTTGGGAAATTTTTGAATCTCTACTTGGGAAATTTTTGGATCTATACTTGGGAAATTTTTGGATCTATACTTGGAAAATTTTTGGATCTATACTTGGGAAATTTTTGGATCTATTCTTGGGAAATTTTTGGATCTATACTTGGGAAATTTTTGGATTTATACTTGGGAAATTTTTCGATCTATACTTGGGAAATATTTCGATCTATACTTGGGAAATTTTGGATCTATACTTGGAAAATTTTTCGATCTCTGCTTGGGAAATTTTTGGATCTATACTTGGGAAATTTTTGGATGTATACTTGTGAAATTTTTGGATCTATACTTGGAAATTTTTGGATCTATACTTGGGAAATTTTTGGATCTATTCATGGGAAATTTTTGGATCTATACTTGGGAAATTTTTCGTACTATACTTGGGAAATTTTTCGATCTATACTTGGGAAATTTTTCGATCTATACTTGGGAAATTTTTGGATCTATACTTGGGAAATTTTTGGATGTATACTTGGGAAATTTTTGGATCTATACTTGGGAAATTTTTGGATCAATACTTGGGAAATTTTTTGATCTATACTTGGGAAATTTTTGAATCTCTACTTGGGAAATTTTTGAATCTCTACTTGGGAAATTTTTGAATCTCTACTTGGGAAATTTTTGGATCTATACTTGGGAAACTTTTCGTACTATACTTGGGAAATTTTTCGATCTATACTTGGGAAATTTTTCGATCTATACTTGGGAAATTTTTCGATCTATACTTGGAAAATTTTTCGATCTATACTTGGGAAATTTTTCGATCTATACTTGGGAAATTTTTCGATCTATACTTGGAAAATTTTTCGATCTATACTTGGGAAATTTTTCGATCTATACTTGGGAAATTTTTCGATCTATACTTGGGAAATTTTTCGATCTATACTTGGGAAATTTTTCGATCTATACTTGGGAAATTTTTGAATCTCTACTTGGGAAATTTTTGGATCTATACTTGGGAAATTTTTGGATCTATACTTGGGAAATTTTTCGATCTATACTCTGAAATTTTTGGATCTATTCTTGGGAAATTTTTGGATCTATACTTGGGAAATTTTTGGATCTATACTTGGGAAATTTTTCGATCTATACTTGGGAAATTTTTCGATCTATACTTGGAAAATTTTGGATCTAAACTTGGGACATTTTTCGATCTATACTTGGAAAATTTTTCGATCTATGCTTGGGAAATTTTTGGATCTATACTTGGGAAATTTTTCGATCTATACTTGGGAAATTTTTCGATCTATACTTGGGAAATTTTTCGATCTATACTTGGGAAATTTTTGGATCTATACTTTTGAAATTTTTGAATCTCTACTTGGGAAATTTTTGGATCTATACTTGGGAAATTTTTCGATCTATACTCTGAAATTTTTGGATCTATTCTTGGGAAATTTTTGGATCTATACTTGGGAAATTTTTGGACCTATACTTGGAAAATTTTTGAATCTTACTTGGGAAATTTTTGGATCTATACTTGGGAAATTTTTGGATCTATACTTGGGAAATTTTTCGATCTATACTCTGAAATTTTTGGATCTATTCTTGGGAAATTTTAGGATCTATACTTGGGAAATTTTTCGATCTATACTTGGGAAATTTTTCGATCTATACTTGGGAAATTTTTCGATCTATACTTGGGAAATTTTTCGATCTATACTTGGGAAATTTTTGGATCTATACTTTTGAAATTTTTGAATCTCTACTTGGGAAATTTTTGGATCTATACTTGGGAAATTTTTGGATCTATACTTGGGAAATTTTTCGATCTATACTCTGAAATTTTTGGATCTATACTTGGGAAATTTTTGGATCTATTCTTGGGAAATTTTTAGATCTATACTTGGGAAATTTTTGGATCTATACTTGGGAAATTTTTGAATCTCTACTTGGGAAATTTTTGAATCTCTACTTGGGAAATTTTTGAATCTCTACTTGGGAAATTTTTGGATCTATACTTGGAAAATTTTTGGATCTATACTTGGGAAATTTTTGGATCTATTCTTGGGAAATTTTTGGATTTATACTTGGGAAATTTTTCGATCTATACTTGGGAAATATTTCGATCTATACTTGGGAAATTTTGGATCTATACTTGGAAAATTTTTCGATCTATGCTTGGGAAATTTTTGGATCTATACTTGGGAAATTTTTGGATGTATACTTGTGAAATTTTTGGATCTATACTTGGAAATTTTTGGATCTATACTTGGGAAATTTTTGGATCTATTCATGGGAAATTTTTGGATCTATACTTGGGAAATTTTTCGTACTATACTTGGGAAATTTTTCGATCTATACTTGGGAAATTTTTCGATCTATACTTGGGAAATTTTTGGATCTATACTTGGGAAATTTTTGGATGTATACTTGGGAAATTTTTGGATCTATACTTGGGAAATTTTTGGATCAATACTTGGGAAATTTTTTGATCTATACTTGGGAAATTTTTGAATCTCAACTTGGGAAATTTTTGAATCTCTACTTGGGAAATTTTTGAATCTCTACTTGGGAAATTTTTGGATCTATACTTGGGAAACTTTTCGTACTATACTTGGGAAATTTTTCGATCTATACTTGGGAAATTTTTCGATCTATACTTGGAAAATTTTTCGATCTATACTTGGGAAATTTTTCGATCTATACTTGGGAAATTTTTCGATCTATACTTGGAAAATTTTTCGATCTATACTTGGGAAATTTTTCGATCTATACTTGGGAAATTTTTCGATCTATACTTGGGAAATTTTTCGATCTATACTTGGGAAATTTTTCGATCTATACTTGGGAAATTTTTGAATCTCTACTTGGGAAATTTTTGGATCTATACTTGGGAAATTTTTGGATCTATACTTGGGAAATTTTTCGATCTATACTCTGAAATTTTTGGATCTATTCTTGGGAAATTTTTGGATCTATACTTGGGAAATTTTTGGATCTATACTTGGGAAATTTTTCGATCTATACTTGGGAAATTTTTCGATCTATACTTGGAAAATTTTGGATCTATACTTGGGACATTTTTCGATCTATACTTGGAAAATTTTTCGATCTATGCTTGGGAAATTTTTGGATCTATACTTGGGAAATTTTTCGATCTATACTTGGGAAATTTTTCGATCTATACTTGGGAAATTTTTCGATCTATACTTGGGAAATTTTTGGATCTATACTTTTGAAATTTTTGAATCTCTACTTGGGAAATTTTTGGATCTATACTTGGGAAATTTTTGGATCTATACTTGGGAAATTTTTCGATCTATACTCTGAAATTTTTGGATCTATTCTTGGGAAATTTTTGGATCTATACTTGGGAAATTTTTGGACCTATACTTGGGAAATTTTTGAATCTTACTTGGGAAATTTTTGGATCTATACTTGGGAAATTTTTGGATCTATACTTGGGAAATTTTTCGATCTATACTCTGAAATTTTTGGATCTATTCTTGGGAAATTTTAGGATCTATACTTGGGAAATTTTTCGATCTATACTTGGGAAATTTTTCGATCTATACTTGGGAAATTTTTCGATCTATACTTGGGAAATTTTTCGATCTATACTTGGGAAATTTTTGGATCTATACTTTTGAAATTTTTCGATCTATGCTTGGGAAATTTTTGGATCTATTCTTGGGAAATTTTTCGATCTATACTTGGGAAATTTTTCGATCTATACTTGGGAAATTTTTCTATCTATACTTGGGAAATTTTTGGATCTATACTTGGGAAATTTTTGAATCTCTACTTGGGAAATTTTTGGATCTATACTTGGGAAATTTTTGGATCTATACTTGGGAAATTTTTCGATCTATACTCTGAAATTTTTGGATCTATTCTTGGGAAATTTTTGGATCTATACTTGGGAAATTTTTGGATCTATACTTGGGAAATTTTTCGATCTATACTTGGGAAATTTTTCGATCTATACTTGGAAAATTTTGGATCTATACTTGGGACATTTTTCGATCTATACTTGGAAAATTTTTCGATCTATGCTTGGGAAATTTTTGGATCTATACTTGGGAAATTTTTGGATCTATACTTGGGAAATTTTTCGATCTATACTTGGGAAATTTTTCGATCTATACTTGGGAAATTTTGGATCTATACTTGGGAAATTTTTCGATCTATACTTGGAAAATTTTTAGATCTATGCTTGGGAAATTTTTGGATCTATACTTGGGAAATTTTTGGACCTATACTTGGAAAATTTTTGGATCTATACTTGGGAAATTTTTCGATCTATACTCTGAAATTTTTGGATCTATTCTTGGGAAATTTTTGGATCTACACATGGGAAATTTTTGGATCTATACTTGGGAAATTTTTCGATCTATACTTGGGAAATTTTTCGATCTATACTTGGGAAATTTTTCGATCTATACTTGGAAAATTTTTCGATCTATGCTTGGGAAATTTTTGGATCTATACTTGGGAAATTTTTGGATGTATACTTGTGAAATTTTTGGATCTATACTTGGGAAATTTTTGGATCTATACTTGGGAAATTTTTGGATCTATTCATGGGAAATTTTTGGATCTATACTTGGGAAATTTTTCGTACTATACTTGGGAAATTTTTCGATCTATACTTGGGAAATTTTTGAATCTATACTTGGGAAATTTTTGATTCTCTACTTGGGAAATTTTTGAATCTCTACTTGGGAAATTTTTGAATCTCTACTTGGGAAATTTTTGGATCTATACTTGGGAAATTTTTGGATCTATACTTGGGAAATATTTAATCTCTACTTGGGAAATTTTTGGTTCTATACTTGGGAAATTTTTCGATCTATACTTGGGAAATTTTTGGATCTATACTTGGGAAATTTTTGGATCTATACTTGGGAAATTTTTGGACCTATACTCGGGAAATTTTTGGATCTATACTTGGGAAATTTTTTGATCTATACTTGGGAAAGTTTTGGATCTCTACTTGGGAAATTTTTAATCTCTACTTGGGAAATTTATGGATCTATACTTGTGAAATTTTTGGATCTATACTTGGGAAATTTTTGGATCTATACTTGGGAAATTTAAGAATCTCTACTTGGGAAGTTTTTGAATCTCTACTTGGGAAATTTTTGAATCTCTACTTGGGAAATTTTTGGATCTATACTTGGGAAATTTTTGGATCTATACTTGGGAAATTTTTCGATCTATACTCTGAAATTTTTGGATCTATTCTTGGGAAATTTTTGGATCTATACTTGGGAAATTTTTGGATCTATACTTGGGAAATTTTTCGATCTATACTTGGGAAATTTTTCGATCTATACTTGGGAAATTTTTCGATCTATACTTGGGAAATTTTTCGATCTATACTTGGGAAATTTTTGGATCTATACTTTTGAAATTTTTGAATCTCTACTTGGGAAATTTTTGGATCTATACTTGGGAAATTTTTGGATCTATACTTGGGAAATTTTTCGATCTATACTCTGAAATTTTTGGATCTATTCTTGGGAAATTTTTGGATCTATACTTGGGAAATTTTTGGACCTATACTTGGGAAATTTTTGAATCTTACTTGGGAAATTTTTGGATCTATACTTGGGAAATTTTTGGATCTATACTTGGGAAATTTTTCGATCTATACTCTGAAATTTTTGGATCTATTCTTGGGAAATTTTAGGATCTATACTTGGGAAATTTTTCGATCTATACTTGGGAAATTTTTCGATCTATACTTGGGAAATTTTTCGATCTATACTTGGAAAATTTTGGATCTATACTTGGGACATTTTTCGATCTATACTTGGAAAATTTTTCGATCTATTCTTGGCAAATTTTTGGATCTATTCTTGGGAAATTTTTCGATCTATACTTGGGAAATTTTTCGATCAATACTTGGGAAATTTTTCGATCTATACTTGGGAAATTTTTGGATCTATACTTGGGAAATTTTTGAATCTCTACTTGGGAAATTTTTGGATCTATACTTGGGAAATTTTTGGATCTATACTTGGGAAATTTTTCGATCTATACTCTGAAATTTTTGGATCTATACTTGGGAAATTTTTCGATCTATACTTGGGAAATTTTTCGATCTATACTTGGAAAATTTTGGATCTATACTTGGGACATTTTTCGATCTATACTTGGAAAATTTTTCGATCTATGCTTGGGAAATTTTTGGATCTATACTTGGGAAATTTTTCGATCTATACTTGGGAAATTTTGGATCTATACTTGGGAAATTTTTCGATCTATACTTGGAAAATTTTTAGATCTATGCTTGGGAAATTTTTGGATCTATACTTGGGAAATTTTTGGACATATACTTGGAAAATTTTTGGATCTATACTTGGGAAATTTTTCGATCTATACTCTGAAATTTTTGGATCTATTCTTGGGAAATTTTTGGATCTATACATGGGAAATTTTTGGATCTATACTTGGGAAATTTTTCGATCTATACTTGGGAAATTTTTCGATCTATACTTGGGAAATTTTTCGATCTATACTTGGAAAATTTTTCGATCTATGCTTGGGAAATTTTTGGATCTATACTTGGGAAATTTTTGGATGTATACTTGTGAAATTTTTGGATCTATACTTGGGAAATTTTTGGATCTATACTTGGGAAATTTTTGGATCTATACTTGGGAAATTTTTGGATCTATTCATGGGAAATTTTTGGATCTATACTTGGGAAATTTTTCGTACTATACTTGGGAAATTTTTCGATCTATACTTGGGAAATTTTTGAATCTATACTTGGGAAATTTTTGATTCTCTACTTGGGAAATTTTTGAATCTCTACTTGGGAAATTTTTGAATCTCTACTTGGGAAATTTTTGGATCTATACTTGGGAAATTTTTGGATCTATACTTGGGAAATATTTAATCTCTACTTGGGAAATTTTTCGATCTATACTTGGGAAATTTTTGGATCTATACTTGGGAAATTTTTGGATCTATACTTGGGAAATTTTTGGACCTATACTCGGGAAATTTTTGGATCTATACTTGGGAAATTTTTGGATCTATACTTGGGAAATTTTTTGATCTATACTTGGGAAAGTTTTGGATCTCTACTTGGGAAATTTTTAATCTCTACTTGGGAAATTTATGGATCTATACTTGTGAAATTTTTGGATCTATACTTGGGAAATTTTTGGATCTATACTTGGGAAATTTAAGAATCTCTACTTGGGAAGTTTTTGAATCTCTACTTGGGAAATTTTTGAATCTCTACTTGGAAATTTTTGAATCTCTACTTGGGAATTTTTGGATCTATACTTGGGAAATTTTTGGATCTCTACTTTGGAAATTTTTAATCTCTACTTGGGAAATTTTTGGATCTATTCTTGGGAAATTTTTGGATCTATACTTGGGAAATTTTTGGATCTATACTTGGGAAATTTTTCGATCTATACTTGGGAAATTTTTCGATCTCTACTTGGGAAGTTTTTGAATCTCTACTTGGGAAATTTTTGAATCTCTACTTGGAAATTTTTGAATCTCTACTTGGGAATTTTTGGATCTATACTTGGGAAATTTTTGGGTCTCTACTTGGGAAATTTTTAATCTCTACTTGGGAAATTTTTGGATCTATTCTTGGGAAATTTTTGGATCTATACTTGGGAAATTTTTGGATCTATACTTGGGAAATTTTTCGATCTATACTTGGGAAATTTTTCGATCTATACTTGGGAAATTTTGGATCTATACTTGGGAAATTTTTCGATCTATACTTGGAAAATTTTTAGATCTATGCTTGGGAAATTTTTGGATCTATACTTGGGAAATTTTTGGATGTATACTTGTGAAATTTTTGGATCTATACTTGGAAATTTTTGGATCTATACTTGGGAAATTTTTGGATCTATTCATGGGAAATTTTTGGATCTATACTTGGGAAATTTTTCGTACTATACTTGGGAAATTTTTCGATCTATACTTGGGAAATTTTTCGATCTATACTTGGAAATTTTTGGATCTATACTTGGGAAATTTTTGGATCTATACTTGGGAAATTTTTCGATCTATACTTGGGAAATTTTTCGATCTATACTTGGAAATTTTTGGATCTATACTTGGGAAATTTTTGGATCTATACTTGGGAAATTTTTGGACCTATACTTGGGAAATTTTTGGATCTATACTTGGGAAATTTTTGGATCTATTCTTCGGAAATTTTTGGATCTATACTTGGGAAATTTTTGGATCAATACTTGGGAAATTTTTGGATCTATACTTGGGAAATTTTTGAATCTCTACTTGGAAAATTTTTGAATCTCTACTTGGGAAATTTTTGAATCTCTACTTGGGAAATTTTTGAATCTCTACTTGGGAAATTTTTGGATCTATACTTGGGAAATTTTTTGATCTATACTTGGGAAATTTTTGAATCTCTACTTGGGAAATTTTTGAATCTCTACTTGGGAAATTTTTGGATCTATACTTGGGAAATTTTTCGATCTATACTTGGGAAATTTTTCGATCTATACATGGGAAATTTTTGAATCTCTACTTGGGAAATTTTTGGATCTATACTTGGGAAATTTTTGGATCTATACTTGGGAAATTTTTCGATCTATACTTGGGAAATTTTTCGATCTATACTTGGAAAATTTTGGATCTATACTTTGGAAATTTTTCGATCTATACTTGGAAAATTTTTCGATCTATGCATGGGAAATTTTTGGATCTATACTTGGGAAATTTTTGGATGTATACATGGGAAATTTTTGGATGTATACTTGGGAAATTTTTGGATCTATACTTGGGAAACTTTTCGTACTATACTTGGGAAATTTTTCGATCTATACTTGGGAAATTTTTCGATCTATACTTGGGAAATTTTTCGATCTATACTTGGGAAATTTTTCGATCTATACTTGGGAAATTTTTCGATCTATACTTGGGAAATTTTTCGATCTATACTTGGGAAATTTTTCGATCTATACTTGGGAAATTTTTCGATCTATACTTGGGAAATTTTTGGATCTATACTTGGGAAATTTTTGAATCTCTACTTGGGAAATTTTTGGATCTATACTTGGGAAATTTTTGGATCTATACTTGGGAAATTTTTCGATCTATACTCTGAAATTTTTGGATCTATTCTTGGGAAATTTTTGGATCTATACTTGGGAAATTTTTGGATCTATACTTGGGAAATTTTTCGATCTATACTTGGGAAATTTTTCGATCTATACTTGGAAAATTTTGGATCTATACTTGGGACATTTTTCGATCTATACTTGGAAAATTTTTCGATCTATGCTTGGGAAATTTTTGGATCTATACTTGGGAAATTTTTCGATCTATACTTGGGAAATTTTTCGATCTATACTTGGGAAATTTTTCGATCTATACTTGGGAAATTTTTCGATCTATACTTGGGAAATTTTTCGATCTATACTTGGGAAATTTTTGAATCTCTACTTAGGAAATTTTTAATCTCTACTTGGGAAATTTATGGATCTATACTTGTGAAATTTTTGGATCTATACTTGGGAAATTTTTGGATCTATACTTGGGAAATTTAAGAATCTCTACTTGGGAAGTTTTTGAATCTCTACTTGGGAAATTTTTGAATCTCTACTTGGAAATTTTTGAATCTCTACTTGGGAATTTTTGGATCTATACTTGGGAAATTTTTGGATCTCTACTTTGGAAATTTTTAATCTCTACTTGGGAAATTTTTGGGTCTCTACTTGGGAAATTTTTAATCTCTACTTGGGAAATTTTTGGATCTATTCTTGGGAAATTTTTGGATCTATACTTGGGAAATTTTTGGATCTATACTTGGGAAATTTTTCGATCTATACTTGGGAAATTTTTCGATCTATACTTGGGAAATTTTGGATCTATACTTGGGAAATTTTTCGATCTATACTTGGAAAATTTTTAGATCTATGCTTGGGAAATTTTTGGATCTATACTTGGGAAATTTTTGGATGTATACTTGTGAAATTTTTGGATCTATACTTGGAAATTTTTGGATCTATACTTGGGAAATTTTTGGATCTATTCATGGGAAATTTTTGGATCTATACTTGGGAAATTTTTCGTACTATACTTGGGAAATTTTTCGATCTATACTTGGGAAATTTTTCGATCTATACTTGGAAATTTTTGGATCTATACTTGGGAAATTTTTGGATCTATACTTGGGAAATTTTTCGATCTATACTTGGGAAATTTTTCGATCTATACTTGGAAATTTTTGGATCTATACTTGGGAAATTTTTGGATCTATACTTGGGAAATTTTTGGACCTATACTTGGGAAATTTTTGGATCTATACTTGGGAAATTTTTGGATCTATTCTTCGGAAATTTTTGGATCTATACTTGGGAAATTTTTGGATCAATACTTGGGAAATTTTTGGATCTATACTTGGGAAATTTTTGAATCTCTACTTGGAAAATTTTTGAATCTCTACTTGGGAAATTTTTGAATCTCTACTTGGGAAATTTTTGAATCTCTACTTGGGAAATTTTTGGATCTATACTTGGGAAATTTTTTGATCTATACTTGGGAAATTTTTGAATCTCTACTTGGGAAATTTTTGAATCTCTACTTGGGAAATTTTTGGATCTATACTTGGGAAATTTTTCGATCTATACTTGGGAAATTTTTCGATCTATACATGGGAAATTTTTGAATCTCTACTTGGGAAATTTTTGGATCTATACTTGGGAAATTTTTGGATCTATACTTGGGAAATTTTTCGATCTATACTTGGGAAATTTTTCGATCTATACTTGGAAAATTTTGGATCTATACTTTGGAAATTTTTCGATCTATACTTGGAAAATTTTTCGATCTATGCATGGGAAATTTTTGGATCTATACTTGGGAAATTTTTGGATGTATACATGGGAAATTTTTGGATGTATACTTGGGAAATTTTTGGATCTATACTTGGGAAACTTTTCGTACTATACTTGGGAAATTTTTCGATCTATACTTGGGAAATTTTTCGATCTATACTTGGGAAATTTTTCGATCTATACTTGGGAAATTTTTCGATCTATACTTGGGAAATTTTTCGATCTATACTTGGGAAATTTTTCGATCTATACTTGGGAAATTTTTCGATCTATACTTGGGAAATTTTTCGATCTATACTTGGGAAATTTTTCGATCTATACTTGGGAAATTTTTGGATCTATACTTGGGAAATTTTTGAATCTCTACTTGGGAAATTTTTGGATCTATACTTGGGAAATTTTTGGATCTATACTTGGGAAATTTTTCGATCTATACTCTGAAATTTTTGGATCTATTCTTGGGAAATTTTTGGATCTATACTTGGGAAATTTTTGGATCTATACTTGGGAAATTTTTCGATCTATACTTGGGAAATTTTTCGATCTATACTTGGAAAATTTTGGATCTATACTTGGGACATTTTTCGATCTATACTTGGAAAATTTTTCGATCTATGCTTGGGAAATTTTTGGATCTATACTTGGGAAATTTTTCGATCTATACTTGGGAAATTTTTCGATCTATACTTGGGAAATTTTTCGATCTATACTTGGGAAATTTTTCGATCTATACTTGGGAAATTTTTGAATCTCTACTTGGGAAATTTTTGATTCTCTACTTGGGAAATTTTTGAATCTCTACTTGGGAAATTTTTGATTCTCTACTTGGGAAATTTTTGAATCTCTACTTGGGAAATTTTTGAATCTCTACTTGGGAAATTTTTGGATCTATACTTGGGAAATTTTTGGATCTATACTTGGGAAATTTTTGAATCTCTACTTGGGAAATTTTTGGATCTATTCTTGGGAAATTTTTGGATCTATACTTGGGAAATTTTTGGATCTATACTTGGGAAATTTTTCGATCTATACTTGGGAAATTTTTCGATCTATACTTGGGAAATTTTGGATCTATACTTGGGAAATTTTTCGATCTATACTTGGAAAATTTTTAGATCTATGCTTGGGAAATTTTTGGATCTATACTTGGGAAATTTTTGGATGTATACTTGTGAAATTTTTGGATCTATACTTGGAAATTTTTGGATCTATACTTGGGAAATTTTTGGATCTATTCATGGGAAATTTTTGGATCTATACTTGGGAAATTTTTCGTACTATACTTGGGAAATTTTTCGATCTATACTTGGGAAATTTTTCGATCTATACTTGGAAATTTTTGGATCTATACTTGGGAAATTTTTGGATCTATACTTGGGAAATTTTTCGATCTATACTTGGGAAATTTTTCGATCTATACTTGGAAATTTTTGGATCTATACTTGGGAAATTTTTGGATCTATACTTGGGAAATTTTTGGACCTATACTTGGGAAATTTTTGGATCTATACTTGGGAAATTTTTGGATCTATTCTTCGGAAATTTTTGGATCTATACTTGGGAAATTTTTGGATCAATACTTGGGAAATTTTTGGATCTATACTTGGGAAATTTTTGAATCTCTACTTGGAAAATTTTTGAATCTCTACTTGGGAAATTTTTGAATCTCTACTAGGGAAATTTTTGAATCTCTACTTGGGAAATTTTTGGATCTATACTTGGGAAATTTTTTGATCTATACTTGGGAAATTTTTGAATCTCTACTTGGGAAATTTTTGAATCTCTACTTGGGAAATTTTTGGATCTATACTTGGGAAATTTTTCGATCTATACTTGGGAAATTTTTCGATCTATACATGGGAAATTTTTGAATCTCTACTTGGGAAATTTTTGGATCTATACTTGGGAAATTTTTGGATCTATACTTGGGAAATTTTTCGATCTATACTTGGGAAATTTTTCGATCTATACTTGGAAAATTTTGGATCTATACTTTGGAAATTTTTCGATCTATACTTGGAAAATTTTTCGATCTATGCATGGGAAATTTTTGGATCTATACTTGGGAAATTTTTGGATGTATACATGGGAAATTTTTGGATGTATACTTGGGAAATTTTTGGATCTATACTTGGGAAACTTTTCGTACTATACTTGGGAAATTTTTCGATCTATACTTGGGAAATTTTTCGATCTATACTTGGGAAATTTTTCGATCTATACTTGGGAAATTTTTCGATCTATACTTGGGAAATTTTTCGATCTATACTTGGGAAATTTTTCGATCTATACTTGGGAAATTTTTCGATCTATACTTGGGAAATTTTTCGATCTATACTTGGGAAATTTTTCGATCTATACTTGGGAAATTTTTGGATCTATACTTGGGAAATTTTTGAATCTCTACTTGGGAAATTTTTGGATCTATACTTGGGAAATTTTTGGATCTATACTTGGGAAATTTTTCGATCTATACTCTGAAATTTTTGGATCTATTCTTGGGAAATTTTTGGATCTATACTTGGGAAATTTTTGGATCTATACTTGGGAAATTTTTCGATCTATACTTGGGAAATTTTTCGATCTATACTTGGAAAATTTTGGATCTATACTTGGGACATTTTTCGATCTATACTTGGAAAATTTTTCGATCTATGCTTGGGAAATTTTTGGATCTATACTTGGGAAATTTTTCGATCTATACTTGGGAAATTTTTCGATCTATACTTGGGAAATTTTTCGATCTATACTTGGGAAATTTTTCGATCTATACTTGGGAAATTTTTGAATCTCTACTTGGGAAATTTTTGATTCTCTACTTGGGAAATTTTTGAATCTCTACTTGGGAAATTTTTGATTCTCTACTTGGGAAATTTTTGAATCTCTACTTGGGAAATTTTTGAATCTCTACTTGGGAAATTTTTGGATCTATACTTGGGAAATTTTTGGATCTATACTTGGGAAATTTTTGAATCTCTACTTGGGAAATTTTTGGATCTATACTTGGGAAATTTTTGGATCTATACTTGGGAAATTTTTGGATCTATACTTGGGAAATTTTTGGATCTATACTTGGGAAATTTTTGGATCTATACTTGGGAAATTTTTGGATCTATACTTGTGAAATTTTTGGATGTATACTTGGGAAATTTTTGGATCTATACTTGGGAAATTTTTCGATCTATACTTGGGAAATTTTTCGATCTATACTTGGGAAATTTTTGAATCTCTACTTTGGAAATTTTTGGATCTATACTTGGGAAATTTTTCGATCTATACTAGGAAAATTTTGGATCTATACTTTGGAAATTTTTCGATCTATACTTGGAAAATTTTTTGATCTATGCATGGGAAATTTTTGGATCTATACTTGGGAAATTTTTGGATCTATACTTGGGAAATTTTTGGATCTATACTTGTGAAATTTTTGGATGTATACTTGGGAAATTTTTGGATCTATACTTGGGAAATTTTTCGATCTATACTTGGGAAATTTTTCGATCTATACTTGGGAAATTTTTGAATCTCTACTTGGGAAATTTTTGGATCTATACTTGGGAAATTTTTGGATCTATACTTGGGAAATTTTTCGATCTATACTTGGAAAATTTTGGATCTATACTTTGGAAATTTTTCGATCTATACTTGGGAAATTTTTCGATCTATACTTGGGAAATTTTTCGATCTATACTTGGAAAATTTTTCGATCTATACTTGGGAAATTTTTCGATCTATACTTGGGAAATTTTTCGATCTATACTTGGGAAATTTTTCGATCTATACTTGGGAAATTTTTCGATCTATACTTGGGAAATTTTTCGATCTATACTTGGGAAATTTTTCGATCTATACTTGGGAAATTTTTGGATCTATACTTGGGAAATTTTTGGATCTATACTTGGGAAATTTTTCGATCTATACTCTGAAATTTTTGGATCTATTCTTGGGAAATTTTTGGATCTATACTTGGGAAATTTTTGGATCTATACTTGGGAAATTTTTCGATCTATACTTGGGAAATTTTTCGATCTATACTTGGAAAATTTTGGATCTATACTTGGGACATTTTTCGATCTATACTTGGAAAATTTTTCGATCTATGCTTGGGAAATTTTTGGATCTATACTTGGGAAATTTTTCGATCTATACTTGGGAAATTTTTCGATCTATACTTGGGAAATTTTTCGATCTATACTTGGGAAATTTTTGGATCTATACTTTTGAAATTTTTGAATCTCTACTTGGGAAATTTTTGGATCTACACTTGGGAAATTTTTGGATCTATACTTGGGAAATTTTTCGATCTATACTCTGAAATTTTTGGATCTATACTTGGGAAATTTTTGGATCTATACTTGGGAAATTTTTCGATCTATACTTGGGAAATTTTTCGATCTATACTTGGGAAATTTTTCGATCTATACTTGGGAAATTTTTGAATCTCTACTTGGGAAATTTTTGGATCTATACTTGGGAAATTTTTGGATCTATACTTGGGAAATTTTTCGATCTATACTTGGAAAATTTTGGATCTATACTTTGGAAATTTTTCGATCTATACTTGGGAAATTTTTCGATCTGTACTTGGGAAATTTTTCGATCTATACTTGGAAAATTTTTCGATCTATACTTGGGAAATTTTTCGATCTATACTTGGGAAATTTTTCGATCTATACTTGGGAAATTTTTCGATCTATACTTGGGAAATTTTTCGATCTATACTTGGGAAATTTTTCGATCTATACTTGGGAAATTTTTCGATCTATACTTGGGAAATTTTTGGATCTATACTTGGGAAATTTTTCGATCTATACTCTGAAATTTTTGGATCTATTCTTGGGAAATTTTTGGATCTATACTTGGGAAATTTTTGGATCTATACTTGGGAAATTTTTCGATCTATACTTGGGAAATTTTTCGATCTATACTTGGGAAATTTTTCGATCTATACTTGGAAAATTTTGGATCTATACTTGGGACATTTTTCGATCTATACTTGGAAAATTTTTCGATCTATGCTTGGGAAATTTTTGGATCTATACTTGGGAAATTTTTCGATCTATACTTGGGAAATTTTTCGATCTATACTTGGGAAATTTTTCGATCTATACTTGGGAAATTTTTGGATCTATACTTTTGAAATTTTTGAATCTCTACTTGGGAAATTTTTGGATCTATACTTGGGAAATTTTTGGATCTATACTTGGGAAATTTTTCGATCTATACTCTGAAATTTTTGGATCTATACTTGGGAAATTTTTGGATCTATACTTGGGAAATTTTTCGATCTATACTTGGGAAATTTTTCGATCTATACTTGGGAAATTTTTCGATCTATACTTGGAAAATTTTGGATCTATACTTGGGACATTTTTCGATCTATTCTTGGGAAATTTTTGGATCTATACTTGGGAAATTTTTGGATGTATACTTGTGAAATTTTTGGATCTATACTTGGGAAATTTTTGGATCTATACTTGGGAAATTTTTGGATCTATTCATGGGAAATTTTTGGATCTATACTTGGGAAATTTTTCGTACTATACTTGGGAAATTTTTCGATCTATACTTGGGAAATTTTTCGATCTATACTTGGAAAATTTTTCGATCTATACTTGGGAAATGTTTCGATCTTTACTTGGGAAATTTTTCGATCTATACTTGGGAAATTTTTGGATCTATACTTGGGAAATTTTTGGATGTATACTTGGGAAATTTTTGGATCTATACTTGGGAAATTTTTCGATCTATACTTGGGAAATTTTTCGATCTATACTTGGTAAATTTTTGAATCTCTACTTGGGAAATTTTTGATTCTCTACTTGGGAAATTTTTGAATCTCTACTTGGGAAATTTTTGATTCTCTACTTGGGAAATTTTTGAATCTCTACTTGGGAAATTTTTGAATCTCTACTTTGGAAATTTTTGGATCTATACTTGGGAAATTTTTGGATCTATACTTGGGAAATTTTTGAATCTCTACTTGGGAAATTTTTGGATCTATACTTGGGAAATTTTTGGATCTATACTTGGGAAATTTTTGGATCTATACTAGGGAAATTTTTGGATCTATACTTGGGAAATTTTTGGATCTATACTTGGGAAATTTTTGGATCTATACTAGGGAAATTTTTGGATCTATTCTTGGGAAATTTTTGGATGTATACTTGGGAAATTTTTGGATCTATACTTGGGAAATTTTTCGATCTATACTTGGGAAATTTTTCGATCTATACTTGGGAAATTTTTGAATCTCTACTTGGGAAATTTTTGGATCTATACTTGGGAAATTTTTGAATCTATACTTGGGAAATTTTTGGACCTATACTTGGAAAATTTTTGGATCTATACTTGGGAAATTTTTCGATTTATACTCTGAAATTTTTGGATCTATTCTTGGGAAATTTTTGGATCTATACATGGGAAATTTTTGGATCTATACTTGGGAAATTTTTCGATCTATACTTCGGAAATTTTTTGATCTATACTTGGAAAATTTTGGATCTATACTTGGGAAATTTTTCGATCTATACTTGGAAAATTTTTCGATCTATGCTTGGGAAATTTTTGGATCTATACTTGGGAAATTTTTGGATGTATACTTGTGAAATTTTTGGATCTATACTTGGGAAATTTTTGGATCTATACTTGGGAAATTTTTGGATCTATTCATGGGAAATTTTTGGATCTATACTTGGGAAATTTTTCGTACTATACTTGGGAAATTTTTCGATCTATACTTGGGAAATTTTTCGATCTATACTTGGGAAATTTTTCGATCTATACTTGGGAAATTTTTGAATCTATTCTTGGGAAATTTTTGATTCTCTTCTTGGGAAATTTTTGAATCTCTACTTGGGAAATTTTTGAATCTCTACTTGGGAAATTTTTGGATCTATACTTGGGAAATTTTTGGATCTATTCTTGGGAAATTTTTGGATCTATTCTTGGGAAATTTTTGGATCTATACTTGGGAAATTTTTGGATCTATACTTGGGAAATTTTTCGATCTATACTTGGGAAATTTTTCGATCTATACTTGGGAAATTTTGGATCTATACTTGGAAAATTTTTAGATCTATGCTTGGGAAATTTTTGGATCTATACTTGGGAAATTTTTGGACCTATACTTGGAAAATTTTTGGATCTATACTTGGGAAATTTTTCGATCTATACTCTGAAATTTTTGGATCTATTCTTGGGAAATTTTTGGATCTATACATGGGAAATTTTTGGATCTATACTTGGGAAATTTTTCGATCTATACTTGGGAAATTTTTCGATCTATACTTGGAAAATTTTGGATCTATACTTGGAAAATTTTTCGATCTATACTTGGAAAATTTTTCGATCTATACTTGTGAAATTTTTGGATCTATACTTGGGAAATTTTTGGATCTATACTTGGGAAATTTTTGGATCTATTCATGGGAAATTTTTGGATCTATACTTGGGAAATTTTTCGTACTATACTTGGGAAATTTTTCGATCTATACTTGGGAAATTTTTCGATCTATACTTGGGAAATTTTTCGATCTATACTTGGGAAATTTTTGAATCTATACTTGGGAAATTTTTGATTCTCTACTTGGGAAATTTTTGAATCTCTACTTGGGAAATTTTTGAATCTCTACTTGGGAAATTTTTGGATCTATACTTGGGAAATTTTTGGATCTATACTTGGGAAATTTTTGGATCTATTCTTGGGAAATTTTTGGATCTATACTTGGGAAATTTTTGGATCTATACTTGGGAAATTTTTCGATCTATACTTGGGAAATTTTTCGATCTATACTTGGGAAATTTTGGATCTATACTTGGGAAATTTTTCGATCTATACTTGGAAAATTTTTAGATCTATGCTTGGGAAATTTTTGGATCTATACTTGGGAAATTTTTGGATGTATACTTGTGAAATTTTTGGATCTATACTTGGAAATTTTTGGATCTATACTTGGGAAATTTTTGGATCTATTCATGGGAAATTTTTCGATCTATACTTGGGAAATTTTTCGATCTATACTTGGGAAATTTTTGGATCAATACTTGGGAAATTTTTGGATCTATACTTGGGAAATTTTTGAATCTCTACTTGGGAAATTTTTGAATCTCTACTTGGGAAATTTTTGAATCTCTACTTGGGAAATTTTTGAATCTCTACTTGGGAAATTTTTGGATCTATACTTGGGAAATTTTTGGATCTATACTTGGGAAATTTTTGGATCTATTCTTGGGAAATTTTTGGATCTATACTTGGGAAATTTTTGGATCTATACTTGGGAAATTTTTGGACCTATACTTGGGAAATTTTTGGATCTATACTTGGGAAATTTTTGGATCTATTCTTGGGAAATTTTTGGATCTATACTTGGGAAATTTTTGGATCTATACTTGGGAAATTTTTGAATCTCTACTTGGGAAATTTTTGGATCTATACTTGGGAAATTTTTGGATCTATACTTGGGAAATTTTTGGATCTATTCTTGGGAAATTTTTGGTACTATACTTGGGAAATTTTTGGATCTATACTTGGGAAATTTTTCGATCTATTCTTGGGAAATATTTCGATCTATACTTGGGAAATTTTGGATCTATACTTGGAAAATTTTTCGATCTATGCTTGGGAAATTTTTGGATCTATACTTGGGAAATTTTTGGATGTATACTTGTGAAATTTTTGGATCTATACTTGGAAATTTTTGGATCTATACTTGGGAAATTTTTGGATCTATTCATGGGAAATTTTTGGATCTATACTTGGGAAATTTTTCGTACTATACTTGGGAAATTTTTGGATGTATACTTGGGAAATTTTTGGATCTATACTTGGGAAATTTTTGGATCAATACTTGGGAAATTTTTTGATCTATACTTGGGAAATTTTAGAATCTCTACTTGGGAAATTTTTGAATCTCTACTTGAGAAATTTTTGAATCTCTACTTTGGAAATTTTTGGATCTATACTTGGGAAACTTTTCGTACTATACTTGGGAAATTTTTCGATCTATACTTGGGAAATTTTTCGATCTATACTTGGGAAATTTTTCGATCTATACTTGGAAAATTTTTGGATCTATACTTTTGAAATTTTTGAATCTCTACTTGGGAAATTTTTGGATCTATACTTGGGAAATTTTTGGATCTATACTTGGGAAATTTTTCGATCTATACTCTGAAATTTTTGGATCTATACTTGGGAAATTTTTGGATCTATGCTTGGGAAATTTTTCGATCTATACTTGGGAAATTTTTCGATCTATACTTGGGAAATTTTTGATCTATACTTGGAAAATTTTGGATCTATACTTGGGACATTTTTCGATCTATTCTTGGGAAATTTTTGGATCTATACTTGGGAAATTTTTGGATGTATACTTGTGAAATTTTTGGATCTATACTTGGGAAATTTTTGGATCTATACTTGGGAAATTTTTGGATCTATTCATGGGAAATTTTTGGATCTATACTTGGAAAATTTTTCGTACTATACTTGGGAAATTTTTCGATCTATACTTGGGAAATTTTTCGATCTATACTTGGAAAATTTTTCGATCTATACTTGGGAAATGTTTCGATCTTTACTTGGGAAATTTTTCGATCTATACTTGGGAAATTTTTGGATCTATACTTGGGAAATTTTTGGATGTATACTTGGGAAATTTTTGGATCTATACTTGGGAAATTTTTCGATCTATACTTGGGAAATTTTTCGATCTATACTTGGGAAATTTTTGAATCTCTACTTGGGAAATTTTTGATTCTCTACTTGGGAAATTTTTGAATCTCTACTTGGGAAATTTTTGATTCTCTACTTGGGAAATTTTTGAATCTCTACTTGGGAAATTTTTGAATCTCTACTTTGGAAATTTTTGGATCTATACTTGGGAAATTTTTGGATCTATACTTGGGAAATTTTTGAATCTCTACTTGGGAAATTTTTGGATCTATACTTGGGAAATTTTTGGATCTATACTTGGGAAATTTTTGGATCTATACTAGGGAAATTTTTGGATCTATACTTGGGAAATTTTTGGATCTATACTTGGGAAATTTTTGGATCTATACTAGGGAAATTTTGGGATCTATACTTGGGAAATTTTTGGATGTATACTTGGGAAATTTTTGGATCTATACTTGGGAAATTTTTCGATCTATACTTGGGAAATTTTTCGATCTATACTTGGGAAATTTTTGAATCTCTACTTGGGAAATTTTTGGATCTATACTTGGGAAATTTTTGAATCTATACTTGGGAAATTTTTGGACCTATACTTGGAAAATTTTTGGATCTATACTTGGGAAATTTTTCGATCTATACTCTGAAATTTTTGGATCTATTCTTGGGAAATTTTTGGATCTATACATGGGAAATTTTTGGATCTATACTTGGGAAATTTTTCGATCTATACTTCGGAAATTTTTCGATCTATACTTGGAAAATTTTGGATCTATACTTGGGAAATTTTTCGATCTATACTTGGAAAATTTTTCGATCTATGCTTGGGAAATTTTTGGATCTATACTTGGGAAATTTTTGGATGTATACTTGTGAAATTTTTGGATCTATACTTGGGAAATTTTTGGATCTATACTTGGGAAATTTTTGGATCTATTCATGGGAAATTTTTGGATCTATACTTGGGAAATTTTTCGTACTATACTTGGGAAATTTTTCGATCTATACTTGGGAAATTTTTCGATCTATACTTGGGAAATTTTTCGATCTATACTTGGGAAATTTTTGAATCTATTCTTGGGAAATTTTTGATTCTCTTCTTGGGAAATTTTTGAATCTCTACTTGGGAAATTTTTGAATCTCTACTTGGGAAATTTTTGGATCTATACTTGGGAAATTTTTGGATCTATTCTTGGGAAATTTTTGGATCTATTCTTGGGAAATTTTTGGATCTATACTTGGGAAATTTTTGGATCTATACTTGGGAAATTTTTCGATCTATACTTGGGAAATTTTTCGATCTATACTTGGGAAATTTTGGATCTATACTTGGGAAATTTTTCGATCTATACTTGGGAAATTTTTAGATCTATGCTTGGGAAATTTTTGGATCTATACTTGGGAAATTTTTGGACCTATACTTGGAAAATTTTTGGATCTATACTTGGGAAATTTTTCGATCTATACTCTGAAATTTTTGGATCTATTCTTGGGAAATTTTTGGATCTATACATGGGAAATTTTTGGATCTATACTTGGGAAATTTTTCGATCTATACTTGGGAAATTTTTCGATCTATACTTGGAAAATTTTGGATCTATACTTGGAACATTTTTCGATCTATACTTGGAAAATTTTTCGATCTATGCTTGGGAAATTTTTGGATCTATACTTGGGAAATTTTTGGATGTATACTTGTGAAATTTTTGGATCTATACTTGGGAAATTTTTGGATCTATACTTGGGAAATTTTTGGATCTATTCATGGGAAATTTTTGGATCTATACTTGGGAAATTTTTCGTACTATACTTGGGAAATTTTTCGATCTATACTTGGGAAATTTTTCGATCTATACTTGGGAAATTTTTCGATCTATACTTGGGAAATTTTTGAATCTATACTTGGGAAATTTTTGATTCTCTACTTGGGAAATTTTTGAATCTCTACTTGGGAAATTTTTGAATCTCTACTTGGGAAATTTTTGGATCTATACTTGGGAAATTTTTGGATCTATACTTGGGAAATTTTTGGATCTATTCTTGGGAAATTTTTGGATCTATACTTGGGAAATTTTTGGATCTATACTTGGGAAATTTTTCGATCTATACTTGGGAAATTTTTCGATCTATACTTGGGAAATTTTGGATCTATACTTGGGAAATTTTTGGATCTATACTTGGGAAATTTTTGGATCTATACTTGGGAAATTTTTGGATCTATACTTGGGAAATTTTTGGATGTATACTTGTGAAATTTTTGGATCTATACTTGGAAATTTTTGGATCTATACTTGGGAAATTTTTGGATCTATTCATGGAAATTTTTCGATCTATACTTGGGAAATTTTTCGATCTATACTTGGAAATTTTTGGATCTATACTTGGGAAATTTTTGGATCTATACTTGGGAAATTTTTGGATCTATACTTGGGAAATTTTTGGACCTATACTTGGGAAATTTTTGGATCTATACTTGGGAAATTTTTGGATCTATTCTTGGGAAATTTTTGGATCTATACTTGGGAAATTTTTGGATCAATACTTGGGAAATTTTTGGATCTATACTTGGGAAATTTTTCGATCTATACTTGGGAAATTTTTCGATCTATACTTGGAAATTTTTGGATCTATACTTGGGAAATTTTTGGATCTATACTTGGGAAATTTTTGGATCTATACTTGGGAAATTTTTGAATCTCTACTTGGGAAATTTTTGGATCTATACTTGGGAAATTTTTGGATCTATACTTGGGAAATTTTTGGATCTATTCTTGGGAAATTTTTGGATCTATACTTGGGAAATTTTTGGATCTATACTTGGGAAATTTTTCGATCTATACTTGGGAAATTTTTCGATCTATACTTGGGAAATTTTTGGATCTATACTTGGGAAATTTTTCGATCTATACTTGGGAAATTTTTCGATCTATACTTGGGAAATTTTTCGATCTATTCTTGGGAAATTTTTGAATCTATACTTGGGAAATTTTTGATTCTCTACTTGGGAAATTTTTGAATCTCTACTTGGGAAATTTTTGAATCTCTACTTGGGAAATTTTTGGATCTATACTTGGGAAATTTTTGGATCTATACTTGGGAAATTTTTGGATCTATTCTTGGGAAATTTTTGGATCTATACTTGGGAAATTTTTGGATCTATCCTTGGGAAATTTTTCGATCTATACTTGGGAAATTTTTCGATCTATACTTGGGAAATTTTGGATCTATACTTGGGAAATTTTTGGATCTATACTTGGGAAATATTTGGATCTATACTTGGGAAATTTTTGGATCTATACTTGGGAAATTTTTGGATGTATACTTGTGAAATTTTTGGATCTATACTTGGAAATTTTTGGATCTATACTTGGGAAATTTTTGGATCTATTCATGGGAAATTTTTCGATCTATACTTGGGAAATTTTTCGATCTATACTTGGAAATTTTTGGATCTATACTTGGGAAATTTTTGGATCTATACTTGGGAAATTTTTGGATCTATACTTGGGAAATTTTTGGACCTATACTTGGGAAATTTTTGGATCTATACTTGGGAAATTTTTGGATCTATTCTTGGGAAATTTTTGGATCTATACTTGGGAAATTTTTGGATCAATACTTGGGAAATTTTTGGATCTATACTTGGGAAATTTTTCGATCTATACTTGGGAAATTTTTCGATCTATACTTGGAAATTTTTGGATCTATACTTGGGAAATTTTTGGATCTATACTTGGGAAATTTTTGGATCTATACTTGGGAAATTTTTGAATCTCTACTTGGGAAATTTTTGGATCTATACTTGGGAAATTTTTGGATCTATACTTGGGAAATTTTTGGATCTATTCTTGGGAAATTTTTGGATCTATACTTGGGAAATTTTTCGATCTATACTTGGGAAATTTTTCGATCTATACTTGGGAAATTTTGGATCTATACTTGGGAAATTTTTGGATCTATACTTGGGAATTTTTGGATCTATACTTGGGAAATTTTTGGATCTATACTTGGGAAATTTTTGGATGTATACTTGTGAAATTTTTGGATCTATACTTGGAAATTTTTGGATCTATACTTGGGAAATTTTTGGATCTATTCATGGGAAATTTTTCGATCTATACTTGGGAAATTTTTCGATCTATACTTGGAAATTTTTGGATCTATACTTGGGAAATTTTTGGATCTATACTTGGGAAATTTTTGGATCTATACTTGGGAAATTTTTGGACCTATACTTGGGAAATTTTTGGATCTATACTTGGGAAATTTTTGGATCTATTCTTGGGAAATTTTTGGATCTATACTTGGGAAATTTTTGGATCAATACTTGGGAAATTTTTGGATCTATACTTGGAAAATTTTTGAATCTCTACTTGGGAAATTTTTGAATCTCTACTTGGGAAATTTTTGAATCTCTACTTGGGAAATTTTTGAATCTATACTTGGGAAATTGTTGGATCTATACTTGGGAAATTTTTGGATCTATACTTGGGAAATTTTTGGATCTATTCATGGGAAATTTTTGGATCTATACTTGGGAAATTTTTCGTACTATACTTGGGAAATTTTTCGATCTATACTTGGGAAATTTTTCGATCTATACTTGGGAAATTTTTCGATCTATACTTGGGAAATTTTTGAATCTATTCTTGGGAAATTTTTGATTCTCTTCTTGGGAAATTTTTGAATCTCTACTTGGGAAATTTTTGAATCTCTACTTGGGAAATTTTTGGATCTATACTTGGGAAATTTTTGGATCTATTCTTGGGAAATTTTTGGATCTATTCTTGGGAAATTTTTGGATCTATACTTGGGAAATTTTTGGATCTATACTTGGGAAATTTTTCGATCTATACTTGGGAAATTTTTCGATCTATACTTGGGAAATTTTGGATCTATACTTGGAAAATTTTTCGATCTATACTTGGGAAATTTTTAGATCTATGCTTGGGAAATTTTTGGATCTATACTTGGGAAATTTTTGGACCTATACTTGGAAAATTTTTGGATCTATACTTGGGAAATTTTTCGATCTATACTCTGAAATTTTTGGATCTATTCTTGGGAAATTTTTGGATCTATACATGGGAAATTTTTGGATCTATACTTGGGAAATTTTTCGATCTATACTTGGGAAATTTTTCGATCTATACTTGGAAAATTTTGGATCTATACTTGGAAAATTTTTCGATCTATACTTGGAAAATTTTTCGATCTATGCTTGGGAAATTTTTCGATCTATACTTGGGAAATTTTTCGATCTATACTTGGAAATTTTTGGATCTATACTTGGGAAATTTTTGGATCTATACTTGGGAAATTTTTGGATCTATACTTGGGAAATTTTTGAATCTCTACTTGGGAAATTTTTGGATCTATACTTGGGAAATTTTTGGATCTATACTTGGGAAATTTTTGGATCTATTCTTGGGAAATTTTTGGATCTATACTTGGGAAATTTTTCGATCTATACTTGGGAAATTTTTCGATCTATACTTGGGAAATTTTGGATCTATACTTGGGAAATTTTTGGATCTATACTTGGGAAATTTTTGGATCTATACTTGGGAAATTTTTGGATCTATACTTGGGAAATTTTTGGATGTATACTTGTGAAATTTTTGGATCTATACTTGGAAATTTTTGGATCTATACTTGGGAAATTTTTGGATCTATTCATGGGAAATTTTTCGATCTATACTTGGGAAATTTTTCGATCTATACTTGGAAATTTTTGGATCTATACTTGGGAAATTTTTGGATCTATACTTGGGAAATTTTTGGATCTATACTTGGGAAATTTTTGGATCTATACTTGGGAAATTTTTGGACCTATACTTGGGAAATTTTTGGATCTATACTTGGGAAATTTTTGGATCTATTCTTGGGAAATTTTTGGATCTATACTTGGGAAATTTTTGGATCAATACTTGGGAAATTTTTGGATCTATACTTGGGAAATTTTTGAATCTCTACTTGGGAAATTTTTGAATCTCTACTTGGGAAATTTTTGAATCTCTACTTGGGAAATTTTTGAATCTATACTTGGGAAATTGTTGGATCTATACTTGGGAAATTTTTGGATCTATACTTGGGAAATTTTTGGATCTATTCATGGGAAATTTTTGGATCTATACTTGGGAAATTTTTCGTACTATACTTGGGAAATTTTTCGATCTATACTTGGGAAATTTTTCGATCTATACTTGGGAAATTTTTCGATCTATACTTGGGAAATTTTTGAATCTATTCTTGGGAAATTTTTGATTCTCTTCTTGGGAAATTTTTGAATCTCTACTTGGGAAATTTTTGAATCTCTACTTGGGAAATTTTTGGATCTATACTTGGGAAATTTTTGGATCTATTCTTGGGAA
Organism: Odiellus spinosus; assembly: GCA_963920705.1. Classification (NCBI taxonomy): domain Eukaryota; kingdom Metazoa; phylum Arthropoda; class Arachnida; order Opiliones; family Phalangiidae; genus Odiellus; species Odiellus spinosus. Next base: position 167,771 of record CAWUCO010000006.1, on the reverse strand, counting down.
ATTTTTGGATCTATTCTTGGGAAATTTTTGGATCTATACTTGGGAAATTTTTGGATCTATACTTGGGAAATTTTTCGATCTATACTTGGGAAATTTTTCGATCTATACTTGGGAAATTTTGGATCTATACTTGGGAAATTTTTCGATCTATACTTGGGAAATTTTTAGATCTATGCTTGGGAAATTTTTGGATCTATACTTGGGAAATTTTTGGACCTATACTTGGAAAATTTTTGGATCTATACTTGGGAAATTTTTCGATCTATACTCTGAAATTTTTGGATCTATTCTTGGGAAATTTTTGGATCTATACATGGGAAATTTTTGGATCTATACTTGGGAAATTTTTCGATCTATACTTGGGAAATTTTTCGATCTATACTTGGAAAATTTTGGATCTATACTTGGAAAATTTTTCGATCTATACTTGGAAAATTTTTCGATCTATGCTTGGGAAATTTTTGGATCTATACTTGGGAAATTTTTGGATGTATACTTGTGAAATTTTTGGATCTATACTTGGGAAATTTTTGGATCTATACTTGGGAAATTTTTGGATCTATTCATGGGAAATTTTTGGATCTATACTTGGGAAATTTTTCGTACTATACTTGGGAAATTTTTCGATCTATACTTGGGAAATTTTTCGATCTATACTTGGGAAATTTTTCGATCTATACTTGGGAAATTTTTGAATCTATACTTGGGAAATTTTTGATTCTCTACTTGGGAAATTTTTGAATCTCTACTTGGGAAATTTTTGAATCTCTACTTGGGAAATTTTTGGATCTATACTTGGGAAATTTTTGGATCTATACTTGGGAAATTTTTGGATCTATTCTTGGGAAATTTTTGGATCTATACTTGGGAAATTTTTGGATCTATACTTGGGAAATTTTTCGATCTATACTTGGGAAATTTTTCGATCTATACTTGGGAAATTTTGGATCTATACTTGGGAAATTTTTGGATCTATACTTGGGAAATTTTTGGATCTATACTTGGGAAATTTTTGGATCTATACTTGGGAAATTTTTGGATGTATACTTGTGAAATTTTTGGATCTATACTTGGAAATTTTTGGATCTATACTTGGGAAATTTTTGGATCTATTCATGGGAAATTTTTCGATCTATACTTGGGAAATTTTTCGATCTATACTTGGAAATTTTTGGATCTATACTTGGGAAATTTTTGGATCTATACTTGGGAAATTTTTGGATCTATACTTGGGAAATTTTTGGATCTATACTTGGGAAATTTTTGGACCTATACTTGGGAAATTTTTGGATCTATACTTGGGAAATTTTTGGATCTATTCTTGGGAAATTTTTGGATCTATACTTGGGAAATTTTTGGATCAATACTTGGGAAATTTTTGGATCTATACTTGGGAAATTTTTCGATCTATACTTGGGAAATTTTTCGATCTATACTTGGAAATTTTTGGATCTATACTTGGGAAATTTTTGGATCTATACTTGGGAAATTTTTGGATCTATACTTGGGAAATTTTTGAATCTCTACTTGGGAAATTTTTGGATCTATACTTGGGAAATTTTTGGATCTATACTTGGGAAATTTTTGGATCTATTCTTGGGAAATTTTTGGATCTATACTTGGGAAATTTTTGGATCTATACTTGGGAAATTTTTCGATCTATACTTGGGAAATTTTTCGATCTATACTTGGGAAATTTTTGGATCTATACTTGGGAAATTTTTCGATCTATACTTGGGAAATTTTTCGATCTATACTTGGGAAATTTTTCGATCTATTCTTGGGAAATTTTTGAATCTATACTTGGGAAATTTTTGATTCTCTACTTGGGAAATTTTTGAATCTCTACTTGGGAAATTTTTGAATCTCTACTTGGGAAATTTTTGGATCTATACTTGGGAAATTTTTGGATCTATACTTGGGAAATTTTTGGATCTATTCTTGGGAAATTTTTGGATCTATACTTGGGAAATTTTTGGATCTATCCTTGGGAAATTTTTCGATCTATACTTGGGAAATTTTTCGATCTATACTTGGGAAATTTTGGATCTATACTTGGGAAATTTTTGGATCTATACTTGGGAAATTTTTGGATCTATACTTGGGAAATTTTTGGATCTATACTTGGGAAATTTTTGGATGTATACTTGTGAAATTTTTGGATCTATACTTGGAAATTTTTGGATCTATACTTGGGAAATTTTTGGATCTATTCATGGGAAATTTTTCGATCTATACTTGGGAAATTTTTCGATCTATACTTGGAAATTTTTGGATCTATACTTGGGAAATTTTTGGATCTATACTTGGGAAATTTTTGGATCTATACTTGGGAAATTTTTGGACCTATACTTGGGAAATTTTTGGATCTATACTTGGGAAATTTTTGGATCTATTCTTGGGAAATTTTTGGATCTATACTTGGGAAATTTTTGGATCAATACTTGGGAAATTTTTGGATCTATACTTGGGAAATTTTTCGATCTATACTTGGGAAATTTTTCGATCTATACTTGGAAATTTTTGGATCTATACTTGGGAAATTTTTGGATCTATACTTGGGAAATTTTTGGATCTATACTTGGGAAATTTTTGAATCTCTACTTGGGAAATTTTTGGATCTATACTTGGGAAATTTTTGGATCTATACTTGGAAAATTTTTGGATCTATTCTTGGGAAATTTTTGGATCTATACTTGGGAAATTTTTGGATCTATACTTGGGAAATTTTTCGATCTATACTTGGGAAATTTTTCGATCTATACTTGGGAAATTTTGGATCTATACTTGGGAAATTTTTGGATCTATACTTGGGAAATTTTTGGATCTATACTTGGGAAATTTTTGGATCTATACTTGGGAAATTTTTGGATGTATACTTGTGAAATTTTTGGATCTATACTTGGAAATTTTTGGATCTATACTTGGGAAATTTTTGGATCTATTCATGGGAAATTTTTCGATCTATACTTGGGAAATTTTTCGATCTATACTTGGAAATTTTTGGATCTATACTTGGGAAATTTTTGGATCTATACTTGGGAAATTTTTGGATCTATACTTGGGAAATTTTTGGACCTATACTTGGGAAATTTTTGGATCTATACTTGGGAAATTTTTGGATCTATTCTTGGGAAATTTTTGGATCTATACTTGGGAAATTTTTGGATCAATACTTGGGAAATTTTTGGATCTATACTTGGGAAATTTTTGAATCTCTACTTGGGAAATTTTTGAATCTCTACTTGGGAAATTTTTGAATCTCTACTTGGGAAATTTTTGAATCTATACTTGGGAAATTGTTGGATCTATACTTGGGAAATTTTTGGATCTATTCTTGGGAAATTTTTGGATCTATACTTGGGAAATTTTTGGATCTATACTTGGGAAATTTTTCGATCTATACTTGGAAATTTTTGGACCTATACTTGGGAAATTTTTGGATCTATACTTGGGAAATTTTTGGATCTATTCTTGGGAAATTTTTGGATCTATACTTGGGAAATTTTTGGATCTATACTTGGGAAATTTTTGAATCTCTACTTGGGAAATTTTTGGATCTATACTTGGGAAATTTTTGGATCTATACTTGGGAAATTTTTGGATCTATTCTTGGGAAATTTTTGGTACTATACTTGGGAAATTTTTGGATCTATACTTGGGAAATTTTTCGATCTATTCTTGGGAAATATTTCGATCTATACTTGGGAAATTTTGGATCTATACTTGGAAAATTTTTCGATCTATGCTTGGGAAATTTTTGGATCTATACTTGGGAAATTTTTGGATGTATACTTGTGAAATTTTTGGATCTATACTTGGAAATTTTTGGATCTATACTTGGGAAATTTTTGGATCTATTCATGGGAAATTTTTGGATCAATACTTGGGAAATTTTTCGTACTATACTTGGGAAATTTTTGGATGTATACTTGGGAAATTTTTGGATCTATACTTGGGAAATTTTTGGATCAATACTTGGGAAATTTTTTGATCTATACTTGGGAAATTTTAGAATCTCTACTTGGGAAATTTTTGAATCTCTACTTGGGAAATTTTTGAATCTCTACTTTGGAAATTTTTGGATCTATACTTGGGAAACTTTTCGTACTATACTTGGGAAATTTTTCGATCTATACTTGGGAAATTTTTCGATCTATACTTGGGAAATTTTTCGATCTATACTTGGAAAATTTTTCGATCTATACTTGGGAAATTTTTCGATCTATACTTGGGAAATTTTTCGATCTATACTTGGAAAATTTTTCGATCTATACTTGGGAAATTTTTCGATCTATACTTGGGAAATTTTTCGATCTATACTTGGGAAATTTTTCGATCTATACTTGGGAAATTTTTGAATCTCTACTTGGGAAAATTTTTGGATCTATACTTGGGAAATTTTTGGATCTATACTTGGGAAATTTTTCGATCTATACTCTGAAATTTTTGGATCTATTCTTGGGAAATTTTTGGATCTATACTTGGGAAATTTTTGGATCTATACTTGGGAAATTTTTCGATCTATACTTGGGAAATTTTTCGATCTATACTTGGAAAATTTTGGATCTATACTTGGGACATTTTTCGATCTATACTTGGGAAATTTTTCGATCTATACTTGGAAAATTTTGGATCTATACTTGGGACATTTTTCGATCTATACTTGGAAAATTTTTCGATCTTTGCTTGGGAAATTTTTGGATCTATACTTGGGAAATTTTTCGATCTATACTTGGTAAATTTTTCGATCTATACTTGGGAAATTTTTCGATCTATACTTGGGAAATTTTTGGATCTATACTTTTGAAATTTTTGAATCTCTACTTGGGAAATTTTTGGATCTATACTTGGGAAATTTTTGGATCTATACTTGGGAAATTTTTCGATCTATACTCTGAAATTTTTGCATCTATTCTTGGGAAATTTTTGGATCTATACTTGGGAAATTTTTGGATCTATACTTGGGAAATTTTTCGATCTATACTTGGGAAATTTTTCGATCTATACTTGGAAAATTTTGGATCTATACTTGGGACATTTTTCGATCTATTCTTGGAAAATTTTTCGATCTATGCTTGGGAAATTTTTGGATCTATACTTGGGAAATTTTTGGATGTATACTTGTGAAATTTTTGGATCTATACTTGGAAAATTTTTCGATCTATACTTGGGAAATTTTTCGATCTATACTTGGGAAATTTTTCGATCTATACTTGGGAAATTTTTGGATCTATACTTGGGAAATTTTTGAATCTCTACTTGGGAAATTTTTGGATCTATACTTGGGAAATTTTTGGATCTATACTTGGGAAATTTTTCGATCTATACTCTGAAATTTTTGGATCTATTCTTGGGAAATTTTTGGATCTATACTTGGGAAATTTTTGGATCTATACTTGGGAAATTTTTCGATCTATACTTGGGAAATTTTTCGATCTATACTTGGAAAATTTTGGATCTATACTTGGGACATTTTTCGATCTATACTTGGAAAATTTTTCGATCTATGCTTGGGAAATTTTTGGATCTATACTTGGGAAATTTTTCGATCTATACTTGGGAAATTTTTCGATCTATACTTGGGAAATTTTTCGATCTATACTTGGGAAATTTTTGGATCTATACTTTTGAAATTTTTGAATCTCTACTTGGGAAATTTTTGGATCTATACTTGGGAAATTTTTGGATCTATACTTGGGAAATTTTTCGATCTATACTCTGAAATTTTTGGATCTATACTTGGGAAATTTTTGGATCTATTCTTGGGAAATTTTTGGATCTATACTTGGGAAATTTTTGGATCTATACTTGGGAAATTTTTGAATCTCTACTTGGGAAATTTTTGAATCTCTACTTGGGAAATTTTTGAATCTCTACTTGGGAAATTTTTGAATCTCTACTTGGGAAATTTTTGGATCTATACTTGGGAAATTTTTGGATCTATACTTGGGAAATTTTTGGATCTATTCTTGGGAAATTTTTGGATCTATACTTGGGAAATTTTTCGTACTATACTTGCGAAATTTTTGGATGTATACTTGGGAAATTTTTGGATCTATACTTGGGAAATTTTTGGATCAATACTTGGGAAATTTTTTGATCTATACTTGGGAAATTTTAGAATCTCTACTTGGGAAATTTTTGAATCTCTACTTGGGAAATTTTTGAATCTCTACTTTGGAAATTTTTGGATCTATACTTGGGAAACTTTTCGTACTATACTTGGGAAATTTTTCGATCTATACTTGGGAAATTTTTCGATCTATACTTGGGAAATTTTTCGATCTATACTTGGAAAATTTTTCGATCTATACTTGGGAAATTTTTCGATCTATACTTGGGAAATTTTTCGATCTATACTTGGAAAATTTTTCGATCTATACTTGGGAAATTTTTCGATCTATACTTGGGAAATTTTTCGATCTATACTTGGGAAATTTTTGGATCTATACTTGGGAAATTTTTGAATCTCTACTTGGGAAATTTTTGGATCTATACTTGGGAAATTTTTGGATCTATACTTGGGAAATTTTTCGATCTATACTCTGAAATTTTTGGATCTATTCTTGGGAAATTTTTGGATCTATACTTGGGAAATTTTTGGATCTATACTTGGGAAATTTTTCGATCTATACTTGGGAAATTTTTCGATCTATACTCGGAAAATTTTGGATCTATACTTGGGACATTTTTCGATCTATACTTGGAAAATTTTTCTATCTATGCTTGGGAAATTTTTGGATCTATACTTGGGAAATTTTTCGATCTATACTTGGGAAATTTTTCGATCTATACTTGGGAAATTTTTCGATCTATACTTGGGAAATTTTTGGATCTATACTTTTGAAATTTTTGAATCTCTACTTGGGAAATTTTTGGATCTATACTTGGGAAATTTTTGGATCTATACTTGGGAAATTTTTCGATCTATACTCTGAAATTTTTGGATCTATTCTTGGGAAATTTTTGGATCTATACTTGGGAAATTTTTGGATCTATACTTGGGAAATTTTTCGATCTATACTTGGGAAATTTTTCGATCTATACTTGGAAAATTTTGGATCTATACTTGGGACATTTTTCGATCTATTCTTGGAAAATTTTTCGATCTATGCTTGGGAAATTTTTGGATCTATACTTGGGAAATTTTTGGATGTATACTTGTGAAATTTTTGGATCTATACTTGGGAAATTTTTGGATCTATACTTGGGAAATTTTTGGATCTATTCATGGGAAATTTTTGGATCTATACTTGGGAAATTTTTCGTACTATACTTGGGAAATTTTTCGATCTATACTTGGGAAATTTTTCGATCTATACTTGGAAAATTTTTCGATATATACTTGGGAAATGTTTCGATCTTTACTTGGGAAATTTTTCGATCTATACTTGGGAAATTTTTGGATCTATACTTGGGAAATTTTTGAATCTCTACTTGGGAAATTTTTGATTCTCTACTTGGGAAATTTTTGAATCTCTACTTGGGAAATTTTTATTCTCTACTTGGGAAATTTTTGAATCTCTACTTGGGAAATTTTTGAATCTCTACTTTGGAAATTTTTGGATCTATACTTGGGAAATTTTTGGATCTATACTTGGGAAATTTTTGAATCTCTACTTGGGAAATTTTTGGATCTATACTTGGGAAATTTTTGGATCTATACTTGGGAAATTTTTGGATCTATACTAGGGAAATTTTTGGATCTATACTTGGGAAATTTTTGGATCTATACTTGGGAAATTTTTGGATCTATACTAGGGAAATTTTTGGATCTATACTTGGGAAATTTTTGGATGTATACTTGGGAAATTTTTGGATCTATACTTGGGAAATTTTTCGATCTATACTTGGGAAATTTTTCGATCTATACTTGGGAAATTTTTGAATCTCTACTTGGGAAATTTTTGGATGTATACTTGGGAAATTTTTGGATCTATACTTGGGAAATTTTTCGATCTATACTTGGGAAATTTTTCGATCTATACTTGGGAAATTTTTCGATCTATACTTGGGAAATTTTTGAATCTCTACTTGGGAAATTTTTGATTCTCTACTTGGGAAATTTTTGAATCTCTACTTGGGAAATTTTTGATTCTCAACTTGGGAAATTTTTGAATCTCTACTTGGGAAATTTTTGAATCTCTACTTTGGAAATTTTTGGATCTATACTTGGGAAATTTTTGGATCTATACTTGGGAAATTTTTGAATCTCTACTTGGGAAATTTTTGGATCTATACTTGGGAAATTTTTGGATCTATACTTGGGAAATTTTTGGATCTATACTAGGGAAATTTTTGGATCTATACTTGGGAAATTTTTGGATCTATACTTGGGAAATTTTTGGATCTATACTAGGGAAATTTTTGGATCTATACTTGGGAAATTTTTGGATGTATACTTGGGAAATTTTTGGATCTATACTTGGGAAATTTTTCGATCTATACTTGGGAAATTTTTCGATCTATACTTGGGAAATTTTTGAATCTCTACTTGGGAAATTTTTGGATCTATACTTGGGAAATTTTTGAATCTATACTTGGGAAATTTTTGGACCTATACTTGGAGAATTTTTGGATCTATACTTGGGAAATTTTTCGATCTATACTCTGAAATTTTTGGATCTATTCTTGGGAAATTTTTGGATCTATACATGGGAAATTTTTGGATCTATACTTGGGAAATTTTTCGATCTATACTTCGGAAATTTTTCGATCTATACTTGGAAAATTTTGGATCTATACTTGGGAAATTTTTGGATGTATACTTGTGAAATTTTTGGATCTATACTTGGGAAATTTTTGGATCTATACTTGGGAAATTTTTGGATCTATTCATGGGAAATTTTTGGATCTATACTTGGGAAATTTTTCGTACTATACTTGGGAAATTTTTCGATCTATACTTGGGAAATTTTTCGATCTATACTTGGGAAATTTTTCGATCTATACTTGGGAAATTTTTGAATCTATTCTTGGGAAATTTTTGACTCTCTTGGGAAATTTTTGAATCTCTACTTGGGAAATTTTTGAATCTCTACTTGGGAAATTTTTGGATCTATACTTGGGAAATTTTTGGATCTATACTTGGGAAATTTTTGGATCTATACTTGGGAAATTTTTGGATCTATACTTGGGAAATTTTTCGATCTATACTTGGGAAATTTTTCGATCTATACTTGGGAAATTTTGGATCTATACTTGGGAAATTTTTGGATCTATACTTGGGAAATTTTTGGACCTATACTTGGAAAATTTTTGGATCTATACTTGGGAAATTTTTCGATCTATACTCTGAAATTTTTGGATCTATTCTTGGGAAATTTTTGGATCTATACATGGGAAATTTTTGGATCTATACTTGGGAAATTTTTCGATCTATACTTGGGAAATTTTTCGATCTATACTTGGAAAATTTTGGATCTATACTTGGGAAATTTTTCGATCTATACTTGGAAAATTTTTCGATCTATGCTTGGGAAATTTTTGGATCTATACTTGGGAAATTTTTGGATGTATACTTGTGAAATTTTTGGATCTATACTTGGGAAATTTTTGGATCTATACTTGGGAAATTTTTGGATCTATTCATGGGAAATTTTTGGATCTATACTTGGGAAATTTTTCGTTATATACTTGGGAAATTTTTCGATCTATACTTGGGAAATTTTTCGATCTATACTTGGGAAATTTTTCGATCTATACTTTGGAAATTTTTGAATCTATACTTGGGAAATTTTTGATTCTCTACTTGGGAAATTTTTGAATCTCTACTTGGGAAATTTTTGAATCTCTACTTGGGAAATTTTTGGATCTATACTTGGGAAATTTTTGGATCTATACTTGGGAAATTTTTGGATCTATTCTTGGGAAATTTTTGGATCTATACTTGGGAAATTTTTGGATCTATACTTGGGAAATTTTTGGATCTATACTTGGGAAATTTTTCGATCTATACTTGGGAAATTTTTCGATCTATACTTGGAAAATTTTTAGATCTATACTTGGGAAATTTTTGGATCTATACTTGGGAAATTTTGGATCTATACTTGGGAAATTTTTGGATCAATACTTGGGAAATTTTTGGATCTATACTTGGGAAATTTTTGAATCTCTACTTGGGAAATTTTTGAATCTCTACTTGGGAAATTTTTGAATCTCTACTTGGGAAATTTTTGGATCTATACTTGGGAAATTTTTGGATCTATACTTGGGAAATTTTTGGATCTATTCTTGGGAAATTTATGGATCTATACTTGGGAAATTTTTGGATCTATACTTGGGAAATTTTTGGACCTATACTTGGGAAATTTTTGGATCTATACTTGGGAAATTTTTGGATCTATTCTTGGGAAATTTTTGGATCTATACTTGGGAAATTTTTGGATCTATACTTGGGAAATTTTTGAATCTCTACTTGGGAAATTTTTGAATCTCTACTTGGGAAATTTTTGAATCTCTACTTGGGAAATTTTTGAATCTCTACTTGGGAAATTTTTGGATCTATACTTGGGAAATTTTTGGATCTATACTTGGGAAATTTTTGGATCTATTCTTGGGAAATTTTTGGATCTATACTTGGGAAATTTTTGGATCTATACTTGGGAAATTTTTCGATCTATACTTGGGAAATATTTCGATCTATACTTGGGAAATTTTGGATCTATACTTGGAAAATTTTTCGATCTATGCTTGGGAAATTTTTGGATCTATACTTGGGAAATTTTTGGATGTATACTTGTGAAATTTTTGGATCTATACTTGGAAATTTTTGGATCTATACTTGGGAAATTTTTGGATCTATACATGGGAAATTTTGGATCTATACTTGGGAAATTTTTCGATCTATACTTGGAAAATTTTTCGATCTATGCTTGGGAAATTTTTGGATCTATACTTGGGAAATTTTTGGATGTATACTTGTGAAATTTTTGGATCTATACTTGGGAAATTTTTGGATCTATACTTGGGAAATTTTTGGATCTATTCATGGGAAATTTTTGGATCTATACTTGGGAAATTTTTCGTACTATACTTGGGAAATTTTTCGATCTATACTTGGGAAATTTTTCGATCTATACTTGGGAAATTTTTCGATCTATACTTGGGAAATTTTTGAATCTATACTTGGGAAATTTTTGATTCTCTACTTGGGAAATTTTTGAATCTCTACTTGGGAAATTTTTGAATCTCTACTTGGGAAATTTTTGGATCTATACTTGGGAAATTTTTGGATCTATACTTGGGAAATTTTTGGATCTATTCTTGGGAAATTTTTGGATCTATACTTGGGAAATTTTTGGATCTATACTTGGGAAATTTTTGGATCTATACTTGGGAAATTTTTCGATCTATACTTGGGAAATTTTTCGATCTATACTTGGAAAATTTTTAGATCTATACTTGGGAAATTTTTGGATCTATACTTGGGAAATTTTGGATCTATACTTGGGAAATTTTTGGATCAATACTTGGGAAATTTTTGGATCTATACTTGGGAAATTTTTCGTACTATACTTGGGAAATTTTTCGATCTATACTTGGGAAATTTTTCGATCTATACTTGGGAAATTTTTCGATCTATACTTGGGAAATTTTTGAATCTATACTTGGGAAATTTTTGATTCTCTACTTGGGAAATTTTTGAATCTCTACTTGGGAAATTTTTGAATCTCTACTTGGGAAATTTTTGGATCTATACTTGGGAAATTTTTGGATCTATACTTGGGAAATTTTTGGATCTATTCTTGGGAAATTTTTGGATCTATACTTGGGAAATTTTTGGATCTATACTTGGGAAATTTTTGGATCTATACTTGGGAAATTTTTCGATCTATACTTGGGAAATTTTTCGATCTATACTTGGAAAATTTTTAGATCTATACTTGGGAAATTTTTGGATCTATACTTGGGAAATTTTGGATCTATACTTGGGAAATTTTTGGATCAATACTTGGGAAATTTTTGGATCTATACTTGGGAAATTTTTGAATCTCTACTTGGGAAATTTTTGAATCTCTACTTGGGAAATTTTTGAATCTCTACTTGGGAAATTTTTGGATCTATACTTGGGAAATTTTTGGATCTATACTTGGGAAATTTTTGGATCTATTCTTGGGAAATTTATGGATCTATACTTGGGAAATTTTTGGATCTATACTTGGGAAATTTTTGGATCTATTCTTGGGAAATTTTTGGATCTATACTTGGGAAATTTTTGGATCTATACTTGGGAAATTTTTGAATCTCTACTTGGGAAATTTTTGAATCTCTACTTGGGAAATTTTTGAATCTCTACTTGGGAAATTTTTGAATCTCTACTTGGGAAATTTTTGGATCTATACTTGGGAAATTTTTGGATCTATTCTTGGGAAATTTTTGGATCTATACTTGGGAAATTTTTAGATCTATACTTGGGAAATTTTTCGATCTATACTTGGGAAATATTTCGATCTATACTTGGGAAATTTTGGATCTATACTTGGAAAATTTTTCGATCTATGCTTGGGAAATTTTTGGATCTATACTTGGGAAATTTTTGGATGTATACTTGTGAAATTTTTGGATCTATACTTGGAAATTTTTGGATCTATACTTGGGAAATTTTTGGATCTATTCATGGGAAATTTTTGGATCTATACTTGGGAAATTTTTCGTACTATACTTGGGAAATTTTTCGATCTATACTTGGAAAATTTTGGATCTATACTTGGGAAATTTTTCGATCTATACTTGGAAAATTTTTCGATCTATGCTTGGGAAATTTTTGGATCTATACTTGGGAAATTTTTGGATGTATACTTGGGAAATTTTTGGATCTATTCTTGGGAAATTTATGGATCTATACTTGGGAAATTTTTGGATCTATACTTGGGAAATTTTTGGACCTATACTTGGGAAATTTTTGGATCTATACTTGGGAAATTTTTGGATCTATACTTGGGAAATTTTGGATCTATACTTGGGAAATTTTTGGATCAATACTTGGGAAATTTTTGGATCTATACTTGGGAAATTTTTAGATCTATACTTGGGAAATTTTTGGATCTATACTTTGGAAATTTTGGATCTATACTTGGGAAATTTTTGGATCAATACTTGGGAAATTTTTGGATCTATACTTGGGAAATTTTTGAATCTCTACTTGGGAAATTTTTGAATCTCTACTTGGGAAATTTTTGAATCTCTACTTGGGAAATTTTTGGATCTATACTTGGGAAATTTTTGGATCTATACTTGGGAAATTTTTGGATCTATTCTTGGGAAATTTATGGATCTATACTTGGGAAATTTTTGGATCTATACTTGGGAAATTTTTGGACCTATACTTGGGAAATTTTTGGATCTATACTTGGGAAATTTTTGGATCTATTCTTGGGAAATTTTTGGATCTATACTTGGGAAATTTTTGGATCTATACTTGGGAAATTTTTGAATCTCTACTTGGGAAATTTTTGAATCTCTACTTGGGAAATTTTTGAATCTCTACTTGGGAAATTTTTGAATCTCTACTTGGGAAATTTTTGGATCTATACTTGGGAAATTTTTGGATCTATACTTGGGAAATTTTTAGATCTATACTTGGGAAATTTTTGGATCTATACTTTGGAAATTTTGGATCTATACTTGGGAAATTTTTGGATCAATACTTGGGAAATTTTTGGATCTATACTTGGGAAATTTTTGAATCTCTACTTGGGAAATTTTTGAATCTCTACTTGGGAAATTTTTGAATCTCTACTTGGGAAATTTTTGGATCTATACTTGGGAAATTTTTGGATCTATACTTGGGAAATTTTTGGATCTATTCTTGGGAAATTTATGGATCTATACTTGGGAAATTTTTGGATCTATACTTGGGAAATTTTTGGACCTATACTTGGGAAATTTTTGGATCTATACTTGGGAAATTTTTGGATCTATTCTTGGGAAATTTTTGGATCTATACTTGGGAAATTTTTGGATCTATACTTGGGAAATTTTTGAATCTCTACTTGGGAAATTTTTGAATCTCTACTTGGGAAATTTTTGAATCTCTACTTGGGAAATTTTTGAATCTCTACTTGGGAAATTTTTGGATCTATACTTGGGAAATTTTTGGATCTATACTTGGGAAATTTTTGGATCTATTCTTGGGAAATTTTTGGATCTATACTTGGGAAATTTTTGGATCTATACTTGGGAAATTTTTCGATCTATACTTGGGAAATATTTCGATCTATACTTGGGAAATTTTGGATCTATACTTGGAAAATTTTTCGATCTATGCTTGGGAAATTTTTGGATCTATACTTGGGAAATTTTTGGATGTATACTTGTGAAATTTTTGGATCTATACTTGGAAATTTTTGGATCTATACTTGGGAAATTTTTGGATCTATACATGGGAAATTTTTGGATCTATACTTGGGAAATTTTTCGATCTATACTTGGGAAATTTTTCGATCTATACTTGGAAAATTTTGGATCTATACTTGGGAAATTTTTCGATCTATACTTGGAAAATTTTTCGATCTATGCTTGGGAAATTTTTGGATCTATACTTGGGAAATTTTTGGATGTATACTTGTGAAATTTTTGGATCTATACTTGGGAAATTTTTGGATCTATACTTGGGAAATTTTTGGATCTATTCATGGGAAATTTTTGGATCTATACTTGGGAAATTTTTCGTACTATACTTGGGAAATTTTTCGATCTATACTTGGGAAATTTTTCGATCTATACTTGGGAAATTTTTCGATCTATACTTGGGAAATTTTTGAATCTATACTTGGGAAATTTTTGATTCTCTACTTGGGAAATTTTTGAATCTCTACTTGGGAAATTTTTGAATCTCTACTTGGGAAATTTTTGGATCTATACTTGGGAAATTTTTGGATCTATACTTGGGAAATTTTTGGATCTATTCTTGGGAAATTTTTGGATCTATACTTGGGAAATTTTTGGATCTATACTTGGGAAATTTTTGGATCTATACTTGGGAAATTTTTCGATCTATACTTGGGAAATTTTTCGATCTATACTTGGAAAATTTTTAGATCTATACTTGGGAAATTTTTGGATCTATACTTGGGAAATTTTGGATCTATACTTGGGAAATTTTTGGATCAATACTTGGGAAATTTTTGGATCTATACTTGGGAAATTTTTGAATCTCTACTTGGGAAATTTTTGAATCTCTACTTGGGAAATTTTTGAATCTCTACTTGGGAAATTTTTGGATCTATACTTGGGAAATTTTTGGATCTATACTTGGGAAATTTTTGGATCTATTCTTGGGAAATTTATGGATCTATACTTGGGAAATTTTTGGATCTATACTTGGGAAATTTTTGGACCTATACTTGGGAAATTTTTGGATCTATACTTGGGAAATTTTTGGATCTATTCTTGGGAAATTTTTGGATCTATACTTGGGAAATTTTTGGATCTATACTTGGGAAATTTTTGAATCTCTACTTGGGAAATTTTTGAATCTCTACTTGGGAAATTTTTGAATCTCTACTTGGGAAATTTTTGAATCTCTACTTGGGAAATTTTTGGATCTATACTTGGGAAATTTTTGGATCTATACTTGGGAAATTTTTGGATCTATTCTTGGGAAATTTTTGGATCTATACTTGGGAAATTTTTGGATCTATACTTGGGAAATTTTTCGATCTATACTTGGGAAATATTTCGATCTATACTTGGGAAATTTTGGATCTATACTTGGAAAATTTTTCGATCTATGCTTGGGAAATTTTTGGATCTATACTTGGGAAATTTTTGGATGTATACTTGTGAAATTTTTGGATCTATACTTGGAAATTTTTGGATCTATACTTGGGAAATTTTTGGATCTATTCATGGGAAATTTTTGGATCTATACTTGGGAAATTTTTCGTACTATACTTGGGAAATTTTTCGATCTATACTTGGGAAATTTTTCGATCTATACTTGGGAAATTTTTGGATCTATACTTGGGAAATTTTTGGATGTATACTTGGGAAATTTTTGGATCTATACTTGGGAAATTTTTGGATCAATACTTGGGAAATTTTTTGATCTATACTTGGGAAATTTTTGAATCTCTACTTGGGAAATTTTTGAATCTCTACTTGGGAAATTTTTGAATCTCTACTTGGGAAATTTTTAAATCTCTACTTGGGAAATTTAAGAATCTCTACTTGGGAAGTTTTTGAATCTCTACTTGGGAAATTTTTGAATATCTACTTGGAAATTTTTGAATCTCTACTTGGGAATTTTTGGATCTATACTTGGGAAATTTTTGGATCTATACTTGGGAAATTTTTGGATCTATTCTTGGGAAATTTTTGGATCTATACTTGGGAAATTTTAGGATCAATACTTGGGAAATTTTTGGATCTCTACTTGGGAAATTTTTGAATCTCTACTTGGGAAATTTTTGAATCTCTACTTGGGAAATTTTTGAGTCTCTACTTGGGAAATTTTTGAATCGCTACTTGGGAAATTTTTGAATCTCTACTTGGGAAATTTTTGAATCTCTACTTGGGAAATTTTTGGATCTATACTTGGGAAATTTTTGGATCTATACTTGGGAAATTTTGGATCTATTCTTGGGAAATTTTTGGATCTATACTTGTGAAATTTTTGGATCTATACTTGGGAAATTTTTGGATCTATACTTGGGAAATTTTAGGACCTATACTTGGGAAATTTTTGGATCTATACTTGGGAAATTTTTGGATCTATACTTGGGAAATTTTTGGATCTATACTTGGGAAATTTTTGGACCTATACTTGGGAAATTTTTGGATCTATACTTGGGAAATTTTTGGATCTATTCTTGGGAAATTTTTGGATCTATACTTGGGAAATTTTTGAATCTCTACTTGGGAAATTTTTGAATCTCTACTTGGGAAATTTTTGAATCTCTACTTGGGAAATTTTTGAATCTCTACTTGGGAAATTTTTGAATCTCTATTTGGGAAATTTTTAAATCTCTACTTGGGAAATTTAAGAATCTCTACTTGGGAAATTTTTGGATCAATACTTGGGAAATTTTTGGATCTATACTTAAGAAATTTTTGAATCTCAACTTGGGAAATTTTTGAATCTCTACTTGGGAAATTTTTGAATCTCTACTTGGGAAATTTTTAAATCTCTACTTGGGAAATTTAAGAATCTCTACTTGGGAAGTTTTTGAATCTCTACTTGGGAAATTTTTGAATCTCTACTTGGAAATTTTTGAATCTCTACTTGGGAATTTTTGGATCTATACTTGGGAAATTTTTGGATCTCTACTTGGGAAATTTTTAATCTCTACTTGGGAAATTATTGAATCGCTACTTGGGAATTTTTGGATCTATACTTGGGAAATTTTTGGATCTCTACTTGGGAAATTTTTAATCTCTACTTGGGAAATTTTTGAATCTCTACTTGGGAAATTTTTGAATCGCTACTTGGGAAATTTTTGAATCTCTACTTGGGAAATTTTTGAATCTCTACTTGGGAAATTTTTGGATCTATACTTGGGAAATTTTTGGATCTATACTTGGGAAATTTTTGGATCTATTCTTGGGAAATTTTTGGATCTATACTTGTGAAATTTTTGGATCTATACTTGGGAAATTTTTGGATCTATACTTGGAAAATTTTTGGACCTATACTTGGGAAATTTTTCGATCTACACTTGGGAAATTTTTGGATCTATACTTGGGAAATTTTTGGATCTATACTTGGGAAATTTTGGGATCTATACTTGGTAAATTTTTGGATCTATACTTGGGAAATTTTGGGATGTATACTTGGGAAATTTTTTGATCTATGCTTGGGAAATTTTTGGATCTCTACTTGGGAAATTTTTAATCTCTACTTGGGAAATTTTTGGATCTATACTTGGGAAATTTTTGGATCTATACTTGGGAAATTTTTGGACCTATACTTGGGAAATTTTTCGATCTATACTTGGGAAATTTTTGGATCTATACTTGGGAAATTTTTGGATCTATACTTGGGAAATTTTGGGATCTATACTTGGTAAATTTTTGGATCTATACTTGGGAAATTTTGGGATCTATACTTGGGAAATTTTTTGATCTATGCTTGGGAAATTTTTGGATCTCTACTTGGGAAATTTTTAATCTCTACTTGGGAAATTTTTGGATCTATACTTGGGAAATTTTGGGATCTATACTTGGGAAATTTTTTGATCTATACTTGGGAAATTTTTGGATCTCTACTTGGGAAATTTTTAATCTCTACTTGGGAAATTTTTGGATCTATACTTGGGAAATTTTTGGATCTATACTTGGGAAATTTAAGAATCTCTACTTGGGAAGTTTTTGAATCTCTACTTGGGAAATTTTTGAATCTCTACTTGGAAATTTTTGAATCTCTACTTGGGAATTTTTGGATCTATACTTGGGAAATTTTTGGATCTCTACTTGGGAAATTTTTAATCTCTACTTGGGAAATTTTTGAATCTCTACTTGGGAAATTTTTGAATCTCTACTTGGGAAATTTTTGAGTCTCTACTTGGGAAATTTTTGAATCGCTACTTGGGAAATTTTTAATCTCTACTTGGGAAATTTTTGTATCTATACTTGTGAAATTTTTGGATCTATACTTGGGAAATTTTTGGATCTATACTTGGGAAATTTTGGGATCTATACTTGGGAAATTTTTTGATCTATGCTTGGGAAATTTTTGGATCTCTACTTGGGAAATTTTTAATCTCTACTTGGGAAATTTTTGGATCTATACTTTGGAAATTTTTGGATCTATACTTGGGAAATTTTTAATCTCTACTTGGGAAATTTTTGGATCTATACTTGGGAAATTTTTGGATCTATACTTGGGAAATTTAAGAATCTCTACTTGGGAAGTTTTTGAATCTCTACTTGGGAAATTTTTGAATCTCTACTTGGAAATTTTTGAATCTCTACTTGGGAATTTTTGGATCTATACTTGGGAAATTTTTGGATCTCTACTTGGGAAATTTTTAATCTCTACTTGGGAAATTTTTGAATCTCTACTTGGGAAATTTTTGAATCTCTACTTGGGAAATTTTTGAGTCTCTACTTGGGAAATTTTTGAATCGCTACTTGGGAAATTTTTAATCTCTACTTGGGAAATTTTTGGATCTATACTTGTGAAATTTTTGGATCTATACTTGGGAAATTTTTGGATCTATACTTGGGAAATTTTGGGATCTATACTTGGGAAATTTTTTGATCTATGCTTGGGAAATTTTTGGATCTCTACTTGGGAAATTTTTAATCTCTACTTGGGAAATTTTTGGATCTATACTTGGGAAATTTTTGGATCTATACTTGGGAAATTTTTGGATCTATACTTGGGAAATTTTTGGATCTATAATTGGGAAATTTTTGGATCTATACTTGGGAAATTTTGGGATCTATACTTGGGAAATTTTTTGATCTATGCTTGGGAAATTTTTGGATCTCTACTTGGGAAATTTTTAATCTCTACTTGGGAAATTTTTGATCTATACTTGGGAAATTTTGGGATCTATACTTGGGAAATTTTTTGATCTATACTTGGGAAATTTTTGGATCTCTACTTGGGAAATTTTGGGATCTATACTTGGGAAATTTTTTGATCTATACTTGGAAAATTTGTGAATCTATACTTCGGAAATTTTTAATCTCTACTTGGGAAATTTTTGGATCTATACTTGTGAAATTTTTGGATCTATACTTGGGAAATTTTTGGATCTATACTTGGGAAATTTAAGAATCTCTACTTGGGAAGTTTTTGAATCTCTACTTGGGAAATTTTTGAATCTCTACTTGGAAATTTTAGAATCTCTACTTGGGAATTTTTGGATCTATACTTGGGAAATTTTTGGATCTCTACTTGGGAAATTTTTGAATCTCTACTTGGGAAATTTTTGAATCTCTACTTGGGAAATTTTTGAGTCTCTACTTGGGAAATTTTTGAATCGCTACTTGGGAAATTTTTGAATCTCTACTTGGGAAATTTTTGAATCTCTACTTGGGAAATTTTTGGATCTATACTTGGGAAATTTTTGGATCTATACTTGGGAAATTTTTGGATCTATTCTTGCGAAATTTTTGGATCTATACTTGTGAAATTTTTGGATCTATACTTGGGAAATTTTTGGATATATACTTAGGAAATTTTTGGACCTATACTTGGGAAATTTTTCGATCTATACTTGGGAAATTTTTGGATCTATACTTGGGAAATTTTTGGATCTATACTTGGGAAATTTTTGGACCTATACTTGGGAAATTTTTGGTTCTATACTTGGGAAATTTTTCGATCTATACTTGGGAAATTTTTGGATCTATACTTGGGAAATTTTTGGATCTATACTTGGGAAATTTTTGGACCTATACTTGGGAAATTTTTGGTTCTATACTTGGGAAATTTTTCGATCTATACTTGGGAAATTTTGGGATCTATACTTGGGAAATTTTTTGATCTATGTTGGGAAATTTTTGGATCTCTACTTGGGAAATTTTTAATCTCTACTTGGGAAATTTTTGGATCTATACTTGGGAAATTTTGGGATCTATACTTGGGAAATTTTTTGATCTATACTTGGGAAATTTTTGGATCTCTACTTGGGAAATTTTTAATCTCTACTTGGGAAATTTTTGGATCTATACTTGTGAAATTTTTGGATCTATACTTGGGAAATTTTTGGATCTATACTTGGGAAATTTAAGAATCTCTACTTGGGAAGTTTTTGAATCTCTACTTGGGAAATTTTTGAGTCTCTACTTGGGAAATTTTTGAATCGCTACTTGGGAAATTTTTAATCTCTACTTGGGAAATTTTTGGATCTATACTTGTGAAATTTTTGGATCTATACTTGGGAAATTTTTGGATCTATACTTGGGAAATTTTGGGATCTATACTTGGGAAATTTTTTGATCTATGCTTGGGAAATTTTTGGATCTCTACTTGGGAAATTTTTAATCTCTACTTGGGAAATTTTTGGATCTATACTTGGGAAATTTTTGGATCTATACTTGGGAAATTTTTGGATCTATACTTGGGAAATTTTTGGATCTATAATTGGGAAATTTTTGGATCTATACTTGGGAAATTTTGGGATCTATACTTGGGAAATTTTTTGATCTATGCTTGGGAAATTTTTGGATCTCTACTTGGGAAATTTTTAATCTCTACTTGGGAAATTTTTGGATCTATACTTGGGAAATTTTGGGATCTATACTTGGGAAATTTTTGGATCTATACTTGGGAAATTTTTGGATCTATACTTGGGAAATTTTGGGATCTCTACTTGGGAAATTTTTAATCTCTACTTGGGAAATTTTTGGATCTATACTTGGGAAATTTTGGGATCTATACTTGGGAAATTTTTTGATCTATACTTGGGAAATTTTTGGATCTCTACTTGGGAAATTTTTAATCTCTACTTGGGAAATTTTTGGATCTATTCTTGGGAAATTTTTGGATCTATACTTGGGAAATTTAAGAATCTCTACTTGGGAAGTTTTTGAATCTCTACTTAGGAAATTTTTGAATCTCTATTTGGAAATTTTTGAGTCTCTACTTGGGAAATTTTTGGATCTCTACTTGGGAAATTTTTAATCTCTACTTGGGAAATTTTTGAATCTCTACTTGGGAAATTTTTGAATCTCTACTTGGGAAATTTTTGAGTCTCTACTTGGGAAATTTTTGAATCGCTACTTGGGAAATTTTTGAATCTCTACTTGGGAAATTTTTGAATCTCTACTTGGGAAATTTTTGGATCTATACTTGGGAAATTTTTGGATCTATACTTGGGAAATTTTTGGATCTATTCTTGGGAAATTTTTGGATCTATACTTGTGAAATTTTTGGATCTATACTTGGGAAATTTTTGGATCTATACTTGGTAAATTTTTGGATCTATACTTGGGAAATTTTTGGATCTATACTTGGGAAATTTTTGGACCTATACTTGGGAAATTTTTCGATCTATACTTGGGAAATTTTTGGATCTATACTTGTAAAATTTTTGGATCTATACTTGGGAAATTTTTGGACCTATACTTGGGAAATTTTTGGTTCTATACTTGGGAAATTTTTCGATCTATACTTGGGAAATTTTTGGATCTATACTTGGGAAATTTTTGGATCTATACTTGGAAAATTTTTGGACCTATACTCGGGAAATTTTTGGATCTATACTTGGGAAATTTTTGGATCTATACTTGGGAAATTTTGGGATCTATACTTGGGAATATTTTAATCTCTACTTGGGAAATTTTTGGATCTATACTTGGGAAATTTTTTGATCTATACTTGGGAAATTTTTGGATCTCTACTTGGGAAATTTTTAATCTCTACTTGGGAAATTTTTGGATCTATACTTGTGAAATTTTTGGATCTATTCTTGGGAAATTTTTGGATCTATACTTGTGAAATTTTTGGACCTATACTTGGGAAATTTTTGGATCTATACTTGTGAAATTTTTGGATCTATACTTGGGAAATTTTTGGATCTATACTTGGGAAATTTTAGGATCTATACTTGGGAAATTTTTTGATCTATGCTTGGGAAATTTTTGGATCTCTACTTGGGAAATTTTTAATCTCTACTTGGGAAATTTTTGGATCTATACTTGGGAAATTTTTGGATCTATACTTGGGAAATTTTTGGATCTATACTTGGGAAATTTTTGGATCTATAATTGGGAAATTTTTGGATCTATACTTGGGAAATTTTGGGATCTATACTTGGGAAATTTTTTGATCTATGCTTGGGAAATTTTTGGATCTCTACTTGGGAAATTTTTAATCTCTACTTGGGAAATTTTTGGATCTATACTTGGGAAATTTTGGGATCTATACTTGGGAAATTTTTGGATCTATACTTGGGAAATTTTTGGATCTATACTTGGGAAATTTTGGGATCTCTACTTGGGAAATTTTTAATCTCTACTTGGGAAATTTTTGGATCTATACTTGGGAAATTTTGGGATCTATACTTGGGAAATTTTTTGATCTATACTTGGGAAATTTTTGGATCTCTACTTGGGAAATTTTTAATCTCTACTTGGGAAATTTTTGGATCTATTCTTGGGAAATTTTTGGATCTATACTTGGGAAATTTAAGAATCTCTACTTGGGAAGTTTTTGAATCTCTACTTGGGAAATTTTTGAATCTCTATTTGGAAATTTTTGAGTCTCTACTTGGGAAATTTTTGGATCTCTACTTGGGAAATTTTTAATCTCTACTTGGGAAATTTTTGAATCTCTACTTGGGAAATTTTTGAATCTCTACTTGGGAAATTTTTGAGTCTCTACTTGGGAAATTTTTGAATCGCTACTTGGGAAATTTTTGAATCTCTACTTGGGAAATTTTTGAATCTCTACTTGGGAAATTTTTGGATCTATACTTGGGAAATTTTTGGATCTATACTTGGGAAATTTTTGGATCTATTCTTGGGAAATTTTTGGATCTATACTTGTGAAATTTTTGGATCTATACTTGGGAAATTTTTGGATCTATACTTGGTAAATTTTTGGATCTATACTTGGGAAATTTTTGGATCTATACTTGGGAAATTTTTGGACCTATACTTGGGAAATTTTTCGATCTATACTTGGGAAATTTTTGGATCTATACTTGTAAAATTTTTGGATCTATACTTGGGAAATTTTTGGACCTATACTTGGGAAATTTTTGGTTCTATACTTGGGAAATTTTTCGATCTATACTTGGGAAATTTTTGGATCTATACTTGGGAAATTTTTGGATCTATACTTGGAAAATTTTTGGACCTATACTCGGGAAATTTTTGGATCTATACTTGGGAAATTTTTGGATCTATACTTGGGAAATTTTGGGATCTATACTTGGGAATATTTTAATCTCTACTTGGGAAATTTTTGGATCTATACTTGGGAAATTTTTTGATCTATACTTGGGAAATTTTTGGATCTCTACTTGGGAAATTTTTAATCTCTACTTGGGAAATTTTTGGATCTATACTTGTGAAATTTTTGGATCTATTCTTGGGAAATTTTTGGATCTATACTTGTGAAATTTTTGGACCTATACTTGGGAAATTTTTCGATCTATACTTGGGAAATTTTTGGATCAATACTTGGGAAATTTTTGGATCTATACTTGTGAAATTTTTGGACCTATACTTGGGAAATTTTTCGATCTATACTTGGGAAATTTTTGGATCTATACTTGGAAAATTTTTGGATCTATACTTGTGAAATTTTTGGATCTATTCTTGGGAAATTTTTGGATCTATACTTGTGAAATTTTTGGACCTATACTTGGGAAATTTTTCGATCTATACTTGGGAAATTTTTGGATCAATACTTGGGAAATTTTTGGATCTATACTTGTGAAATTTTTGGACCTATACTTGGGAAATTTTTGGTTCTATACTTGGGAAATTTTTCGATCTATACCTGGGAAATTTTTGGATCTATACTTGGGAAATTTTTGGATCTATACTTGGGAAATTTTTGGACCTATACTTGGGAAATTTTTGGATCTATACTTGGGAAATTTTTGGATCTATACTTGGGAAATTTTTGGATCTATACTTGGGAAATTTTTTGATCTATGCTTGGGAAATTTTTGGATCTCTACTTGGGAAAATTTTTAATCTCTACTTGGGAAATTTTTGGATCTATACTTGGGAAATTTTGGGATCTATACTTGGGAAATTTTTGGATCTCTACTTGGGAAATTTTTAATCTCTACTTGGGAAATTTTTGAATCTCTACTTGGGAAATTTTTGAGTCTCTACTTGGGAATTTTTTGAATCGCTACTTGGGAAATTTTTGAATCTCTACTTGGGAAATTTTTGGATCTATACTTGGGAAATTTTTGGATCTATACTTGGGAAATTTAAGAATCTCTACTTGGGAAGTTTTTGAATCTCTACTTGGGAAATTTTTGAATCTCTACTTGGAAATTTTTGAATCTCTACTTGGGAATTTTTGGATCTATACTTGGGAAATTTTTGGGTCTCTACTTGGGAAATTTTTAATCTCTACTTGGGAAATTTTTGAATCTCTACTTGGGAAATTTTTGAATCTCTACTTGGGAAATTTTTGAGTCTCTACTTGGGAATTTTTTGAATCGCTACTTGGGAAATTTTTGAATCTCTACTTGGGAAATTTTTGGATCTATACTTGGGAAATTTTTGGATCTATTCTTGGGAAATTTTTGGATCTATACTTGTGAAATTTTTGGATCTATACTTGGGAAATTTTTGGATCTATACTTGGGAAATTTTTGGACCTATACTTGGGAAATTTTTCGATCTGTACTTGGGAAATTTTTGGATCTATACTTGGAAAATTTTTGGATCTATACTTGGGAAATTTTTAATCTCTACTTGGGAAATTTTTGAATCTCTACTTGGGAAATTTTTGAATCTCTACTTGGGAAATTTTTGAGTCTCTACTTGGGAATTTTTTGAATCGCTACTTGGGAAATTTTTGAATCTCTACTTGGGAAATTTTTGGATCTATACTTGGGAAATTTTTGGATCTATTCTTGGGAAATTTTTGGATCTATACTTGTGAAATTTTTGGATCTATACTTGGGAAATTTTTGGATCTATACTTGGGAAATTTTTGGACCTATACTTGGGAAATTTTTCGATCTGTACTTGGGAAATTTTTGGATCTATACTTGGAAAATTTTTGGATCTATACTTGGGAAATTTTTGGGCCTATACTTGGGAAATTTTTGGTTCTATACTTGGGAAATTTTTGGACCTATACTCGGGAAATTTTTGGATCTATACTTGGGAAATTTTTGGATCTATACTTGGGAAATTTTTGGATCTATACTTGGGAAATTTTGGGATCTATACTTGGGAAATTTTTGGATCTATACTTGGGAAATTTTTGGATCTCTACTTGGGAAATTTTTAATCTCTACTTGGGAGATTTTTGGATCTATACTTGGGAAATTTTTTGATCTATACTTGGGAAAGTTTTGGATCTCTACTTGGGAAATTTTTAATCTCTACTTGGGAAATTTATGGATCTATACTTGTGAAATTTTTGGATCTATACTTGGGAAATTTTTGGATCTATACTTGGGAAATTTAAGAATCTCTACTTTGGAAATTTTTAATCTCTACTTGGGAAATTTTTGGGTCTCTACTTGGGAAATTTTTAATCTCTACTTGGGAAATTTTTGAATCTCTACTTGGGAAATTTTTGAATCTCTACTTGGGAAATTTTTGAGTCTCTACTTGGGAAATTTTTGAATCGCTACTTGGGAAATTTTTGAATCTCTACTTAGGAAATTTTTGAATCTCTACTTGGGAAATTTTTGGATCTATACTTGGGAAATTTTTGGATCTATTCTTCGGAAATTTTTGGATCTATACTTGTGAAATTTTTTATCTATACTTGGGAAATTTTTGGATCTATACTTGGGAAATTTTTGGACCTATACTTGGGAAATTTTTCGATCTATACTTGGGAAATTTTTCGATCTATACTTGGGAAATTTTTGGATCTATACTTGGGAAATTTTTGGACCTATACTTGGGAAATTTTTGGTTCTATACTTGGGAAATTTTTCGATCTATACTTGGGAAATTTTTGGATCTATACTTGGGAAATTTTTGGATCTATACTTGGGAAATTTTTGGACCTATACTCGGGAAATGTTTGGATCTATACTTGGGAAATTTTTGGATCTATACTTGGGAAATTTTTGGATCTATACTTGGGAAATTTTGGGATCTATACTTGGGAAATTTTTGGATCTATACTTGGGAAATTTTGGGATCTATACTTGGGAAATTTTTTGATCTATGCTTGGGAAATTTTTCGATCTCTACTTGGGAAATTTTTAATCTCTACTTGGGAAATTTTTGGATCTATACTTGGGAAATTTTTTGATCTATCCTTGGGAAATTTTTGGATCTCTACTTGGGAAATTTTTAATCTCTACTTGGGAAATTTATGGATCTATACTTGTGAAATTTTTGGATCTATACTTGGGAAATTTTTGGAACTATACTTGGGAAATTTAAGAATCTCTACTTGGGAAGTTTTTGAATCTCTACTTGGGGAATTTTTGGATCTATACTTGGGAAATTTTTGGATCTCTACTTGGGAAATTTTTAATCTCTACTTGGGAAATTTTTGAATCTCCACTTGGGAAATTTTTGAATCTCTACTTGGGAAATTTTTGAGTCTCTACTTGGGAAATTTTTGAATCGCTACTTGGGAAATTTTTGAATCTCTACTTGGGAAATTTTTGAATCTCTACTTGGGAAATTTTTGGATCTATACTTGGGAAATTTTTGGATCTATACTTGGGAAATTTTTGGATCTATTCTTGGGAAATTTTTGGATCTATACTTGTGAAATTTTTGGATCTATACTTGGGAAATTTTTGGATCTATACTATGGAAATTTTTGGATCTATACTTGGGAAATTTTTGGATCTATACTTGGGAAATTTTTGGACCTATACTTGGGAAAATCTTTGGATCTATACTTGAGAAATTTTTGGATCTATACTTGGGAAATTTTTTAATCGATACTTGGGAAATTTTTAATCTCTACTTGGGAAATTTTTGAATCTCTAATTGGGAAATTTTTGAATCTCTACTTGGGAAATTTTTGAGTCTCTACTTGGGAAATTTTTGAATCTCTACTTGGGAAATTTTTGAATCTCTACTTGGGAAATTTTTGAATCTCTACTTGGGAAATTTTTGAATCTCTACTTGGGAAATTTTTGGATCTATACTTGGGAAATTTTTGAATCTCTACTTGGGAAATTTTTAAATCTCTACTTGGGAAGTTTTTGAATCTCTACTTGGGAAATTTTTGAATCTCTACTTGGAAATTTTTGAATCTCTACTTGGGAATTTTTGGATCTATACTTGGTAAATTTTTGTATCTCTACTTGGGAAATTTTTAATTTCTACTTGGGAAATTTTTGAATCTCTACTTGGGAAATTTTTGAATCTCTACTTGGGAAATTTTTGGATCTATACTTGGGAAATTTTTGGATCTATACTTGGGAAATTTTTGGATCTATATTTGGGAAATTTTTGGATCTATACTTGGGAAATTTTTGGATCTATACTTGGGAAATTTTTGAATCTCTACTTGGGAAATTTTTGAATCTCTACTTGGGAAATTTTTAAATCTCTACTTGGGAAATTTTAGAATCTCTACTTGGGAAGTTTTTGAATCTCTACTTGGGAAATTTTTGAATCTCTACTTGGGAAATTTTTGAATCTCTACTTGGGAATTTTTCGATCTATACTTGGGAAATTTTTGGATCTATACTTGGGAAATTTTTGGATGTATACATGGGAGATTTTTGGATCTATACTTGGGAAACTTTTGGATCTATAATTGGGAAATTTTTGGATGTATACATGGGAAATTTTTGGATCTATACTTGGGAAATTTTTCGTACTATACTTGGGAAATTTTTCGATCTATACTTAGTAAATTTTTGGATCTATACTTGGGAAATTTTTGGATCTATACTTGGGAAATTTGTCGATCTATACTTGGGAAATTTTTGGATCTATACTTGGGAAATTTTTGGATCTATACTTGGGAAATTTTTGGATCTATACTTGGGAAATTTTTGATCTATACTTGGGAAATTTTTGGATCTATACTTGGGAAATTTTTGGATCTATACTTGGGAAATTTTTGGATCTATATTTGGGAAATTTTTGGATCTATACTTGGGAAATTTTTGGATCTATACTTGGGAAATTTTTGAATCTCTACTTGGGAAATTTTTGAATCTCTACTTGGGAAATTTTTAAATCTCTACTTGGGAAATTTTAG
Source organism: Odiellus spinosus (assembly GCA_963920705.1). Classification (NCBI taxonomy): domain Eukaryota; kingdom Metazoa; phylum Arthropoda; class Arachnida; order Opiliones; family Phalangiidae; genus Odiellus; species Odiellus spinosus. The sequence continues at coordinate 138,973 of CAWUCO010000006.1, read as the reverse complement.
AATCTCTACTTGGGAAGTTTTTGAATCTCTACTTGGGAAATTTTTGAATCTCTACTTGGGAAATTTTTGAATCTCTACTTGGGAATTTTTCGATCTATACTTGGGAAATTTTTGGATCTATACTTGGGAAATTTTTGGATGTATACATGGGAGATTTTTGGATCTATACTTGGGAAACTTTTGGATCTATAATTGGGAAATTTTTGGATGTATACATGGGAAATTTTTGGATCTATACTTGGGAAATTTTTCGTACTATACTTGGGAAATTTTTCAATCTATACTTAGTAAATTTTTGGATCTATACTTGGGAAATTTTTGGATCTATACTTGGGAAATTTGTCGATCTATACTTGGGAAATTTTTGGATCTATACTTGGGAAATTTTTGGATCTATACTTGGGAAATTTTTGGATCTATACTTGGGAAATTTTTGATCTATACTTGGGAAATTTTTGGATCTATACTTGGGAAATTTTTGGATCTATACTTGGGAAATTTTTGGATCTATACTTGGGAAATATTTGGATCTCTACTTGGGAAATTTTTAATCTCTACTTGGGAAATTTTTAATCTCTACTTGGGAAATTTTTGAATCTCTACTTGGGAAATTTTGAATCTCTACTTGTGAAATTTTTGAGTCTCTACTTGGGAAATTTTTGAATCGCTACTTGGGAAATTTTTGAATCTCTACTTGGGAAATTTTTGCATCTCTACTTGGGAAATTTTTGAATCTCTACTTGGGTAATTTTTGAATCTCTACTTGGGTAATTTTTGAATCTCTACTTGGGAAATTTTTGGATCTCTACTTGGGAAATTTTTGAATCTCTACATGGGAAATTTTTGAATATCTACTTGGGAAATTTTTGATTCTCTACTTGGGAAATTTTTGAATCTCTACTTGGGAATTTTTGGATCTATACTTGGGAAATTTTTGGGTCTCTACTTGGGAAATTTTTAATCTCTACTTGGGAAATTTTTGAATCTCTACTTGGGAAATTTTTGAATCTCTACTTTTGAAATTTTTGAGTCTCTACTTGGGAAATTTTTGGATCTATACTTGGGAAATTTTTGGATCTATACTCGGGAAATTTTTGGACCTATACTCGGGAAATTTTTGGATCTATACTTGGGAAATTTTTGGATCTATACTTGGGAAATTTTTGGATCTATACTTGGGAAATTTTGGGATCTATACTTGGGAAATTTTTGGATCTATACTTGGGAAATTTTGGGATCTATACTTGGGAAATTTTTTGATCTCTACTTGGGAAATTTTTAATCTCTACTTGGGAAATTTTTGGATCTATACTTGGGAAATTTTTTGATCTATCCTTGGGAAATTTTTGGATCTCTACTTGGGAAATTTTTAATCTCTACTTGGGAAATTTATGGATCTATACTTGTGAAATTTTTGGATCTATACTTGGGAAATTTTTCGATCTATACTTGGGAAATTTAAGAATCTCTACTTGGGAAGTTTTTGAATCTCTACTTGGGGAATTTTTGGATCTATACTTGGGAAATTTTTGGATCTCTACTTGGGAAATTTTTAATCTCTACTTGGGAAATTTTTGAATCTCCACTTGGGAAATTTTTGAATCTCTACTTGGGAAATTTTTGAATCGCTACTTGGGAAATTTTTGAATCTCTACTTGGGAAATTTTTGAATCTCTACTTGGGAAATTTTTGGATCTATACTTGGGAAATTTTTGGATCTATACTTGGGAAATTTTTGGATCTATTCTTGGGAAATTTTTGGATCTATACTTGTGAAATTTTTGGATCTATACTTGGGAAATTTTTGGATCTATACTATGGAAATTTTTGGATCTATACTTGGGAAATTTTTCGATCTATACTTGGGAAATTTTTGGATCTATACTTGGGAAATTTTTGGATCTATACTTGGGAAATTTTTGGACCTATACTTGGGAAAATCTTTGGATCTATACTTGAGAAATTTTTGGATCTATACTTGGGAAATTTTTTAATCGATACTTGGGAAATTTTTAATCTCTACTTGGGAAATTTTTGAATCTCTACTTGGGAAATTTTTGAATCTCTACTTGGGAAATTTTTGAGTCTCTACTTGGGAAATTTTTGAATCTCTACTTGGGAAATTTTTGAATCTCTACTTGGGAAATTTTTGAATCTCTACTTGGGAAATTTTTGAATCTCTACTTGGGAAATTTTTGGATCTATACTTGGGAAATTTTTGAATCTCTACTTGGGAAATTTTTAAATCTCTACTTGGGAAGTTTTTGAATCTCTACTTTGGAAATTTTTGAATCTCTACTTGGAAATTTTTGAATCTCTACTTGGGAATTTTTGGATCTATACTTGGTAAATTTTTGTATCTCTACTTGGGAAATTTTTAATTTCTACTTGGGAAATTTTTGAATCTCTACTTGGGAAATTTTTGAATCTCTACTTGGGAAATTTTTGGATCTATACTTGGGAAATTTTTGGATCTATACTTGGGAAATTTTTGGATCTATATTTGGGAAATTTTTGGATCTATACTTGGGAAATTTTTGGATCTATACTTGGGAAATTTTTGAATCTCTACTTGGGAAATTTTTGAATCTCTACTTGGGAAATTTTTAAATCTCTACTTGGGAAATTTTAGAATCTCTACTTGGGAAGTTTTTGAATCTCTACTTGGGAAATTTTTGAATCTCTACTTGGGAAATTTTTGAATCTCTACTTGGGAATTTTTCGATCTATACTTGGGAAATTTTTGGATCTATACTTGGGAAATTTTTGGATGTATACATGGGAGATTTTTGGATCTATACTTGGGAAACTTTTGGATCTATAATTGGGAAATTTTTGGATGTATACATGGGAAATTTTTGGATCTATACTTGGGAAATTTTTCGTACTATACTTGGGAAATTTTTCGATCTATACTTGGGAAATTTTTGGATCTATACTTGGGAAATTTTTGGATCTATACTTGGGAAATTTTTGATCTATACTTGGGAAATTTTTGGATCTATACTTGGGAAATTTTTGGATCTATACTTGGGAAATTTTTGGATCTATACTTGGGAAATATTTGGATCTCTACTTGGGAAATTTTTAATCTCTACTTGGGAAATTTTTAATCTCTACTTGGGAAATTTTTGAATCTCTACTTGGGAAATTTTGAATCTCTACTTGTGAAATTTTTGAGTCTCTACTTGGGAAATTTTTGAATCGCTACTTGGGAAATTTTTGAATCTCTACTTGGGAAATTTTTGCATCTCTACTTGGGAAATTTTTGAATCTCTACTTGGGTAATTTTTGAATCTCTACTTGGGAAATTTTTGGATCTCTACTTGGGAAATTTTTGTTTCTCTACATGGGAAATTTTTGAATATCTACTTGGGAAATTTTTGATTCTCTACTTGGGAAATTTTTGGATCTATACTTGGGAAATTTTGGGATCTATACTTGGGAAATTTTTTGATCTATACTTGGGAAATTTTTGGATCTCTACTTGGGAAATTTTTAATCTCTACTTGGGAAATTTTTGGATCTATACTTGTGAAATTTTTGGATCTATACTTGGGAAATTTAAGAATCTCTACTTGGGAAGTTTTTGAATCTCTACTTGGGAAATTTTTGAATCTCTACTTGGAAATTTTTGCATCTCTACTTGGGAAATTTTTGAATCTCTACTTGGGTAATTTTTGAATCTCTACTTGGGAAATTTTTGGATCTCTACTTGGGAAATTTTTGTTTCTCTACATGGGAAATTTTTGAATATCTACTTGGGAAATTTTTGATTCTCTACTTGGGAAATTTTTGGATCTATACTTGGGAAATTTTGGGATCTATACTTGGGAAATTTTTTGATCTATACTTGGGAAATTTTTGGATCTCTACTTGGGAAATTTTTAATCTCTACTTGGGAAATTTTTGGATCTATACTTGTGAAATTTTTGGATCTATACTTGGGAAATTTAAGAATCTCTACTTGGGAAGTTTTTGAATCTCTACTTGGGAAATTTTTGAATCTCTACTTGGAAATTTTTGAATCTCTACTTGGGAATTTTTGGATCTATACTTGGGAAATTTTTGGGTCTCTACTTGGGAAATTTTTAATCTCTACTTGGGAAATTTTTGAATCTCTACTTGGGAAATTTTTGAATCTCTACTTTTGAAATTTTTGAGTCTCTACTTGGGAAATTTTTGAATCGCTACTTGGGAAATTTTTGAATCTCTACTTGGGAAATTTTTGAATCTCTACTTGGGAAATTTTTGGATCTATACTTGGGAAATTTTTGGATCTATTCTTGGGAAATTTTTGGATCTATACTTGTGAAATTTTTGGATCTATACTTGGGAAATTTTTGGATCTATACTTGGGAAATTTTTGGACCTATACTTGGGAAATTTTTCGATCTATACTTGGGAAATTTTTGGATCTATACTTGGGAAATTTTTGGATCTATACTTGGGAAATTTTTGGACCTATACTTGGGAAATTTTTGGTTCTATACTTGGGAAATTTTTCGATCTATACTTGGGAAATTTTTCGATCTATACTTGGGAAATTTTTGGATCTATACTTGGGAAATTTTTGGATCTATACTTGGGAAATTTTTGGATCTATATTTGGGAAATTTTTGGATCTATACTTGGGAAATTTTTGGATCTATACTTGGGAAATTTTTGAATCTCTACTTGGGAAATTTTTGAATCTCTACTTGGGAAATTTTTAAATCTCTACTTGGGAAATTTTAGAATCTCTACTTGGGAAGTTTTTGAATCTCTACTTGGGAAATTTTTGAATCTCTACTTGGGAAATTTTTGAATCTCTACTTGGGAATTTTTCGATCTATACTTGGGAAATTTTTGGATCTATACTTGGGAAATTTTTGGATGTATACATGGGAGATTTTTGGATCTATACTTGGGAAACTTTTGGATCTATAATTGGGAAATTTTTGGATGTATACATGGGAAATTTTTGGATCTATACTTGGGAAATTTTTCGTACTATACTTGGGAAATTTTTCGATCTATACTTAGTAAATTTTTGGATCTATACTTGGGAAATTTTTGGATCTATACTTGGGAAATTTGTCGATCTATACTTGGGAAATTTTTGGATCTATACTTGGGAAATTTTTGGATCTATACTTGGGAAATTTTTGGATCTATACTTGGGAAATTTTTGATCTATACTTGGGAAATTTTTGGATCTATACTTGGGAAATTTTTGGATCTATACTTGGGAAATTTTTGGATCTATACTTGGGAAATATTTGGATCTCTACTTGGGAAATTTTTAATCTCTACTTGGGAAATTTTTAATCTCTACTTGGGAAATTTTTGAATCTCTACTTGGGAAATTTTGAATCTCTACTTGTGAAATTTTTGAGTCTCTACTTGGGAAATTTTTGAATCGCTACTTGGGAAATTTTTGAATCTCTACTTGGGAAATTTTTGCATCTCTACTTGGGAAATTTTTGAATCTCTACTTGGGTAATTTTTGAATCTCTACTTGGGAAATTTTTGGATCTCTACTTGGGAAATTTTTGAATCTCTACATGGGAAATTTTTGAATATCTACTTGGGAAATTTTTGATTCTCTACTTGGGAAATTTTTGAATCTCTACTTGGGAATTTTTGGATCTATACTTGGGAAATTTTTGGGTCTCTACTTGGGAAATTTTTAATCTCTACTTGGGAAATTTTTGAATCTCTACTTGGGAAATTTTTGAATCTCTACTTTTGAAATTTTTGAGTCTCTACTTGGGAAATTTTTGGATCTATACTTGGGAAATTTTTGGACCTATACTCGGGAAATTTTTGGATCTATACTTGGGAAATTTTTGGATCTATACTTGGGAAATTTTTGGATCTATACTTGGGAAATTTTGGGATCTATACTTGGGAAATTTTTGGATCTATACTTGGGAAATTTTGGGATCTATACTTGGGAAATTTTTTGATCTCTACTTGGGAAATTTTTAATCTCTACTTGGGAAATTTTTGGATCTATACTTGGGAAATTTTTTGATCTATCCTTGGGAAATTTTTGGATCTATACTTGGGAAATATTTGGATCTCTACTTGGGAAATTTTTAATCTCTACTTGGGAAATTTTTAATCTCTACTTGGGAAATTTTGAATCTCTACTTGTGAAATTTTTGAGTCTCTACTTGGGAAATTTTTGAATCGCTACTTGGGAAATTTTTGAATCTCTACTTGGGAAATTTTTGCATCTCTACTTGGGAAATTTTTGAATCTCTACTTGGGTAATTTTTGAATCTCTACTTGGGAAATTTTTGGATCTCTATTTGGGAAATTTTTGAATCTCTACATGGGAAATTTTTAATCTCTACTTGGGAAATTTTTGAATCTCTACTTGGGAAATTTTTGAATCTCTACTTGGGAAATTTTTGAGTCTCTACTTGGGAAATTTTTGAATCTCTACTTGGGAAATTTTTGAATCTCTACTTGGGAAATTTTTGAATCTCTACTTGGGAAATTTTTGAATCTCTACTTGGGAAATTTTTGGATCTATACTTGGGAAATTTTTGAATCTCTACTTGGGAAATTTTTAAATCTCTACTTGGGAAGTTTTTGAATCTCTACTTTGGAAATTTTTGAATCTCTACTTGGAAATTTTTGAATCTCTACTTGGGAATTTTTGGATCTATACTTGGTAAATTTTTGTATCTCTACTTGGGAAATTTTTAATTTCTACTTGGGAAATTTTTGAATCTCTACTTGGGAAATTTTTGAATCTCTACTTGGGAAATTTTTGGATCTATACTTGGGAAATTTTTGGATCTATACTTGGGAAATTTTTGGATCTATATTTGGGAAATTTTTGGATCTATACTTGGGAAATTTTTGGATCTATACTTGGGAAAATTTTGAATCTCTACTTGGGAAATTTTTGAATCTCTACTTGGGAAATTTTTAAATCTCTACTTGGGAAATTTTAGAATCTCTACTTGGGAAGTTTTTGAATCTCTACTTGGGAAATTTTTGAATCTCTACTTGGGAAATTTTTGAATCTCTACTTGGGAATTTTTCGATCTATACTTGGGAAATTTTTGGATCATAAATATTAAAATCTTTTTGATCCATGGCACTTTCTTAATAATTAAAGGTTTAACCAATGAGTTCTGATACTTCATGGAGTATTTAAAAATAATTTATTTTAAATTATTTACAATTTTAAAAATAATGGTAGCTTTCGGACCGTGGTCCTTCCTCAGCCGCTAACAATTTATAAATTGTTAGCGGCTGAGGAAGGACCACGGTCCGAAAGCTACCATTATTTTTAAAATTGTAAATAATTTAAAATAAATTATTTTTAAATACTCCATGAAGTATCAGAACTCATTGGTTAAACCTTTAATTATTAAAATTTTTGGATCTATACTTGGGAAATTTTTGGATGTATACATGGGAGATTTTTGGATCTATACTTGGGAAACTTTTGGATCTATAATTGGGAAATTTTTGGATGTATACATGGGAAATTTTTGGATCTATACTTGGGAAATTTTTCGTACTATACTTGGGAAATTTTTCGATCTATACTTAGTAAATTTTTGGATCTATACTTGGGAAATTTTTGGATCTATACTTGGGAAATTTGTCGATCTATACTTGGGAAATTTTTGGATCTATACTTGGGAAATTTTTGGATCTATACTTGGGAAATTTTTGGATCTATACTTGGGAAATTTTTGATCTATACTTGGTAAATTTTTGGATCTATACTTGGGAAATTTTTGGATCTATACTTGGGAAATTTTTGGATCTATACTTGGGAAATATTTGGATCTCTACTTGGGAAATTTTTAATCTCTACTTGGGAAATTTTTAATCTCTACTTGGGAAATTTTTGAATCTCTACTTGGGAAATTTTGAATCTCTACTTGTGAAATTTTTGAGTCTCTACTTGGGAAATTTTTGAATCGCTACTTGGGAAATTTTTGAATCTCTACTTGGGAAATTTTTGCATCTCTACTTGGGAAATTTTTGAATCTCTACTTGGGTAATTTTTGAATCTCTACTTGGGAAATTTTTGGATCTCTACTTGGGAAATTTTTGAATCTCTACATGGGAAATTTTTGAATATCTACTTGGGAAATTTTTGATTCTCTACTTGGGAAATTTTTGGATCTATACTTGGGAAATTTTGGGATCTATACTTGGGAAATTTTTTGATCTATACTTGGGAAATTTTTGGATCTCTACTTGGGAAATTTTTAATCTCTACTAGGGAAATTTTTGGATCTATACTTGTGAAATTTTTGGATCTATACTTGGGAAATTTAAGAATCTCTACTTGGGAAGTTTTTGAATCTCTACTTGGGAAATTTTTGAATCTCTACTTGGAAATTTTTGAATCTCTACTTGGGAATTTTTGGATCTATACTTGGGAAATTTTTGGGTCTCTACTTGGGAAATTTTTAATCTCTACTTGGGAAATTTTTGAATCTCTACTTGGGAAATTTTTGAATCTCTACTTTTGAAATTTTTGAGTCTCTACTTGGGAAATTTTTGAATCGCTACTTGGGAAATTTTTGAATCTCTACTTGGGAAATTTTTGAATCTCTACTTGGGAAATTTTTGGATCTATACTTGGGAAATTTTTGGATCTATTCTTGGGAAATTTTTGGATCTATACTTGTGAAATTTTTGGATCTATACTTGGGAAATTTTTGGATCTATACTTGGGAAATTTTTGGACCTATACTTGGGAAATTTTTGGATCTATACTTGGGAAATTTTTGGATCTATACTTGGGAAATTTTTGGATCTATACTTGGGAAATTTTTGGATCTATACTTGGGAAATTTTGGGATCTATACTTGGAAAATTTTTGGATCTATACTTGGGAAATTTTGGGATCTATACTTGGGAAATTTTTTGATCTATGCTTGGGAAATTTTTGGATCTCTACTTGGGAAATTTTTAATCTCTACTTGGGAAATTTTTGGATCTATACTTGGGAAATTTTTTGATCTATACTTGGGAAATTTTTGGATCTCTACTTGGGAAATTTTTAATCTCTACTTGGGAAATTTATGGATCTATACTTGTGAAATTTTTGGATCTATACTTGGGAAATTTTTGGATCTATACTTGGGAAATTTAAGATTCTCTACTTGGGAAGTTTTTGAATCTCTACTTGGGAAATTTTTGAATCTCTACTTGGAAATTTTTGAATCTCTACTTGGGAATTTTTGAATCTCTACTTGGAAATTTTTGAATCTCTACTTGGGAATTTTTGGATCTATACTTGGGAAATTTTTGGGTCTCTACTTGGGAAATTTTTAATCTCTACTTGGGAAATTTTTGAATCTCTACTTGGGAAATTTTTGAATCTCTACTTGGGAAATTTTTGAGTATCTACTTGGGAAATTTTTGAATCGCTACTTGGGAAATTTTTGAATCTCTACTTGGGAAATTTTTGAATCTCTACTTGGGAAATTTTTGGATCTATACTTGGGAAATTTTTGGATCTATTCTTGGGAAATTTTTGGATCTATACTTGTGAAATTGTTGGATCTATACTTGGGAAATTTTTGGATCTATACTTGGGAAATTTTTGGACCTATACTTGGGAAATTTTTCGATCTATACTTGGGAAATTTTTGGATCTATACTTGGGAAATTTTTGGATCTATACTTGGGAAATTTTTGGACCTATACTTGGGAAATTTTTGGTTCTATACTTGGGAAATTTTTCGATCTATACTTGGGAAATTTTTGGATCTATACTTGGGAAATTTTTGGATCTATACTTGGGAAATTTTTGGACCTATACTCGGGAAATTTTTGGATCTATACTTGGGAAATTTTTGGATCTATACTTGGGAAATTTTGGGATCTATACTTGGGAAATTTTTGGATCTATACTTGGGAAATTTTGGGATCTATACTTGGGAAATTTTTTGATCTATGCTTGGGAAATTTTTGGATCTCTACTTGGGAAATTTTTAATCTCTACTTGGGAAATTTTTTGATCTATACTTGGGAAATTTTTGATCTCTACTTGGGAAATTTTTAATCTCTACTTGGGAAATTTATGGATCTATACTTGTGAAATTTTTGGATCTATACTTGGGAAATTTTTGGATCTATACTTGGGAAATTTAAGAATATCTACTTGGGAAGTTTTTGAATCTCTACTTGGGAAATTTTTGAATCTCTACTTGGAAATTTTTGAATCTCTACTTGGGAATTTTTGGATCTCTTCTTGGGAAATTTTTGGGTCTCTACTTGGGAAATTTTTAATCTCTACTTGGGAAATTTTTGAATCTCTACTTGGGAAATTTTTGAATCTCTACTTGGGAAATTTTTGAGTCTCTACTTGGGAAATTTTTGAATCGCTACTTGGGAAATTTTTGAATCTCTACTTGGGAAATTTTTGAATCTCTACTTGGGAAATTTTTGGATCTATACTTGGGAAATTTTTTTATCTATTCTTGGGAAATTTTTGGATCTATACTTGTGAAATTTTTGGATCTATACTTGGGAAATTTTTGGATCTATACTTGGGAAATTTTTGGACCTATACTTGGGAAATTTTTGGATCTATACTTGGGAAATTTTTGGATCTATACTTGGGAAATTTTTGGACCTATACTCGGGAAATTTTTGGATCTATACTTGGGAAATTTTTGGATCTATACTTGGTAAATTTTTGGATCTATACTTGGGAAATTTTGGGATCTATACTTGGGAAATTTTTGGATCTATACTTGGGAAATTTTGGGATCTATACTTGGGAAATTTTTTGATCTATGCTTGGGAAATTTTTGGATCTCTACTTGGGAAATTTTTAATCTCTATTTGGGAAATTTTTGGATCTATACTTGGGAAATTTTTTGATCTATCCTTGGGAAATTTTTGGATCTCTACTTGGGAAATTTTTAATCTCTACTTGGGAAATTTATGGATCTATACTTGTGAAATTTTTGGATCTATACTTGGGAAATTTTTGGATCTATACTTGGGAAATTTAAGAATCTCTACTTGGGAAGTTTTTGAATCTCTACTTGGGAAATTTTTGAATCTCTACTTGGAAATTTTTGAATCTCTACTTGGGAATTTTTTGATCTATACTTGGGAAATTTTTGGATCTCTACTTGGGAAATTTTTAATCTCTACTTGGGAAATTTTTGAATCTCCACTTGGGAAATTTTTGAATCTCTACTTGGGAAATTTTAGAGTCTCTAATTGGGAAATTTTTGAATCGCTACTTGGGAAATTTTTGAATCTCTTCTTGGGAAATTTTTGAATCTCTACTTGGGAAATTTTTGGATCTATACTTGGGAAATTTTTGGATCTATACTTGGGAAATTTTTGGATCTATTCTTGGGAAATTTTTGGATCTATACTTGTGAAATTTTTGGATCTATACTTGGGAAATTTTTGGATCTATATTTGGGAAATTTTTGGATCTATACTTGGGAAATTTTTCGATCTATACTTGGGAAATTTTTGGATCTATACTTGGGAAATTTTTGGATCTATACTTGGGAAATTTTTGGACCTATACTTGGGAAAATCTTTGGATCTATACTTGAGAAATTTTTGGATCTATACTTGGGAAATTTTTTAATCGATACTTGGGAAATTTTTGAATTTCTACTTGGGAAATTTTTAATCTCTACTTGGGAAATTTTTGAATCTCTACTTGGGAAATTTTTGAATCTCTACTTGGGAAATTTTTGAGTCTCTACTTGGGAAATTTTTGAATCTCTACTTGGGAAATTTTTGAATCTCTACTTGGGAAATTTTTGAATCTCTACTTGGGAAATTTTTGAATCTCTACTTGGGAAATTTTTGGATCTATACTTGGGAAATTTTTGGATCTATACTTGGGAAATTTTTGAATCTCTACTTGGGAAATTTTTAAATCTCTACTTGGGAAGTTTTTGAATCTCTACTTGGGAAATTTTTGAATCTCTACTTGGAAATTTTTGAATCTCTACTTGGGAATTTTTGGATCTATACTTGGGAAATTTTTGGATCTCTACTTGGGAAATTTTTAATCTCTACTTGGGAAATTTTTGAATCTCTACTTGGGAAATTTTTGAATCTCTACTTGGGAAATTTTTGGATCTATACTTGGGAAACTTTTGGATCTATACTTGGGAAATTTTTGGATCTATATTTGGGAAATTTTTAATCTCTACTTGGGAAATTTTTGAATCTCTACTTGGGAAATTTTTGAATCTCTACTTGGGAAATTTTTGAATCTCTACTTGGGAAATTTTTGAATCTCTACTTGGGAAATTTTGGAATCTCTACTTGGGAAATTTTTGAATCTCTACTTGGGAAATTTTTAAATCTCTACTTGGGAAATTTTAGAATCTCTACTAGGGAAGTTTTTGAATCTCTACTTGGGAAATTTTTGAATCTCTACTTGGGAAATTTTTGAATCTCTACTTGGGAATTTTTCGATCTATACTTGGGAAATTTTTGGATGTATACTTTGGAAATTTTTGGATGTATACATGGGAAATTTTTGGATCTATACTTGGGAAACTTTTGGATCTATAATTGGGAAATTTTTGGATGTATACATGGGAAATTTTTGGATCTATACTTGGGAAATTTTTCGTACTATACTTGGGAAATTTTTCGATCTATACTTGGGAAATTTTTGGATCTATACTTGGGAAATTTGTCGATCTATACTTGGGAAATTTTTGAATCTCTACTTGGGAAATTTTTGAATCTCTACTTGGGAAATTTTTGAATCTCTACTTGGGAAATTTTTGGATCTATACTTGGGAAATTTTTGGATCTATACTTGGGAAATTTTTGAATCTCTACTTGGGAAATTTTTAAATCTCTACTTGGGAAGTTTTTGAATCTCTACTTGGGAAATTTTTGAATCTCTACATGGAAATTTTTGAATCTCTACTTGGGAATTTTTGGATCTATACTTGGGAAATTTTTGGATCTCTACTTGGGAAATTTTTAATCTCTACTTGGGAAATTTTTGAATCTCTACTTGGGAAATTTTTGAATCTCTACTTGGGAAATTTTTGGATCTATACTTGGGAAACTTTTGGATCTATACTTGGGAAATTTTTGGATCTATATTTGGGAAATTTTTAATCTCTACTTGGGAAATTTTTGAATCTCTACTTGGGAAATTTTTGAATCTCTACTTGGGAAATTTTTGAATCTCTACTTGGGAAATTTTTGAATCTCTACTTGGGAAATTTTGGAATCTCTACTTGGGAAATTTTTGAATCTCTACTTGGGAAATTTTTAAATCTCTACTTGGGAAATTTTAGAATCTCTACTAGGGAAGTTTTTGAATCTCTACTTGGGAAATTTTTGAATCTCTACTTGGGAAATTTTTGAATCTCTACTTGGGAATTTTTCGATCTATACTTGGGAAATTTTTGGATGTATACTTTGGAAATTTTTGGATGTATACATGGGAAATTTTTGGATCTATACTTGGGAAACTTTTGGATCTATAATTGGGAAATTTTTGGATGTATACATGGGAAATTTTTGGATCTATACTTGGGAAATTTTTCGTACTATACTTGGGAAATTTTTCGATCTATACTTGGGAAATTTTTGGATCTATACTTGGGAAATTTGTCGATCTATACTTGGGAAATTTTTGGATCTATACTTGGGAAATTTTTGGATCTATACTTGGGAAATTTTTGGATCTATACTTGGGAAATTTTTGGATCTATACTTGGGAAATATTTGGATCTCTACTTGGGAAATTTTTAATCTCTACTTGGGAAATTTTTAATCTCTACTTGGGAAATTTTTGAATCTCTACTTGGGAAATTTTGAATCTCTACTTGGGAAATTTTTGAGTCTCTACTTGGGAAATTTTTGAATCGCTACTTGGGAAATTTTTGAATCTCTACTTGGGAAATTTTTGAATCTCTACTTGGGTAATTTTTGAATCTCTACTTGGGAAATTTTTGGATCTCTACTTGGGAAATTTTTGAATCTCTACATGGGAAATTTTTGAATATCTACTTGGGAAATTTTTGATTCTCTACTTGGGAAATTTTTGAATCTCTACTTGGAAAATTTTTGAGTCTCTACTTGGGAAATTTTTGAATCGCCACTTGGGAAATTTTTGGATCTCTACTTGGGAAATTTTTAATCTCTACTTGGGAAATTTATGGATCTATACTTGTGAAATTTTTGGATCTATACTTGGGAAATTTTTGGATCTATACTTGGGAAATTTAAGAATCTCTACTTGGGAAGTTTTTGAATCTCTACTTGGGAAATTTTTGAATCTCTACTTGGAAATTTTTGAATCTCTACTTGGGAATTTTTGGATCTATACTTGGGAAATTTTTTAATCTCTACTTGGGAAATTTTTAATCTCTATTTGGGAAATTTTTGAAATCTCCACTTGGGAAATTTTTGAATCTCTACTTGGGAAATTTTTGAGTCTCTACTTGGGAAATTTTTGAATCGCTACTTGGGAAATTTTTGAATCTCTACTTGGGAAATTTTTGAATCTCTACTTGGGAAATTTTTGAGTCTCTACTTGGGAAATTTTTGGATCTATACTTGGGAAATTTTTGGATCTATACTTGGGAAATTTTTGGATCTATTCTTGGGAAATTTTTGGATCTATACTTGTGAAATTTTTGGATCTATACTTGGGAAATTTTTGGATCTATACTTGGGAAATTTTTGGATCTATACTTGGGAAATTTTTCGATCTATACTTGGGAAATTTTTCGATCTATACTTGGGAAATTTTTGGATCTATACTTGGGAAATTTTTGGATCTATACTTGGGAAATTTTTGGACCTATACTTGGGAAAATCTTTGGATCTATACTTGAGAAATTTTTGGATCTATACTTGGGAAATTTTTTAATCGATACTTGGGAAATTTTTGAATCTCTACTTGGGAAATTTTTAATCTCTACTTGGGAAATTTTTGAATCTCTACTTGGGAAATTTTTGAATCTCTACTTGGGAATTTTTGGATCTATACTTGGGAAATTTTTGGATCTCTACTTGGGAAATTTTTAATCTCTACTTGGGAAATTTTTGAATCTCTACTTGGGAAATTTTTAATCTCTACTTGGGAAATTTTTGAATCTCTACTTGGGAAATTTTTGAATCTCTACTTGGGAATTTTTGGATCTATACTTGGGAAATTTTTGGATCTCTACTTGGGAAATTTTTAATCTCTACTTGGGAAATTTTTGAATCTCTACTTGGGAAATTTTTGAATCTCTACTTGGGAAATTTTTGGATCTATACTTGGGAAATTTTTGGATCTATGCTTGGGAAATTTTTGGATCTATATTTGGGAAATTTTTGGATCTATACTTGGGAAATTTTTGGATCTATACTTGGGAAATTTTTGAATCTCTACTTGGGAAATTTTTGAATCTCTACTTGGGAAATTTTTAAATCTCTACTTGGGAAATTTTAGAATCTCTACTTGGGAAGTTTTTGAATCTCTACTTGGGAAATTTTTGAATCTCTACTTGGGAAATTTTTGAATCTCTACTTGGGAATTTTTCGATCTATACTTGGGAAATTTTTGGATCTATACTTGGGAAATTTTTGGATGTATACATGGGAAATTTTTGGATCTATACTTGGGAAACTTTTGGATCTATAATTGGGAAATTTTTGGATGTATACATGGGAAATTTTTGGATCTATACTTGGGAAATTTTTCGTACTATACTTGGGAAATTTTTCGATCTATACTTAGTAAATTTTTGGATCTATACTTGGGAAATTTTTGGATCTATACTTGGGAAATTTGTCGATCTATACTTGGGAAATTTTTGGATCTATACTTGGGAAATTTTTGGATCTATACTTGGGAAATTTTTGGATCTATACTTGGGAAATTTTTGGATCTATACTTGGGAAATTTTTGGATCTATACTTGGGAAATTTTTGGATCTATACTTGGGAAATATTTGGATCTCTACTTGGGAAATTTTTAATCTCTACTTGGGAAATTTTTAATCTCTACTTGGGAAATTTTTGAATCTCTACTTGGGAAATTTTGAATCTCTACTTGGTAAATTTTTGAGTCTCTACTTGGGAAATTTTTGAATCGCTACTTGGGAAATTTTTGAATCTCTACTTGGGAAATTTTTGAAACTCTACTTGGGAAATTTTTGAATCTCTACTTGGGTAATTTTTGAATCTCTACTTTGGGAAATTTTTGATTCTCTACTTGGGAAATTTTTGAATATCTACTTGGGAAATTTTTGATTCTCTACTTGGGAAATTTTTGATTCTCTACTTGGGAAATTTTTGAGTCTCTACTTGGGAAATTTTTGAATCGCCACTTGGGAAATTTTTGAATCTCTACTTGGGAAATTTTGAATCTCTACTTGGTAAATTTTTGAGTCTCTACTTGGGAAATTTTTGAATCGCTACTTGGGAAATTTTTGAATCTCTACTTGGGAAATTTTTGAAACTCTACTTGGGAAGTTTTTGAATCTCTACTTGGGAAATTTTTGAATCTCTACTTGGGAAATTTTTGAATCTCTACTTGGGAATTTTTCGATCTATACTTGGGAAATTTTTGGATCTATACTTGGGAAATTTTTGGATGTATACATGGGAAATTTTTGGATCTATACTTGGGAAACTTTTGGATCTATAATTGGGAAATTTTTGGATGTATACATGGGAAATTTTTGGATCTATACTTGGGAAATTTTTCGTACTATACTTGGGAAATTTTTCGATCTATACTTAGTAAATTTTTGGATCTATACTTGGGAAATTTTTGGATCTATACTTGTTAAATTTGTCGATCTATACTTGGGAAATTTTTGGATCTATACTTGGGAAATTTTTGGATCTATACTTGGGAAATTTTTGGATCTATACTTGGGAAATTTTTGGATCTATACTTGGGAAATTTTTGGATCTATACTTGGGAAATTTTTGGATCTATACTTGGGAAATATTTGGATCTCTACTTGGGAAATTTTTAATCTCTACTTGGGAAATTTTTAATCTCTACTTGGGAAATTTTTGAATCTCTACTTGGGAAATTTTGAATCTCTACTTGGTAAATTTTTGAGTCTCTACTTGGGAAATTTTTGAATCGCTACTTGGGAAATTTTTGAATCTCTACTTGGGAAATTTTTGAAACTCTACTTGGGAAATTTTTGAATCTCTACTTGGGTAATTTTTGAATCTCTACTTGGGAAATTTTTGATTCTCTACTTGGGAAATTTTTGAATATCTACTTGGGAAATTTTTGATTCTCTACTTGGGAAATTTTTGATTCTCTACTTGGGAAATTTTTGAGTCTCTACTTGGGAAATTTTTGAATCGCCACTTGGGAAATTTTTGAATCTCTACTTGGGAAATTTTGAATCTCTACTTGGTAAATTTTTGAGTCTCTACTTGGGAAATTTTTGAATCGCTACTTGGGAAATTTTTGAATCTCTACTTGGGAAATTTTTGAAACTCTACTTGGGAAATTTTTGAATCTCTACTTGGGTAATTTTTGAATCTCTACTTGGGAAATTTTTGAATCTCTACTTGGGAAATTTTTGGATCTATACTTGGGAATTTTTTCGATCTATACTTGGTAAATTTTTGGATCTATACTTGGGAAATTTTTAATCTCTACTTGGGAAATTTTTGAATCTCTACTTGGGAAATTTTTGGATCTCTACTTGGGAAATTTTTGAATCTCTACTTGGGAAATTTTTGAATCTCTACTTGGGAAATTTTTGGATCTATACTTGGGAAATTTTTGGATCTATACTTGGGAAATTTTTGGATCTATTCTTGGGAAATTTTTGGATCTATACTTGTGAAATTTTTGGATCTATACTTGGGAAATTTTTGGATCTATACTTGGGAAATTTTTGGATCTATACTTGGGAAATTTTTCGATCTATACTTGGGAAATTTTTGGATCTATACTTGGGAAATTTTTGGATCTATACTTGGGAAATTTTTGGACCTATACTTGGGAAAATCTTTGGATCTATACTTGAGAAATTTTTGGATCTATACTTGGGAAACTTTTTAATCGATACTTGGGAAATTTTTGAATTTCTACTTGGGAAATTTTTAATCTCTACTTGGGAAATTTTGAATCTCTACTTGGGAAATTTTTGAATCTCTACTTGGGAAATTTTTGAGTCTCTACTTGGGAAATTTTTGAATCTCTACTTGGGAAATTTTTGAATCTCTACTTGGGAAATTTTTGAATCTCTACTTGGGAAATTTTTGAATCTCTACTTGGGAAATTTTTGGATCTATACTTGGGAAATTTTTGAATCTCTACTTGGGAAATTTTTAAATCTCTACTTGGGAAATTTTTGAATCTCTACTTGGGAAATTTTTAAATCTCTACTTGGGAAGTTTTTGAATCTCTACTT
Organism: Odiellus spinosus; assembly: GCA_963920705.1. NCBI lineage: Eukaryota > Metazoa > Arthropoda > Arachnida > Opiliones > Phalangiidae > Odiellus > Odiellus spinosus. The sequence continues at coordinate 120,593 of CAWUCO010000006.1, read as the reverse complement.
GGGAAATTTTTGAATCTCTACTTGGAAATTTTTGAATCTCTACTTGGAAATTTTTGGATCTATACTTGGGAAATTTTTGGATCTCTACTTGGGAAATTTTTAATCTCTACTTGGGAAATTTTTGAATCTCTACTTGGGAAATTTTGGAATCTCTACTTGGGAAATTTTTGAATCTCTACTTGGGAAATTTTTAAATCTCTACTTGGGAAATTTTAGAATCTCTACTTGGGAAGTTTTTGAATCTCTACTTTGGAAATTTTTGAATCTCTACTTGGGAAATTTTTGGATCTATACTTGGGAATTTTTTCGATCTATACTTGGTAAATTTTTGGATCTATACTTGGGAAATTTTTCGATCTATACATGGGAAATTTTTAATCTCTACTTGGGAAATTTTTGAATCTCTACTTGGGAAATTTTTGGATCTCTACTTGGGAAATTTTTGAATCTCTACTTGGGAAATTTTTGAATCGCTACTTGGGAAATTTTTGAATCTCTACTTGGGAAATTTTTGAATCTCTACTTGGGAAATTTTTGAATCTCTACTTGGGAAATTTTTGAATCTCTACTTGGGAAATTTTTGGATCTATACTTGGGAAATTTTTGGATCTATACTTGGGAAATTTTTGGATCTATTCTTGGGAAATTTTTGGATCTATACTTGGGAAATTTTTGGATCTATACTTGGGAAATTTTTGGATCTATACTTGGGAAATTTTTGAATCTCTACTTGGGAAATTTTTGAATCTCTACTTGGGAAATTTTTAAATCTCTACTTGGGAAATTTTTGAATCGCTACTTGGGAAATTTTTGAATCTCTACTTGGGAAATTTTTGAATCTCTACTAGGGAAATTTTTGAATCTCTACTTGGGAAATTTTTGAATCTCTACTTGGGAAATTTTTGGATCTATACTTGGGAAATTTTTGGATCTATACTTGGGAAATTTTTGGATCTATACTTGGGAAGTTTTTGGATCTATTCTTGGGAACTTTTCTGATCTATACTTGGGAAATTTTTGGATCTATATTGGGGAATTTTTTCGTACTATACTTATGAAATTTTTCGATCTATACTTGGGAAATTTTTCGATCTAAACTTTGGGAAATTTTTGGATCTATACTTGGGAAATTTTTGGATCTATACTTTGGAAATTTTTGGATGTATACTTGTGAAATTTTGGATGTATACTTGGGAAATTTTTGGATCTATACTTGGTAAATTTTTGGATCTATAATTGGGAAATTTTTCGATCTATACTTGGGAAATTTTTAATCTCTACTTGGGAAATTTTTGGATCTCTACTTGGGAAATTTTTGAATCTCTACTTGGGAAATTTTTGAATCGCTACTTGGGAAATTTTTTAATCTCTACTTGGGAAATTTTTGAATCTCTACTTGGGAAATTTTTGAATCTCTACTTGGGAAATTTTTGAATCTCTACTTGGGAAATTTTTGAATCTCTACTTGGGAAATTTTTGAATCTCTACTTGGGAAATTTTTGGATCTATACTTGGGAAATTTTTGGATCTATACTTGGGAAGTTTTTGGATCTATTCGTGGGAAATTTTCTGATCTATACTTGGGAAATCTTTGGATCTATACTTGGGAAATTTTTGGATCTATATTTGGGAATTTTTTCGAATTATACTTGGGAAATTTTTCGATCTATACTTGGGAAATTTTTCGATCTAAACTTTGGGAAATTTTTGGATCTATACTTGGGAAATTTTTGGATCTATACTTTGGAAATTTTTGGATGTATACTTGTGAAATTTTGGATGTATACTTGGGAAATTTTTGGATCTATACTTGGGAAATTTTTGGATCTATACTTGGGAAATTTTTGGGTCTCTACTTGGGAAATTTTTAATCTCTACTTGGGAAATTTTTGAATCTCTACTTGGGAAATTTTTGGATGTATATTTGGGAAATTTTTGGATCTATACTTGGGAAATTTTTGAATCTCTACTTGGGAAATTTTTGGATCTCTACTTGGGAAATTTTTGGATCTATACTTGGGAAATTTTTGGATCTATACTTGGGAAATTTTTGGATCTATACTTGGGAAATTTTTCGTACTATACTTGGGAAATTTTTCGATCTATACTTGGGAAATTTTTGGATCTATACTTTGGGAAATTTTTGGATCTATACTTGGGAAATTTTTGGATCTATAATTGGGAAATTTTTGGATCTATACTTGGGAAATTTTTGGATCTATACTTGGGAAATTTTTGGATCTATACTTGGGAAATATTTGGATCTCTACTTGGGAAATTTTTAATCTCTACTTGGGAAATTTTTAATCTCTACTTGGGAAATTTTTGAATCTCTACTTGGGAAATTTTGAATCTCTACTTGGGAAATTTTTGAGTCTCTACTTGGGAAATTTTTGAATCGCTACTTGGGAAATTTTTGAATCTCTACTTGGGAAATTTTTGAATCTCTACTTGGGAAATTTTTGAATCTCTACTTGGGTAATTTTTGAATCACTACTTGGGAAATTTTTGGATCTCTACTTGGGAAATTTTTGAATCTCTACATGGGAAATTTTTGAATATCTACTTGGGAAATTTTTGATTCTCTACTTGGGAAATTTTTGAATCTCTACTTGGAAAATTTTTGAGTCTCTACTTGGGAAATTTTTGAATCGCCACTTGGGAAATTTTTGGATCTCTACTTGGGAAATTTTTAATCTCTACTTGGGAAATTTATGGATCTATACTTGGGAAATTTAAGAATCTCTACTTGGGAAGTTTTTGAATCTCTACTTGGGAAATTTTTGAATCTCTACTTGGGAAATTTTTGAGTCTCTACTTGGGAAATTTTTGAATCGCTACTTGGGAAATTTTTGAATCTCTACTTGGGAAATTTTTGAATCTCTACTTGGGAAATTTTTGAGTCTCTACTTGGGAAATTTTTGGATCTATACTTGGGAAATTTTTGGATCTATACTTGGGAAATTTTTGGATCTATTCTTGGGAAATTTTTGGATCTATACTTGTGAAATTTTTGGATCTATACTTGGGAAATTTTTGGATCTATACTTGGGAAATTTTTGGATCTATACTTGGGAAATTTTTCGATCTATACTTGGGAAATTTTTGGATCTATACTTGGGAAATTTTTGGATCTATACTTGGGAAATTTTTGGACCTATACTTGGGAAAATCTTTGGATCTATACTTGAGAAATTTTTGGATCTATACTTGGGAAATTTTTTAATCGATACTTGGGAAATTTTTGAATCTCTACTTGGGAAATTTTTAATCTCTACTTGGGAAATTTTTGAATCTCTACTTGGGAAATTTTTGAATCTCTACTTGGGAATTTTTGGGTCTATACTTGGGAAATTTTTGGATCTCTACTTGGGAAATTTTTAATCTCTACTTGGGAAATTTTTGAATCTCTACTTGGGAAATTTTTAATCTCTACTTGGGAAATTTTTGGATCTCTACTTGGGAAATTTTTGGATCTCTACTTGGGAAATTTTTGGATCTCTACTTGGGAAATTTTTAATCTCTACTTGGGAAATTTTTGAATCTCTACTTGGGAAATTTTTGAATCTCTACTTGGGAAATTTTTGAATCTCTACTTGGGAAATTTTTGGATCTATACTTGGGAAATTTTTGGATCTATGCTTGGGAAATTTTTAATCTCTACTTGGGAAATTTTTGGATCTCTACTTGGGAAATTTTTAATCTCTACTTGGGAAATTTTTGAATCTCTACTTGGGAAATTTTTGAATCTCTACTTGGGAAATTTTTGGATCTATACTTGGGAAATTTTTGGATCTATGCTTGGGAAATTTTTGGATCTATATTTGGGAAATTTTTGGATCTATACTTGGGAAATTTTTGGATCTATACTTGGGAAATTTTTGAATCTCTACTTGGGAAATTTTTGAATCTCTACTTGGGAAATTTTTAAATCTCTACTTGGGAAATTTTAGAATCTCTACTTGGGAAGTTTTTGAATCTCTACTTGGGAAATTTTTGAATCTCTACTTGGGAAATTTTTGAATCTCTACTTGGGAATTTTTCGATCTATACTTGGGAAATTTTTGGATCTATACTTGGGAAATTTTTGGATGTATACATGGGAAATTTTTGGATGTATACATGGGAAATTTTTGGATCTATACTTGGGAAACTTTTGGATCTATAATTGGGAAATTTTTGGATGTATACATGGGAAATTTTTGGATCTATACTTGGGAAATTTTTCGTACTATACTTGGGAAATTTTTCGATCTATACTTAGTAAATTTTTGGATCTATGCTTGGGAAATTTTTGGATCTATACTTGGGAAATTTGTCGATCTATACTTGGGAAATTTTTGGATCTATACTTGGGAAATTTTTGGATCTATACTTGGGAAATTTTTGGATCTATACTTGGGAAATTTTTGGATCTATACTTGGGAAATTTTTGGATCTATACTTGGGAAATTTTTGGATCTATACTTGGGAAATATTTGGATCTCTACTTGGGAAATTTTTAATCTCTACTTGGGAAATTTTTAATCTCTACTTGGGAAATTTTTGAATCTCTACTTGGGAAATTTTGAATCTCTACTTGGTAAATTTTTGAGTCTCTACTTGGGAAATTTTTGAATCGCTACTTGGGAAATTTTTGAATCTCTACTTGGGAAATTTTTGAAACTCTACTTGGGAAATTTTTGAATCTCTACTTGGGTAATTTTTGAATCTCTACTTGGGAAATTTTTGATTCTCTACTTGGGAAATTTTTGAATATCTACTTGGGAAATTTTTGATTCTCTACTTGGGAAATTTTTGAATCTCTACTTGGGAAATTTTTGAGTCTCTACTTGGGAAATTTTTGAATCGCCACTTGGGAAATTTTTGAATCTCTACTTGGGAAATTTTTGAATCTCTACTTGGGAAATTTTTGAATCTCTTCTTGGGAAATTTTTGAATCTCTACTTGGGAAATATTTGGATCTCTACTTGGGAAATTTTTGAATCGCTACATGGGAAATTTTTGAATATCTACTTGGGAAATTTTTGAATCGCTACTTGGGAAATTTTTGAATCTCTACTTGGGAAATTTTTGAATCTCTACTTGGGAAATTTTTGAATCTCTACTTGGGAAATTTTTGGATCTATACTTGGGAATTTTTTCGATCTATACTTGGTAAATTTTTGGATCTATACTTGGGAAATTTTTAATCTCTACTTGGGAAATTTTTGAATCTCTACTTGGGAAATTTTTGGATCTCTACTTGGGAAATTTTTGAATCTCTACTTGGGAAATTTTTGAATCTCTACTTGGGAAATTTTTGGATCTATACTTGGGAAATTTTTGGATCTATACTTGGGAAATTTTTGGATCTATACTTGTGAAATTTTTGGATCTATACTTGGGAAATTTTTGGATCTATACTTGGGAAATTTTTGGATCTATACTTGGGAAATTTTTCGATCTATACTTGGGAAATTTTTGGATCTATACTTGGGAAATTTTTGGATCTATACTTGGGAAATTTTTGGACCTATACTTGGGAAAATCTTTGGATCTATACTTGAGAAATTTTTGGATCTATACTTGGGAAATTTTTTAATCGATACTTGGGAAATTTTTGAATTTCTACTTGGGAAATTTTTAATCTCTACTTGGGAAATTTTTGAATCTCTACTTGGGAAATTTTTGAGTCTCTACTTGGGAAATTTTTGAATCTCTACTTGGGAAATTTTTGAATCTCTACTTGGGAAATTTTTGAATCTCTACTTGAGAAATTTTTGAATCTCTACTTGGGAAATTTTTGGATCTATACTTGGGAAATTTTTGAATCTCTACTTGGGAAATTTTTAAATCTCTACTTGGGAAGTTTTTGAATCTCTACTTGGGAAATTTTTGAATTTCTACTTGGAAATTTTTGAATCTCTACTTGGGAATTTTTGGATCTATACTTGGGAAATTTTTGGATCTCTACTTGGGAAATTTTTAATCTCTACTTGGGAAATTTTTGAATCTCTACTTGGGAAATTTTGGAATCTCTACTTGGGAAATTTTTGAATCTCTACTTGGGAAATTTTTAAATCTCTACTTGGGAAATTTTAGAATCTCTACTTGGGAAGTTTTTGAATCTCTACTTGGGAAATTTTTGAATCTCTACTTGGGAAATTTTTGGATCTATACTTGGGAATTTTTTCGATCTATACTTGGTAAATTTTTGGATCTATACTTGGGAAATTTTTCGATCTATACTTGGGAAATTTTTAATCTCTACTTGGGAAATTTTTGAATCTCTACTTGGGAAATTTTTGGATCTCTACTTGGGAAATTTTTGAATCTCTACTTGGGAAATTTTTGAATCGCTACTTGGGAAATTTTTGAATCTCTACTTGGGAAATTTTTGAATCTCTACTTGGGAAATTTTTGAATCTCACCTTGGGAAATTTTTGAATCTCTACTTGGGAAATTTTTGGATCTATACTTGGGAAATTTTTGGATCTATACTTGGGAAATTTTTGGATCTATTCTTGGGAAATTTTTGGATCTATACTTGGGAAATTTTTGGATCTATACTTGGGAAATTTTTGGATCTATACTTGGGACATTTTTGAATCTCTACTTGGGAAATTTTTGAATCTCTACTTGGGAAATTTTTGAATCTCTACTTGGGAAATTTTTGAATCTCTACTTGGGAAATTTTTGAATCGCTACTTGGGAAATTTTTGAATCTCTACTTTGGAAATTTTTGAATCTCTACTAGGGAAATTTTTGAATCTCTACTTGGGAAATTTTTGAATCTCTACTTGGGAAATTTTTGGATCTATACTTGGGAAATTTTTGGATCTATACTTGGGAAGTTTTTGGATCTATTCTTGGGAACTTTTCTGATCTATACTTGGGAAATCTTTGGATCTATACTTGGGAAATTTTTGGATCTATATTTGGGAATTTTTTCGTACTATACTTATGAAATTTTTCGATCTATACTTGGGAAATTTTTCGATCTAAACTTTGGGAAATTTTTGGATCTATACTTGGGAAATTTTTGGATCTATACTTTGGAAATTTTTGGATGTATACTTGTGAAATTTTGGATGTATACTTGGGAAATTTTTGGATCTATACTTGGGAATTTTTTCGATCTATACTTGGTAAATTTTTGGATCTATACTTGGGAAATTTTTCGATCTATACTTGGGAAATTTTTAATCTCTACTTGGGAAATTTTTAATCTCTACTTGGGAAATTTTTGAATCTCTACTTGGGAAATTTTGAATCTCTACTTGGTAAATTTTTGAGTCTCTACTTGGGAAATTTTTGAATCGCTACTTGGGAAATTTTTGAATCTCTACTTGGGAAATTTTTGAAACTCTACTTGGGAAATTTTTGAATCTCTACTTGGGTAATTTTTGAATCTCTACTTGGGAAATTTTTGATTCTCTACTTGGGAAATTTTTGAATATCTACTTGGGAAATTTTTGATTCTCTACTTGGGAAATTTTTGAATCTCTACTTGGGAAATTTTTGAGTCTCTACTTGGGAAATTTTTGAATCGCCACTTGGGAAATTTTTGAATCTCTACTTGGGAAATTTTTGAATCTCTACTTGGGAAATTTTTGAATCTCTACTTGGGAAATTTTTGAATCTCTACTTGGGAAATTTTTGGATCTCTACTTGGGAAATTTTTGAATCGCTACATGGGAAATTTTTGAATATCTACTTGGGAAATTTTTGAATCGCTACTTGGGAAATTTTTGAATCTCTACTTGGGAAATTTTTGAATCTCTACTTGGGAAATTTTTGAATCTCTACTTGGGAAATTTTTGGATCTATACTTGTGAAATTTTTGGATCTATACTTGGGAAATTTTTGGATCTATACTTGGGAAATTTTTGGATCTATACTTGGGAAATATTTCGATCTATACTTGGGAAATTTTTGGATCTATACTTGGGAAATTTTTGGATCTATACTTGGGAAATTTTTGGACCTATACTTGGGAAAATCTTTGGATCTATACTTGGGAAATTTTTGGATCTATACTTGGGAAATTTTTTAATCGATACTTGGGAAATTTTTGAATTTCTACTTGGGAAATTTTTAATCTCTACTTGGGAAATTTTTGAATCTCTACTTGGGAAATTTTTGAGTCTCTACTTGGGAAATTTTTGAATCTCTACTTGGGAAATTTTTGAATCTCTACTTGGGAAATTTTTGAATCTCTACTTGGGAAATTTTTGAATCTCTACTTGGGAAATTTTTGGATCTATACTTGGGAAATTTTTGAATCTCTACTTGGGAAATTTTTAAATCTCTACTTGGGAAGTTTTTGAATCTCTACTTGGGAAATTTTTGAATCTCTACTTGGAAATTTTTGAATCTCTACTTGGGAATTTTTGGATCTATACTTGGGAAATTTTTGGATCTCTACTTGGGAAATTTTTAATCTCTACTTGGGAAATTTTTGAATCTCTACTTGGGAAATTTTGGAATCTCTACTTGGGAAATTTTTGAATCTCTACTTGGGAAATTTTTAAATCTCTACTTGGGAAATTTTAGAATCTCTACTTGGGAAGTTTTTGAATCTCTACTTGGGAAATTTTTGAATCTCTACTTGGGAAATTTTTGGATCTATACTTGGGAATTTTTTCGATCTATACTTGGTAAATTTTTGGATCTATACTTGGGAAATTTTTCGATCTATACTTGGGAAATTTTTAATCTCTACTTGGGAAATTTTTGAATCTCTACTTGGGAAATTTTTGGATCTCTACTTGGGAAATTTTTGAATCTCTACTTGGGAAATTTTTGAATCGCTACTTGGGAAATTTTTGAATCTCTACTTGGGAAATTTTTGAATCTCTACTTGGGAAATTTTTGAATCTCTACTTGGGAAATTTTTGAATCTCTACTTGGGAAATTTTTGGATCTATACTTGGGAAATTTTTGGATCTATACTTGGGAAATTTTTGGATCTATTCTTGGGAAATTTTTGGATCTATACTTGGGAAATTTTTGGATCTATACTTGGGAAATTTTTGGATCTATACTTGGGAAATTTTTGGATCTATACTTGGGAAATTTTTGAATCTCTACTTGGGAAATTTTTGAATCTCTACTTGGGAAATTTTTGAATCTCTACTTGGGAAATTTTTGAATCTCTACTTGGGAAATTTTTGAATCGCTACTTGGGAAATTTTTGAATCTCTACTTTGGAAATTTTTGAATCTCTACTAGGGAAATTTTTGAATCTCTACTTGGGAAATTTTTGAATCTCTACTTGGGAAATTTTTGGATCTATACTTGGGAAATTTTTGGATCTATACTTGGGAAATTTTTGGATCTATACTTGGGAAGTTTTTGGATCTATTCTTGGGAACTTTTCTGATCTATACTTGGGAAATCTTTGGATCTATACTTGGGAAATTTTTGGATCTATATTTGGGAATTTTTTCGTACTATACTTATGAAATTTTTCGATCTATACTTGGGAAATTTTTCGATCTAAACTTTGGGAAATTTTTGGATCTATACTTGGGAAATTTTTGGATCTATACTTTGGAAATTTTTGGATGTATACTTGTGAAATTTTGGATGTATACTTGGGAAATTTTTGGATCTATACTTGGGAATTTTTTCGATCTATACTTGGTAAATTTTTGGATCTATACTTGGGAAATTTTTCGATCTATACTTGGGAAATTTTTAATCTCTACTTGGGAAATTTTTGGATCTCTACTTGGGAAATTTTTGAATCTCTACTTGGGAAATTTTTGAATCGCTACTTGGGAAATTTTTGAATCGCTACTTGGGAAATTTTTGAATCTCTACTTGGGAAATTTTTGAATCTCTACTTGGGAAATTTTTGAATCTCTACTTGGGAAATTTTTGGATCTATACTTGGGAAATTTTTGGATCTATACTTGGGAAATTTTTGGATCTATACTTGGGAAGTTTTTGGATCTATTCTTGGGAAATTTTCTGATCTATACTTGGGAAATCTTTGGATCTATACTTGGGAAATTTTTGGATCTATATTTGGGAATTTTTTCGTACTATACTTGGGAAATTTTTCGATCTATACTTGGGAAATTTTTCGATCTAAACTTTGGGAAATTTTTGGATCTATACTTGGGAAATTTTTGGATCTATACTTTGGAAATTTTTGGATGTATACTTGTGAAATTTTGGATGTATACTTGGGAAATTTTTGGATCTATACTTGGGAAATTTTTGAATCTATACTTGGGAAATTTTTGGGTCTCTACTTGGGAAATTTTTAATCTCTACTTGGGAAATTTTTGAATCTCTACTTGGGAAATTTTTGGATGTATATTTGGGAAATTTTTGGATCTATACTTGGGAAATTTTTGAATCTCTACTTGGGAAATTTTTGGATCTCTACTTGGGAAATTTTTGGATCTATACTTGAGAAATTTTTGGATCTATACTTGGGAAATTTTTGGATCTATACTTGGGAAATTTTTCGTACTATACTTGGGAAATTTTTCGATCTATACTTGGGAAATTTTTGGATCTATACTTTGGGAAATTTTTGGATCTATACTTGGGAAATTTTTGGATCTACACTTGGGAAATTTTTGGATCTATACTTGGGAAGTTTTTGGATCTATTCTTGGGAAATTTTTGGATCTATACTTGGGAAATTTTTCGATCTATACTTGGGAAATTTTTGGATCTATACTTGGGAAATTTTTGGATCTATACTTGGGAAATTTTTGGATCTATACTTGGGAAATTTTTGGATCTATACATGGAAAATTTTTGGATGTATACTTGGGAAATTTTTGGATCTATACTTGGGAAATTTTTGGATCTATACTTGGGAAATTTTTGGGTCTCTACTTGGGAAATTTTTAATCTCTACTTGGAAATTTTTGAATCTCTACTTGGGAAATTTTTGGATGTATAATTGGGAAATTTTTGGATCTATACTTGGGAAATTTTTGAATCTCTACTTGGGAAATTTTTGGATCTCTACTTGGGAAATTTTTGAATCTCTACTTGGGAAATTTTTGAATCTCTACTTGGGAAATTTTTCGTACTATACTTGGGAAATTTTTCGATCTATACTTGGGAAATTTTTGGATCTATACTTGGGAAATTTTTGGATCTATACTTGGGAAATTTGTCGATCTATACTTGGGAAATTTTTGGATCTATACTTGGGAAATTTTTTTGATCTATACTTGGGAAATTTTTGGATCTATACATGGAAAATTTTTGGATCTATACTTGGGAAATTTTTGAATCTCTACTTGGGAAATTTTTAAATCTCTACTTGGGAAATTTAAGAATCTCTACTTGGGAAGTTTTTGAATCTCTACTTGGGAAATTTTTGAATCTCTACTTGGGAATTTTTCGATCTCTACTTGGGAATTTTTCGATCTATACTTGGGAAATTTTTAATCTCTACTTGGGAAATTTTTGAATCTCTACTTGGGAAATTTTTGGATCTCTACTTGGGAAATTTTTGAATCTCTACTTGGGAAATTTTTGAATCGCTACTTGGGAAATTTTTGAATCTCTACTTGGGAAATTTTTGAATCTCTACTTGGGAAATTTTTGAATCTCTACTTGGGAAATTTTTGAATCTCTACTTGGGAAATTTTTGGATCTATACTTGGGAAATTTTTGGATCTATACTTGGGAAATTTTTGGATCTATTCTTGGGAAATTTTTGGATCTATACTTGGGAAATTTTTGGATCTATACTTGGGAAATTTTTGGATCTATACTTGGGAAATTTTTGAATCTCTACTTGGGAAATTTTTGAATCTCTACTTGGGAAATTTTTGAATCTCTACTTGGGAAATTTTTGAATCTCTACTTGGGAAATTTTTGAATCGCTACTTGGGAAATTTTTGAATCTCTACTTGGGAAATTTTTGAATCTCTACTTGGGAAATTTTTGAATCTCTACTTGGGAAATTTTTGAATCTCTACTTGGGAAATTTTTGGATCTATACTTGGGAAATTTTTGGATCTATACTTGGGAAATTTTTGGATCTATACTTGGGAAGTTTTTGGATCTATTCTTGGGAACTTTTCTGATCTATACTTGGGAAATCTTTGGATCTATACTTGGGAAATTTTTGGATCTATATTTGGGAATTTTTTCGTACTATACTTATGAAATTTTTCGATCTATACTTGGGAAATTTTTCGATCTAAACTTTGGGAAATTTTTGGATCTATACTTGGGAAATTTTTGGATCTATACTTTGGAAATTTTTGGATGTATACTTGTGAAATTTTGGATGTATACTTGGGAAATTTTTGGATCTATACTTGGGAATTTTTTCGATCTATACTTGGTAAATTTTTGGATCTATACTTGGGAAATTTTTAATCTCTACTTGGGAAATTTTTGGATCTCTACTTGGGAAATTTTTGAATCTCTACTTGGGAAATTTTTGAATCGCTACTTGGGAAATTTTTTAATCTCTACTTGGGAAATTTTTGAATCTCTACTTGGGAAATTTTTGAATCTCTACTTGGGAAATTTTTGGATCTATTCTTGGGAAATTTTTGGATCTATACTTGGGAAATTTTTGGATCTATACTTGGGAAATTTTTGGATCTATACTTGGGAAATTTTTGAATCTCTACTTGGGAAATTTTTGAATCTCTACTTGGGAAATTTTTGAATCTCTACTTGGGAAATTTTTGAATCTCTACTTGGGAAATTTTTGGATCTATACTTGGGAAATTTTTGGATCTATACTTGGGAAGTTTTTGGATCTATTCTTGGGAAATTTTCTGATCTATACTTGGGAAATCTTTGGATCTATACTTGGGAAATTTTTGGATCTATATTTGGGAATTTTTTCGTACTATACTTGGGAAATTTTTCGATCTATACTTGGGAAATTTTTCGATCTAAACTTTGGGAAATTTTTGGATCTATACTTGGGAAATTTTTGGATCTATACTTTGGAAATTTTTGGATGTATACTTGTGAAATTTTGGATGTATACTTGGGAAATTTTTGGATCTATACTTGGGAAATTTTTGGATCTATACTTGGGAAATTTTTGGGTCTCTACTTGGGAAATTTTTAATCTCTACTTGGGAAATTTTTGAATCTCTACTTGGGAAATTTTTGGATGTATATTTGGGAAATTTTTGGATCTATACTTGGGAAATTTTTGAATCTCTACTAGGGAAATTTTTGGATCTCTACTTGGGAAATTTTTGAATCTCTACTTGGGAAATTTTTGAATCTCTACTTGGGAAATTTTTGGATCTATACTTGGGAAATTTTTGGATCTATACTTGGGAAATTTTTGGATCTATACTTGGGAAATTTTTCGTACTATACTTGGGAAATTTTTGGATCTATACTTGGGAAATTTTTGGATCTACACTTGGGAAATTTTTGGATCTATACTTGGGAAGTTTTTGGATCTATTCTTGGGAAATTTTTGGATCTATACTTGGGAAATTTTTCGATCTATACTTGGGAAATTTTTCGATCTATACTTGGGAAATTTTTGGATCTATACTTGGGAAATTTTTGGATCTATACTTGGGAAATTTTTGGATCTATACATGGAAAATTTTTGGATCTATACTTGGGAAATTTTTGGATCTAAACCTGGGAAATTTTTCGATCTATACTTGGGAAATTTTTCGATCTATACTTGGAAAATTTTTGGATCTATACTTGGGAAATTTTTGGATCTATACTTGGGAAATTTTTCGATCTATACTTGGGAAATTTTTGGATCTATACTTGGGAAATTTTTGGATCTATACTTGGGAAATTTTTGGATGTATACTTGGGAAATTTTTGGATCTATACATTTAAAATTTTAGGATCTATACTTGGGAAATTTTTCGTACTACACTTGGGAAATTTTTGGATCTATACCTGGGAAATTTTTCGATCTTTACTTGGGAAATTTTTCGATCTATACTTGGAAAATTTTTGGATCTATACTTGGGAAATTTTTGGATCTATTCTTGGGAAATTTTTCGATCTATACTTGGGAAATTTTTGGATGTATACTTGTGAAAGTTTTGGATGTATACTTGGGAAATTTTTGGATCTATACTTGGGAAATTTTTGGATCTATACTTGGGAAATTTTTGGGTCTCTACTTGGGAAATTTTTAATCTCTACTTGGGAAATTTTTGAATCTCTACTTGGGAAATTTTTGGATGTATATTTGGGAAATTTTTGGATCTATACTTGGGAAATTTTTGAATCTCTACTTGGGAAATTTTTGGATCTCTACTTGGGAAATTTTTGAATCTCTACTTGGGAAATTTTTCGTACTATACTTGGGAAATTTTTCGATCTATACTTGGGAAATTTTTGGATCTATACTTGGGAAATTTTTGGATCTATACTTGGGAAATTTGTCGATCTATACTTGGGAAATTTTTGGATCTATACTTGGGAAATTTTTTTGATCTATACTTGGGAAATTTTTGGATCTATACATGGAAAATTTTTGGATCTATACTTGGGAAATTTTTGAATCTCTACTTGGGAAATTTTTAAATCTCTACTTGGGAAATTTAAGAATCTCTACTTGGGAAGTTTTTGAATCTCTACTTGGGAAATTTTTGAATCTCTACTTGGGAATTTTTCGATCTATACTTGGGAGATTTTTGGATCTATACTTGGGAAATTTTTGGATGTATACATGGTAAATTTTTGGATCTATACTTGGGAAATTTTTCGATCTATACTTGGGAAATTTTTGGATCTATACTTGGGAAATTTTTTATCTATACTTGGGAAATTTTTGGATCTATACTTGGGAAATTTTTCGATCTATACTTGGGAAATTTTTGGATCTATACTTGGGAAATTTTTGGATCTATACTTGGGAAATTTTTGGATCTATACTTGGGAAATTTTTGGATCTATACTTGGAAAATTTTTCGATCTATACTTGGGAAATTTTTCAATCTATACTTGGGAAATTTTTGGATCTATACTTCGGAAATTTTTGGATCTATACTTGGAAAATTTTTGGATCTATACTTGGGAAATTTTTCGATCTATACTTGGGAAATTTTTCGATCTATACTTGGGAAATTTTTGGATCTATACTTGGGAAATTTTTCGATCTATACTTGGGAAATTTTTAATCTATACTTGGGAAATTTTTGAATCTCTACTTGGGAAATTTTTGGATCTATACTTGGAAAATTTTTCGATCTATACTTGGGAAATTTTTCAATCTATACTTGGGAAATTTTTGGATCTATACTTGGGAAATTTTTCGATCTATACTTGGGAAATTTTTCGATCTATACTTGGGAAATTTTTGGATGTATACTTGTGAAATTTTTGGATGTATACTTGGGAAATTTTTGGATCTATACTTGGGAAATTTTTGGATCTATACTTGGGAAATTTTTGGGTCTCTACTTGGGAAATTTTTAATCTCTACTTGGGAAATTTTGAATCTCTACTTGGGAAATTTTTGGATGTATACTTGGGAAATTTTTGGATCTATACTTGGGAAATTTTTGGATCTATACTGGGGAAATTTTTGGGTCTCTACTTGGGAAATTTTTAATCTCTACTTGGGAAATTTTTGAATCTCTACTTGGGAAATTTTTGGATGTATATTTGGGAAATTTTTGGATCTATACTTGGGAAATTTTTGAATCTCTACTTGGTAAATTTTTGGATCTCTACTTGGGAAATTTTTGAATCTCTACTTGGGAAATTTTTGAATCTCTACTTGGGAAATTTTTCGTACTATACTTGGGAAATTTTTCGATCTATACTTGGGAAATTTTTGGATCTATACTTGGGAAATTTTTGGATCTATAATTGGGAAATTTGTCGATCTATACTTGGGAAATTTTTGGATCTATACTTGGGAAATTTTTTGATCTATACTTGGGAAATTTTTGGATCTATACATGGAAAATTTTTGGATCTATACTTGGGAAATTTTTCGATCTATACTTGGTAAATTTTTGGATCTATACTTGGGAAATTTTTGGATCTATACTTGGGAAATTTTTCGATCTATACTTGGGAAATATTTAATCTCTACTTGGGAAATTTTTGAATCTCTACTTGGGAAATTTTTGGATCTCTACTTGGGAAATTTTTGAATCTCTACTTGGGAAAATTTTGAATCTCTACTTGGGAAATTTTTGGATGTATATTTGGGAAATTTTTGGATCTATACTTGGGAAATTTTTGAATCTCTACTTGGGAAATTTTTGGATCTCTACTTGGGAAATTTTTGAATCTCTACTTGGGAAATTTTTGAATCTCTACTTGGGAAATTTTTCGATCTATACTTGGGAAATTTTTGGATCTATACTTGGGAAATTTTTGGATCTATACTTGGGAAATTTGTCGATCTATACTTGGGAAATTTTTGGATCTATACTTGGGAAATTTTTTTATCTATACTTGGGAAATTTTTGGATCTATACATGGAAAATTTTTGGATCTATACTTGGGAAATTTTTGAATCTCTACTTGGGAAATTTTTAAATCTCTACTTGGGAAATTTAAGAATCTCTACTTGGGAAGTTTTTGAATCTCTACTTGGGAAATTTTTGAATCTCTACTTGGGAAATTTTTCGATCTATACTTGGGAAATTTTTCGATCTATTCTTGGGAAATTTTTGGATCTATACTTTGGGAAATTTTTGGATCTATACTTGGGAAATTTTTCGATCTATACTTGGTAAATTTTTGGATCTATACTTGGGAAATTTTTGGATCTATACTTGGAAAATTTTTGGATCTATACTTGGGAAATTTTTCGATCTATACTTGGTAAATTTTTGGATCTATACTTGGGAAATTTTTGGATCTATACTTGGGAAATTTTTCGATCTATACTTGGGAAATATTTAATCTCTACTTGGGAAATTTTTGAATCTCTACTTGGGAAATTTTTGGATCTCTACTTGGGAAATTTTTGAATCTCTACTTGGGAAAATTTTGAATCTCTACTTGGGAAATTTTTGGATGTATATTTGGGAAATTTTTGGATCTATACTTGGGAAATTTTTGAATCTCTACTTGGGAAATTTTTGGATCTCTACTTGGGAAATTTTTGAATCTCTACTTGGGAAATTTTTGAATCTCTACTTGGGAAATTTTTCGATCTATACTTGGGAAATTTTTGGATCTATACTTGGGAAATTTTTGGATCTATACTTGGGAAATTTGTCGATCTATACTTGGGAAATTTTTGGATCTATACTTGGGAAATTTTTTTATCTATACTTGGGAAATTTTTGAATCTCTACTTGGGAAATTTTTAAATCTCTACTTGGGAAATTTAAGAATCTCTACTTGGGAAGTTTTTGAATCTCTACTTGGGAAATTTTTGAATCTCTACTTGGGAAATTTTTCGATCTATACTTGGGAAATTTTTCGATCTATTCTTGGGAAATTTTTGGATCTATACTTTGGGAAATTTTTGGATCTATACTTGGGAAATTTTTGGATCTATACTTGGGAAATTTTTGGATCTATACTTGGAAAATTTTTCGATCTATACTTGGGAAATTTTTCGATCTATACTTGGGAAATTTTTGGATCTATACTTAAAAATTTTTGGATCTATACTTGGGAAATTTTTCGATCTATACTTGGTAAATTTTTTGATCTATACTTGGGAAATTTTTGGATCTATACTTGGAAAATTTTTGGATCTATACTTGGGAAATTTTTCGATCTATACTTGGTAAATTTTTGGATCTATACTTGGGAAATTTTTGGATCTATACTTGGGAAATTTTTCGATCTATACTTGGGAAATATTTAATCTCTACTTGGGAAATTTTTGAATCTCTACTAGGAAAATTTTTGGATCTCTACTTGGGAAATTTTTGAATCTCTACTTGGGAAAATTTTGAATCGCTACTTGGAAAATTTTTGAATCTCTACTTGGGAAATTTTTGAATCTCTATTTGGGAAATTTTTGAATCTCTACTTGGGAAATTTTTGAATCTCTACTTGGGAAATTTTTGGATCTATACTTGGGAAATTTTTGGATCTATACTTGGGAAATTTTTGGATCTATTCTTGGGAAATTTTTGGATCTATACTTGGGAAATTTTTGGATCTATACTTTGGGAAATTTTTGGATCTATACTTGGGAAATTTTTGGATCTATTCTTGGGAAATTTTTGGATCTATACTTTGGGAAATTTTTGGATCTATACTTGGGAAATTTTTGGATCTATACTTGGGAAATTTTTGGATCTATACTTGGAAAATTTTTCGATCTATACTTGGGAAATTTTTCGATCTATACTTGGGAAATTTTTGGATCTATACTTAAAAATTTTTGGATCTATACTTGGGAAATTTTTCGATCTATACTTGGTAAATTTTTGGATCTATACTTGGGAAATTTTTGGATCTATACTTGGAAAATTTTTGGATCTATACTTGGGAAATTTTTCGATCTATACTTGGTAAATTTTTGGATCTATACTTGGGAAATTTTTGGATCTATACTTGGGAAATTTTTCGATCTATACTTGGGAAATATTTAATCTCTACTTGGGAAATTTTTGAATCTCTACTAGGAAAATTTTTGGATCTCTACTTGGGAAATTTTTGAATCTCTACTTGGGAAAATTTTGAATCGCTACTTGGAAAATTTTTGAATCTCTACTTGGGAAATTTTTGAATCTCTACTTGGGAAATTTTTGAATCTCTACTTGGGAAATTTTTGAATCTCTACTTGGGAAATTTTTGGATCTATACTTGGGAAATTTTTGGATCTATACTTGGGAAATTTTTGGATCTATTCTTGGGAAATTTTTGGATCTATACTTGGGAAATTTTTGGATCTATACTTTGGGAAATTTTTGGATCTATACTTGGGAAATTTTTGGATCTATTCTTGGGAAATTTTTGGATCTATACTTTGGGAAATTTTTGGATCTATACTTGGGAAATTTTTGGATCTATACTTGGGAAATTTTTGGATCTATACTTGGAAAATTTTTCGATCTAT
Organism: Odiellus spinosus; assembly: GCA_963920705.1. NCBI lineage: Eukaryota > Metazoa > Arthropoda > Arachnida > Opiliones > Phalangiidae > Odiellus > Odiellus spinosus. The sequence goes on along the minus strand of CAWUCO010000006.1, from coordinate 101,620 downwards.
ACTTGGGAAATTTTTCGATCTATACTTGGGAAATTTTTGGATCTATACTTAAAAATTTTTGGATCTATACTTGGGAAATTTTTCGATCTATACTTGGTAAATTTTTGGATCTATACTTGGGAAATTTTTGGATCTATACTTGGGAAATTTTTCGATCTATACTTGGTAAATTTTTGGATCTATACTTGGGAAATTTTTCGATCTATACTTGGGAAATATTTAATCTCTACTTGGGAAATTTTTGAATCTCTACTTGGGAAATTTTTGGATCTCTACTTGGGAAATTTTTGAATCTCTACTTGGGAAAATTTTGAATCTCTACTTGGGAAATTTTTGGATGTATATTTGGGAAATTTTTGGATCTATACTTGGGAAATTTTTGAATCTCTACTTGGGAAATTTTTGGATCTCTACTTGGGAAATTTTTGAATCTCTACTTGGGAAATTTTTGAATCTCTACTTGGGAAATTTTTCGATCTATACTTGGGAAATTTTTGGATCTATACTTGGGAAATTTTTGGATCTATACTTGGGAAATTTGTCGATCTATACTTGGGAAATTTTTGGATCTATACTTGGGAAATTTTTTTATCTATACTTGGGAAATTTTTGGATCTATACATGGAAAATTTTTGGATCTATACTTGGGAAATTTTTGAATCTCTACTTGGGAAATTTTTAAATCTCTACTTGGGAAATTTAAGAATCTCTACTTGGGAAGTTTTTGAATCTCTACTTGGGAAATTTTTGAATCTCTACTTGGGAAATTTTTCGATCTATACTTGGGAAATTTTTCGATCTATTCTTGGGAAATTTTTGGATCTATACTTTGGGAAATTTTTGGATCTATACTTGGGAAATTTTTGGATCTATACTTGGGAAATTTTTGGATCTATACTTGGAAAATTTTTCGATCTATACTTGGGAAATTTTTCGATCTATACTTGGGAAATTTTTGGATCTATACTTAAAAATTTTTGGATCTATACTTGGGAAATTTTTCGATCTATACTTGGTAAATTTTTGGATCTATACTTGGGAAATTTTTGGATCTATACTTGGAAAATTTTTGGATCTATACTTGGGAAATTTTTCGATCTATACTTGGTAAATTTTTGGATCTATACTTGGGAAATTTTTGGATCTATACTTGGGAAATTTTTCGATCTATACTTGGGAAATATTTAATCTCTACTTGGGAAATTTTTGAATCTCTACTAGGGAAATTTTTGGATCTCTACTTGGGAAATTTTTGAATCTCTACTTGGGAAAATTTTGAATCGCTACTTGGAAAATTTTTGAATCTCTACTTGGGAAATTTTTGAATCTCTACTTGGGAAATTTTTGAATCTCTACTTGGGAAATTTTTGGATCTATACTTGGGAAATTTTTGGATCTATACTTGGGAAATTTTTGGATCTATTCTTGGGAAATTTTTGGATCTATACTTGGGAAATTTTTGGATCTATACTTTGGGAAATTTTTGGATCTATACTTGGGAAATTTTTGGATCTATACTTGGGAAATTTTTGGATCTATACTTGGGAAAGTTTTCGATCTATTCTTGGGAAATTTTTGGATCTATACTTGTGAAATTTTTCGATCTATACTTGGGAAATTTTTGGATCTATACTTGGGAAATTTTTGGATCTATACTAGGAAAATTTTTGGATCTATACTTGGGAAATTTTTCGATCTATACTTGGTAAATTTTTGGATCTATACTTGGGAAATTTTTGGATCTATACTTGGGAAATTTTTCGATCTATACTTGGGAAATTTTTAATCTCTACTTGGGAAATTTTTGAATCTCTACTTGGGAAATTTTTGGATCTCTACTTGGGAAATTTTTGAATCTCTACTTGGGAAATTTTTGAATCGCTACTTGGGAAATTTTTGAATCTCTACTTGGGAAATTTTTGAATCTCTACTTTAGAAATTTTTGAATCTCTACTTGGAAAATTTTTGAATCTCTACTTTGGAAATTTTTGAATCTCTACTTGGGAATTTTTGGATCTATACTTGGGAGATTTTTGGATCTATACTTGGGAAATTTTTGGATGTATACATGGTAAATTTTTGGATCTATACTTGGGAAATTTTTGGATCTATACTTGGGAAATTTTTGGATGTATACATGGGAAATTTTTGGATCTATACTTGAAAAATTTTTGGATCTATACTTGGGAAATTTTTGGATCTATTCTTGGGAAATTTTTGGATCTATACTTGGGAAATTTTTGGATCTATACTTGGGAAATTTTTGAATCTCTACTTGGGAAATTTTTGAATCTCTACTTGGGAAATTTTTGGATCTATACTTGGCAAATTTTTGGATCTATACTTGGGAAGTTTTTGGATCTATTCTTGGGAAATTTTTGGATCTATACTTGGGAAATTTTTCGTACTATACTTGGGAAATTTTTCGATCTATACTTGGGAAATTTTTGGATCTATACTTTGGGAAATTTTTGGATCTATACTTGGGAAATTTTTTATCTATACTTGGGAAATTTTTGGATCTATACTTGGGAAATTTTTGGATCTATACTTGGGAAAGTTTTCGATCTATTCTTGGGAAATTTTTGGATCTATACTTGTGAAATTTTTCGATCTATACTTGGGAAATTTTTGGATCTATACTTGGGAAATTTTTGGATCTATACTTGGGAAATTTTTGGATCTATACTTGGAAAATTTTTGGATCTATACATGGGAAATTTCTCGATCTATACTTGGTAAATTTTTGGATCTATACTTGGGAAATTTTTGGATCTATACTTGGGAAATTTTTCGATCTATACTTGGGAAATTTTTAATATCTACTTGGGAAATTTTTGAATCTCTACTTGGGAAATTTTTGGATCTCTACTTGGGAAATTTTTGAATCTCTACTTGGGAAATTTTTGAATCGCTACTTGGGAAATTTTTGAATCTCTACTTGGGAAATTTTTGAATCTCTACTTGGGAAATTTTTGAATCTCTACTTGGGAAATTTTTGAATCTCTACTTGGGAAATTTTTGAATCTCTACTTGGGAATTTTTGGATCTATACTTGGGAGATTTTTGGATCTATACTTGGGAAATTTTTGGATGTATACATGGTAAATTTTTGGATCTATACTTGGGAAATTTTTGGATCTATACTTGGGAAATTTTTGGATGTATACATGGGAAATTTTTGGATCTATACTTGGGAAATTTTTCGTACTATACTTGGGAAATTTTTCGATCTATACTTGGGAAATTTTTGGATCTATACTTGGGAAATTTTTTATCTATACTTGGGAAATTTTTTGATCTATACTTGGGAAATTTTTGGATCTATAATTGGGAAATTTTTCGATCTATACTTGGGAAATTTTTGGATCTATTCTTGGGAAATTTTTGGATCTAAACTTGGGAAATTTTTGGATCTATACTTGCGAAATTTTTGGATCTATACTTGGGAAATTTTTCGATCTATACTTGGAAAATTCTTCGATCTATACTTGGGAAATTTTTCGATCTATACTTGGGAAATTTTTGGATCTATACTTGGGAAATTTTTGGATCTATACTTGGAAAATTTTTGGATCTATACTTGGGAAATTTTTCGATCTATACTTGGGAAATTTTTGGATGTATACTTGTGAAATTTTTGGATGTATACTTGGGAAATTTTTGGATCTATACTTGGGAAATTTTTGGATCTATACTTGGGAAATTTTTGGGTCTCTACTTGGGAAATTTTTAATCTCTACTTGGGAAATTTTTGAATCTCTACTTGGGAAATTTTTGGATGTATATTTGGGAAATTTTTGGATCTATACTTGGGAAATTTTTGAATCTCTACTTGGGAAATTTTTGGATCTCTACTTGGGAAATTTTTGAATCTCTACTTGGGAAATTTTTTAATCTCTACTTGGGAAATTTTTGAATCGCTACTTGGGAAATTTTTCGTACTATACTTGGGAAATTTTTCGATCTATACTTGGGAAATTTTTGGATCTATACTTGGGAAATTTTTGGATCTATACTTGGGAAATTTGTCGATCTATACTTGGGAAATTTTTGGATCTATACTTGGGAAATTTTTGGATCTATACATGGAAAATTTTTGGATCTATACTTTGGAAATTTTTGAATCTCTACTTGGGAAATTTTTAAATCTCTACTTGGGAAATTTAAGAATCTCTACTTGGGAAATTTTTGGATCTATACTTGGGAAATTTTTGGATCTATACTTGGAAAATTTTTCGATCTATACTTGGGAAATTTTTCGATCTATACTTGGGAAATTTTTGGATCTATACTTGGAAAATTTTTGGATCTATACTTGGGAAATTTTTCGATCTATACTTGGTAAATTTTTGGATCTATACTTGGGAAATTTTTGGATCTATACTTGAAAAATTTTTGGATCTATACTTGGGAAATTTTTCGATCTATACTTGGTAAATTTTTGGATCTATACTTGGGAAATTTTTGGATCTATACTTGGGAAATTTTTCGATCTATACTTGGGAAATATTTAATCTCTACTTTTGAAATTTTTGAATCTCTACTTGGGAAATTTTTGGATCTCTACTTGGGAAATTTTTGAATCTCTACTTGGGAAAATTTTGAATCGCTACTTGGGAAATTTTTGAATCTCTACTTGGGAAATTTTTGAATCTCTACTTGGGAAATTTTTGAATCTCTACTTGGGAAATTTTTGAATCTCTACTTGGGAAATTTTTGGATCTATACTTGGGAAATTTTTGGATCTATACTTGGTAAATTTTTGGATCTATACTTGGTAAATTTTTGGATCTATACTTGGGAAATTTTTGGATCTATACTTGGGAAATTTTTCGATCTATACTTGGGAAATTTTTAATCTCTACTTGGGAAATTTTTGAATCTCTACTTGGGAAATTTTTGGATCTCTACTTGGGAAATTTTTGAATCTCTACTTGGGAAATTTTTGAATCGCTACTTGGGAAATTTTTGAATCTCTACTTGGGAAATTTTTGAATCTCTACTTTAGAAATTTTTGAATCTCTACTCGGGAAATTTTTGAATCTCAACTTGGGAAATTTTTGAATCTCTACTTGGGAATTTTTGGATCTATACTTGGGAGATTTTTGGATCTATACTTGGGAAATTTTTGGATGTATACATGGTAAATTTTTGGATCTATACTTGGGAAATTTTTCGTAATATACTTGGGAAATTTTTCGATCTATACTTGGGAAATTTTTGGATCTATACTTGGGAAATTTTTTATCTATACTTGGGAAATTTTTTGATCTATACTTGGGAAATTTTTGGATCTATAATTGGGAAATTTTTCGATCTATACTTGGGAAATTTTGGATCTATTCTTGGGAAATTTTTGGATCTAAACTTGGGAAATTTTTGGATCTATACTTGCGAAATTTTTGGATCTATACTTGGGAAATTTTTCGATCTATACTTGGAAAATTCTTCGATCTATACTTGGGAAATTTTTCGATCTATACTTGGGAAATTTTTGGATCTATACTTGGGAAATTTTTGGATCTATACTTGGAAAATTTTTGGATCTATACTTGGGAAATTTTTCGATCTATACTTGGGAAATTTTTGGATGTATACTTGTGAAATTTTTGGATGTATACTTGGGAAATTTTTGGATCTATACTTGGGAAATTTTTGGATCTATACTTGGGAAATTTTTGGGTCTCTACTTGGGAAATTTTTAATCTCTACTTGGGAAATTTTTGAATCTCTACTTGGGAAATTTTTGGATGTATATTTGGGAAATTTTTGGATCTATACTTGGGAAATTTTTGAATCTCTACTTGGGAAATTTTTGGATCTCTACTTGGGAAATTTTTGAATCTCTACTTGGGAAATTTTTTAATCTCTACTTGGGAAATTTTTGAATCGCTACTTGGGAAATTTTTCGTACTATACTTGGGAAATTTTTCGATCTATACTTGGGAAATTTTTGGATCTATACTTGGGAAATTTTTGGATCTATACTTGGGAAATTTGTCGATCTATACTTGGGAAATTTTTGGATCTATACTTGGGAAATTTTTGGATCTATACATGGAAAATTTTTGGATCTATACTTTGGAAATTTTTGAATCTCTACTTGGGAAATTTTTAAATCTCTACTTGGGAAATTTAAGAATCTCTACTTGGGAAATTTTTGGATCTATACTTGGGAAATTTTTGGATCTATACTTGGAAAATTTTTCGATCTATACTTGGGAAATTTTTCGATCTATACTTGGGAAATTTTTGGATCTATACTTGGAAAATTTTTGGATCTATACTTGGGAAATTTTTCGATCTATACTTGGTAAATTTTTGGATCTATACTTGGGAAATTTTTGGATCTATACTTGGAAAATTTTTGGATCTATACTTGGGAAATTTTTCGATCTATACTTGGTAAATTTTTGGATCTATACTTGGGAAATTTTTGGATCTATACTTGGGAAATTTTTCGATCTATACTTGGGAAATATTTAATCTCTACTTGGGAAATTTTTGAATCTCTACTTGGGAAATTTTTGGATCTCTACTTGGGAAATTTTTGAATCTCTACTTGGGAAAATTTTGAATCGCTACTTGGGAAATTTTTGAATCTCTACTTGGGAAATTTTTGAATCTCTACTTGGGAAATTTTTGAATCTCTACTTGGGAAATTTTTGAATCTCTACTTGGGAAATTTTTGGATCTATACTTGGGAAATTTTTGGATCTATACTTGGTAAATTTTTGGATCTATACTTGGTAAATTTTTGGATCTATACTTGGGAAATTTTTGGATCTATACTTGGGAAATTTTTCGATCTATACTTGGGAAATTTTTAATCTCTACTTGGGAAATTTTTGAATCTCTACTTGGGAAATTTTTGGATCTCTACTTGGGAAATTTTTGAATTTCTACTTGGGAAATTTTTGAATCGCTACTTGGGAAATTTTTGAATCTCTACTTGGGAAATTTTTGAATCTCTACTTTAGAAATTTTTGAATCTCTACTCGGGAAATTTTTGAATCTCAACTTGGGAAATTTTTGAATCTCTACTTGGGAATTTTTGGATCTATACTTGGGAGATTTTTGGATCTATACTTGGGAAATTTTTGGATGTATACATGGTAAATTTTTGGATCTATACTTGGGAAATTTTTGGATCTATACTTGGGAAATTTTTGGATCTATACTTGAAAAATTTTTGGATCTATACTTGGGAAATTTTTGGATCTTTTCTTGGGAAATTTTTGGATCTATACTTGGGAAATTTTTGGATCTATACTTGGGAAATTTTTGGATCTATACTTGGGAAATTTTTGAATCTCTACTTATGAAATTTTTGAATCTCTACTTGGGAAATTTTTGAATCTCTACTTGGGAAATTTTTGAATCTCTACTTGGGAAATTTTTGGATCTATACTTGGGAAATTTTTGGATCTATACTTGGGAAGTTTTTGGATCTATTCTTGGGAAATTTTTGGATCTATACTTGGGAAATTTTTCGTACTATACTTGGGAAATTTTTCGATCTATACTTGGGAAATTTTTGGATCTATACTTGGGAAATTTTTAGATCTATACTTGGGAAATTTTTCGATCTATACTTTGGGAAATTTTTGGATCTATACTTGGGAAATTTTTTATCTATACTTGGGAAATTTTTGGATCTATACTTGGGAAATTTTTGGATCTATACTTGGGAAAGTTTTCGATCTATTCTTGGGAAATTTTTGGATCTATACTTGTGAAATTTTTCGATCTATACTTGGGAAATTTTTGGATCTATACTTGGGAAATTTTTGGATCTATACTTGGGAAATTTTTGGATCTATACTTGGAAAATTTTTGGATCTATACTTGGGAAATTTTTCGATCTATACTTGGTAAATTTTTGGATCTATACTTGGGAAATTTTTGGATCTATACTTGGGAAATTTTTCGATATATACTTGGGAAATTTTTAATCTCTACTCGGGAAATTTTTGAATCTCTACTTGGGAAATTTTTGAATCTCTACTTGGGAAATTTTTGAATCGCTACTTGGGAAATTTTTGAATCTCTACTTGGGAAATTTTTGAATCTCTACTTGGGAAATTTTTGAATCTCTACTTGGGAAATTTTTGAATCTCTACTTGGGAAATTTTTGAATCCCTACTTGGGAATTTTTGGATCTATACTTGGGAGATTTTTGGATCTATACTTGGGAAATTTTTGGATGTATACATGGTAAATTTTTGGATCTATACTTGGGAAATTTTTGGATCTATACTTGGGAAATTTTTGGATGTATACATGGGAAATTTTTGGATCTATACTTGGGAAATTTTTGGATCTATACTTGGGAAATTTTTGGATGTATACATGGGAAATTTTTGGATCTATACTTGGGAAATTTTTCGTACTATACTTGGGAAATTTTTCGATCTATACTTTGGAAATTTTTGGATCTATACTTGGGAAATTTTTCGATCTATACTTGGGAAATTTTTCGATCTATACTTGGGAAATTTTTGGATCTATACTTGGAAAATTTTTGGATCTATACTTGGGAAATTTTTCGATCTATACATGGAAAATTTTTGGATCTATACTTTGGAAATTTTTGAATCTCTACTTGGGAAATTTTTAAATCTCTACTTGGGAAATTTAAGAATCTCTACTTGGGAAATTTTTGGATCTATACTTGGGAAATTTTTGGATCTATACTTGGAAAATTTTTCGATCTATACTTGGGAAATTTTTCGATCTATACTTGGGAAATTTTTGGATCTATACTTGGAAAATTTTTGGATCTATACTTGGGAAATTTTTCGATCTATACTTGGTAAATTTTTGGATCTATACTTGGGAAATTTTTGGATCTATACTTGGAAAATTTTTGGATCTATACTTGGGAAATTTTTCGATCTATACTTGGTAAATTTTTCGATCTATACTTGGGAAATTTTTGGATCTATACTTGGGAAATTTTTCGATCTATACTTGGGAAATATTTAATCTCTACTTGGGAAATTTTTGAATCTCTACTTGGGAAATTTTTGGATCTCTACTTGGGAAATTTTTGAATCTCTACTTGGGAAAATTTTGAATCGCTACTTGGGAAATTTTTGAATCTCTACTTGGGAAATTTTTGAATCTCTACTTGGGAAATTTTTGAATCTCTACTTGGGAAATTTTTGAATCTCTACTTGGGAAATTTTTGGATCTATACTTGGGAAATTTTTGGATCTATACTTGGTAAATTTTTGGATCTATACTTGGTAAATTTTTGGATCTATACTTGGGAAATTTTTGGATCTATACTTGGGAAATTTTTCGATCTATACTTGGGAAATTTTTAATCTCTACTTGGGAAATTTTTGAATCTCTACTTGGGAAATTTTTGGATCTCTACTTGGGAAATTTTTGAATCTCTACTTGGGAAATTTTTGAATCGCTACTTGGGAAATTTTTGAATCTCTACTTGGGAAATTTTTGAATCTCTACTTTAGAAATTTTTGAATCTCTACTCGGGAAATTTTTGAATCTCAACTTGGGAAATTTTTGAATCTCTACTTGGGAATTTTTGGATCTATACTTGGGAGATTTTTGGATCTATACTTGGGAAATTTTTGGATGTATACATGGTAAATTTTTGGATCTATACTTGGGAAATTTTTGGATCTATACTTGGGAAATTTTTGGATCTATACTTGAAAAATTTTTGGATCTATACTTGGGAAATTTTTGGATCTTTTCTTGGGAAATTTTTGGATCTATACTTGGGAAATTTTTGGATCTATACTTGGGAAATTTTTGGATCTATACTTGGGAAATTTTTGAATCTCTACTTATGAAATTTTTGAATCTCTACTTGGGAAATTTTTGAATCTCTACTTGGGAAATTTTTGAATCTCTACTTGGGAAATTTTTGGATCTATACTTGGGAAATTTTTGGATCTATACTTGGGAAGTTTTTGGATCTATTCTTGGGAAATTTTTGGATCTATACTTTGGAAATTTTTCGTACTATACTTGGGAAATTTTTCGATCTATACTTGGGAAATTTTTGGATCTATACTTGGGAAATTTTTAGATCTATACTTGGGAAATTTTTCGATCTATACTTTGGGAAATTTTTGGATCTATACTTGGGAAATTTTTTATCTATACTTGGGAAATTTTTGGATCTATACTTGGGAAATTTTTGGATCTATACTTGGGAAAGTTTTCGATCTATTCTTGGGAAATTTTTGGATCTATACTTGTGAAATTTTTCGATCTATACTTGGGAAATTTTTGGATCTATACTTGGGAAATTTTTGGATCTATACTTGGGAAATTTTTGGATCTATACTTGGAAAATTTTTGGATCTATACTTGGGAAATTTTTCGATCTATACTTGGTAAATTTTTGGATCTATACTTGGGAAATTTTTGGATCTATACTTGGGAAATTTTTCGATATATACTTGGGAAATTTTTAATCTCTACTCGGGAAATTTTTGAATCTCTACTTGGGAAATTTTTGAATCTCTACTTGGGAAATTTTTGAATCGCTACTTGGGAAATTTTTGAATCTCTACTTGGGAAATTTTTGAATCTCTACTTGGGAAATTTTTGAATCTCTACTTGGGAAATTTTTGAATCTCTACTTGGGAAATTTTTGAATCCCTACTTGGGAATTTTTGGATCTATACTTGGGAGATTTTTGGATCTATACTTGGGAAATTTTTGGATGTATACATGGTAAATTTTTGGATCTATACTTGGGAAATTTTTGGATCTATACTTGGGAAATTTTTGGATGTATACATGGGAAATTTTTGGATCTATACTTGGGAAATTTTTCGTACTATACTTGGGAAATTTTTCGATCTATACTTTGGAAATTTTTGGATCTATACTTGGGAAATTTATTATCTATACTTGGGAAATTTTTTGATCTATACTTGGGAAATTTTTGGATCTATACTTGGGAAATTTTTCGATCTATACTTGGGAAATTTTTGGATCTATTCTTGGGAAATTTTTGGATCTAAACTTGGGAAATTTTTCGATCTATACTTGGGAAATTTTTGGATCTATACTTGGGAAATTTTTGGATCTATACTTGGAAAATTTTTGGATCTATACTTGCGAAATTTTTGGATCTATACTTGGGAAATTTTTCGATCTATACTTGGAAAATTCTTCGATCTATACTTGGGAAATTTTTAATCTCTACTTGGGAAATTTTTGAATCTCTACTTGGGAAATTTTTGGATCTCTACTTGGGAAATTTTTGAATCTCTACTTGGGAAATTTTTGAATTGCTACTTGGGAAATTTTTGAATCTCTACTTGGGAAATTTTTGAATCTCTACTTTAGAAATTTTTGAATCTCTACTCGGGAAATTTTTGAATCTCAACTTGGGAAATTTTTGAATCTCTACTTGGGAATTTTTGGATCTATACTTGGGAGATTTTTGGATCTATACTTGGGAAATTTTTGGATGTATACATGGTAAATTTTTGGATCTATACTTGGGAAATTTTTGGATCTATACTTGGGAAATTTTTGGATCTATACTTGAAAAATTTTTGGATCTATACTTGGGAAATTTTTGGATCTATTCTTGGGAAATTTTTGGATCTATACTTGGGAAATTTTTGGATCTATACTTGGGAAATTTTTGGATCTATACTTGGGAAATTTTTGAATCTCTACTTGGGAAATTTTTGAATCTCTACTTGGGAAATTTTTGAATCTCTACTTGGGAAATTTTTGAATCTCTACTTGGGAAATTTTTGGATCTATACTTGGGAAATTTTTGGATCTATACTTGGGAAGTTTTTGGATCTATTCTTGGGAAATTTTTGGATCTATACTTGGGAAATTTTTCGTACTATACTTGGGAAATTTTTCGATCTATACTTGGGAAATTTTTGGATCTATACTTGGGAAATTTTTAGATCTATACTTGGGAAATTTTTCGATCTATACTTTGGGAAATTTTTGGATCTATACTTGGGAAATTTTTGGATCTATACTTGGGAAAGTTTTCGATCTATTCTTGGGAAATTTTTGGATCTATACTTGTGAAATTTTTCGATCTATACTTGGGAAATTTTTGGATCTATACTTGGGAAATTTTTGGATCTATACTTGGGAAATTTTTGGATCTATACTTGGAAAATTTTTGGATCTATACTTGGGAAATTTTTCGATCTATACTTGGTAAATTTTTGGATCTATACTTGGGAAATTTTTGGATCTATACTTGGGAAATTTTTCGATCTATACTTGGGAAATATTTAATCTCTACTTGGGAAATTTTTGAATCTCTACTTGGGAAATTTTTGGATCTCTACTTGGGAAATTTTTGAATCTCTACTTGGGAAATTTTTGAATTGCTACTTGGGAAATTTTTGAATCTCTACTTGGGAAATTTTTGAATCTCTACTTTAGAAATTTTTGAATCTCTACTCGGGAAATTTTTGAATCTCAACTTGGGAAATTTTTGAATCTCTACTTGGGAATTTTTGGATCTATACTTGGGAGATTTTTGGATCTATACTTGGGAAATTTTTGGATGTATACATGGTAAATTTTTGGATCTATACTTGGGAAATTTTTGGATCTATACTTGGGAAATTTTTGGATCTATACTTGAAAAATTTTTGGATCTATACTTGGGAAATTTTTGGATCTATTCTTGGGAAATTTTTGGATCTATACTTGGGAAATTTTTGGATCTATACTTGGGAAATTTTTGGATCTATACTTGGGAAATTTTTGAATCTCTACTTGGGAAATTTTTGAATCTCTACTTGGGAAATTTTTGAATCTCTACTTGGGAAATTTTTGAATCTCTACTTGGGAAATTTTTGGATCTATACTTGGGAAATTTTTGGATCTATACTTGGGAAGTTTTTGGATCTATTCTTGGGAAATTTTTGGATCTATACTTGGGAAATTTTTCGTACTATACTTGGGAAATTTTTCGATCTATACTTGGGAAATTTTTGGATCTATACTTGGGAAATTTTTGGATCTATACTTGGGAAATTTTTGGATCTATACTTGGAAAATTTTTGGATCTATACTTGGGAAATTTTTCGATCTATACTTGGTAAATTTTTGGATCTATACTTGGGAAATTTTTGGATCTATACTTGGGAAATTTTTCGATCTATACTTGGGAAATTTTTAATCTCTACTTGGGAAATTTTTGAATCTCTACTTGGGAAATTTTTGGATCTCTACTTGGGAAATTTTTGAATCTCTACTTGGGAAATTTTTGAATCGCTACTTGGGAAATTTTTGAATCTCTACTTGGGAAATTTTTGAATCTCTACTTGGGAAATTTTTGAATCTCTACTTGGGAAATTTTTGAATCTCTACTTGGGAAATTTTTGAATCCCTACTTGGGAATTTTTGGATCTATACTTGGGAGATTTTTGGATCTATACTTGGGAAATTTTTGGATGTATACATGGTAAATTTTTGGATCTATACTTGGGAAATTTTTGGATCTATACTTGGGAAATTTTTGGATGTATACATGGGAAATTTTTGGATCTATACTTGGGAAATTTTTCGTACTATACTTGGGAAATTTTTCGATCTATACTTTGGAAATTTTTGGATCTATACTTGGGAAATTTATTATCTATACTTGGGAAATTTTTTGATCTATACTTGGGAAATTTTTGGATCTATACTTGGGAAATTTTTCGATCTATACTTGGGAAATTTTTCGATCTATACTTGGGAAATTTTTGGATCTATACTTGGGAAATTTTTGGATCTATACTTGGAAAATTTTTGGATCTATACTTGGGAAATTTTTCGATCTATACTTGGGAAATTTTTGGATGTATACTTGTGAAATTTTTGGATGTATACTTGGGAAATTTTTGGATCTATACTTGGGAAATTTTTGGATCTATACTTGGGAAATTTTTGGGTCTCTACTTGGGAAATTTTTAATCTCTACTTGGGAAATTTTTGAATCTCTACTTGGGAAATTTTTGGATGTATATTTGGGAAATTTTTGGATCTATACTTGGGAAATTTTTGAATCTCTACTTGGGAAATTTTTGGATCTCTACTTGGGAAATTTTTGAATCTATACTTGGGAAATTTTTTAATCTCTACTTGGGAAATTTTTGAATCGCTACTTGGGAAATTTTTCGTACTATACTTGGGAAATTTTTCGATCTATACTTGGGAAATTTTTGGATCTATACTTGGGAAATTTTTGGATCTATACTTGGGAAATTTGTCGATCTATACTTGGGAAATTTTTGGATCTATACATGGAAAATTTTTGGATCTATACTTTGGAAATTTTTGAATCTCTACTTGGGAAATTTTTAAATCTCTACTTGGGAAATTTAAGAATCTCTACTTGGGAAATTTTAGGATCTATACTTGGGAAATTTTTGGATCTATACTTGGAAAATTTTTCGATCTATACTTGGGAAATTTTTCGATCTATACTTGGGAAATTTTTGGATCTATATTTGGAAAATTTTTGGATCTATACTTGGGAAATTTTTCGATCTATACTTGGTAAATTTTTGGATCTATACTTGGGAAATTTTTGGATCTATACTTGGAAAATTTTTGGATCTATACTTGGGAAATTTTTCGATCTATACTTGGTAAATTTTTGGATCTATACTTGGGAAATTTTTGGATCTATACTTGGGAAATTTTTCGATCTATACTTGGGAAATATTTAATCTCTACTTGGGAAATTTTTGAATCTCTACTTGGGAAATTTTTGGATCTCTACTTGGGAAATTTTTGAATCTCTACTTGGGAAAATTTTGAATCGCTACTTGGGAAATTTTTGAATCTCTACTTGGGAAATTTTTGAATCTCTACTTGGGAAATTTTTGAATCTCTACTTGGGAAATTTTTGAATCTCTACTTGGGAAATTTTTGGATCTATACTTGGGAAATTTTTGGATCTATACTTGGTAAATTTTTGGATCTATACTTGGTAAATTTTTGGATCTATACTTGGGAAATTTTTGGATCTATACTTGGGAAATTTTTCGATCTATACTTGGGAAATTTTTAATCTCTACTTGGGAAATTTTTGAATCTCTACTTGGGAAATTTTTGGATCTCTACTTGGGAAATTTTTGAATCTCTACTTGGGAAATTTTTGAATCGCTACTTGGGAAATTTTTGAATCTCTACTTGGGAAATTTTTGAATCTCTACTTTAGAAATTTTTGAATCTCTACTCGGGAAATTTTTGAATCTCAACTTGGGAAATTTTTGAATCTCTACTTGGGAATTTTTGGATCTATACTTGGGAGATTTTTGGATCTATACTTGGGAAATTTTTGGATGTATACATGGTAAATTTTTGGATCTATACTTGGGAAATTTTTGGATCTATACTTGGGAAATTTTTGGATCTATACCTGAAAAATTTTTGGATCTATACTTGGGAAATTTTTGGATCTATTCTTGGGAAATTTTTGGATCTATACTTGGGAAATTTTTGGATCTATACTTGGGAAATTTTTGGATCTATACTTGGGAAATTTTTGAATCTCTACTTGGGAAATTTTTGAATCTCTACTTGGGAAATTTTTGAATCTCTACTTGGGAAATTTTTGAATCTCTACTTGGGAAATTTTTGGATCTATACTTGGGAAATTTTTGGATCTATACTTGGGAAGTTTTTGGATCTATTCTTGGGAAATTTTTGGATCTATACTTGGGAAATTTTTCGTACTATACTTGGGAAATTTTTCGATCTATACTTGGGAAATTTTTGGATCTATACTTGGGAAATTTTTAGATCTATACTTGGGAAATTTTTCGATCTATACTTTGGGAAATTTTTGGATCTATACTTGGGAAATTTTTTATCTATACTTGGGAAATTTTTGGATCTATACTTGGGAAATTTTTGGATCTATACTTGGGAAAGTTTTCGATCTATTCTTGGGAAATTTTTGGATCTATACTTGTGAAATTTTTCGATCTATACTTGGGAAATTTTTGGATCTATACTTGGGAAATTTTTGGATCTATACTTGGGAAATTTTTGGATCTATACTTGGAAAATTTTTGGATCTATACTTGGGAAATTTTTCGATCTATACTTGGTAAATTTTTGGATCTATACTTGGGAAATTTTTGGATCTATACTTGGGAAATTTTTCGATCTATACTTGGGAAATTTTTAATCTCTACTTGGGAAATTTTTGAATCTCTACTTGGGAAATTTTTGGATCTCTACTTGGGAAATTTTTGAATCTCTACTTGGGAAATTTTTGAATCGCTACTTGGGAAATTTTTGAATCTCTACTTGGGAAATTTTTGAATCTCTACTTTAGAAATTTTTGAATCTCTACTCGGGAAATTTTTGAATCTCAACTTGGGAAATTTTTGAATCTCTACTTGGGAATTTTTGGATCTATACTTGGGAGATTTTTGGATCTATACTTGGGAAATTTTTGGATGTATACATGGTAAATTTTTGGATCTATACTTGGGAAATTTTTGGATCTATACTTGGGAAATTTTTGGATCTATACCTGAAAAATTTTTGGATCTATACTTGGGAAATTTTTGGATCTATTCTTGGGAAATTTTTGGATCTATACTTGGGAAATTTTTGGATCTATACTTGGGAAATTTTTGGATCTATACTTGGGAAATTTTTGAATCTCTACTTGGGAAATTTTTGAATCTCTACTTGGGAAATTTTTGAATCTCTACTTGGGAAATTTTTGAATCTCTACTTGGGAAATTTTTGGATCTATACTTGGGAAATTTTTGGATCTATACTTGGGAAGTTTTTGGATCTATTCTTGGGAAATTTTTGGATCTATACTTGGGAAATTTTTCGTACTATACTTGGGAAATTTTTCGATCTATACTTGGGAAATTTTTGGATCTATACTTGGGAAATTTTTAGATCTATACTTGGGAAATTTTTCGATCTATACTTTGGGAAATTTTTGGATCTATACTTGGGAAATTTTTTATCTATACTTGGGAAATTTTTGGATCTATACTTGGGAAATTTTTGGATCTATACTTGGGAAAGTTTTCGATCTATTCTTGGGAAATTTTTGGATCTATACTTGTGAAATTTTTCGATCTATACTTGGGAAATTTTTGGATCTATACTTGGGAAATTTTTGGATCTATACTTGGGAAATTTTTGGATCTATACTTGGAAAATTTTTGGATCTATACTTGGGAAATTTTTCGATCTATACTTGGTAAATTTTTGGATCTATACTTGGGAAATTTTTGGATCTATACTTGGGAAATTTTTCGATCTATACTTGGGAAATTTTTAATCTCTACTTGGGAAATTTTTGAATCTCTACTTGGGAAATTTTTGGATCTCTACTTGGGAAATTTTTGAATCTCTACTTGGGAAATTTTTGAATCTCTACTTGGGAAATTTTTGAATCTCTACTTGGGAAATTTTTGAATCTCTACTTGGGAAATTTTTGAATCTCTACTTGGGAAATTTTTGAATCTCTACTTGGGAAATTTTTGAATCCCTACTTGGGAATTTTTGGATCTATACTTGGGAGATTTTTGGATCTATACTTGGGAAATTTTTGGATGTATACATGGTAAATTTTTGGATCTATACTTGGGAAATTTTTGGATCTATACTTGGGAAATTTTTGGATGTATACATGGGAAATTTTTGGATCTATACTTGGGAAATTTTTCGTACTATACTTGGGAAATTTTTCGATCTATACTTGGGAAATTTTTGGATCTATACTTGGGAAATTTATTATCTATACTTGGGAAATTTTTTGATCTATACTTGGGAAATTTTTGGATCTATACTTGGGAAATTTTTCGATCTATACTTGGGAAATTTTTGGATCTATTCTTGGGAAATTTTTGGATCTAAACTTGGGAAATTTTTCGATCTATACTTGGGAAATTTTTGGATCTATACTTGGGAAATTTTTGGATCTATACTTGGAAAATTTTTGGATCTATACTTGGGAAATTTTTCGATCTATACTTGGGAAATTTTTGGATGTATACTTGTGAAATTTTTGGATGTATACTTGGGAAATTTTTGGATCTATACTTGGGAAATTTTTGGATCTATACTTGGGAAATTTTTGGGTCTCTACTTGGGAAATTTTTAATCTCTACTTGGGAAATTTTTGAATCTCTACTTGGGAAATTTTTGGATGTATATTTGGGAAATTTTTGGATCTATACTTGGGAAATTTTTGAATCTCTACTTGGGTAATTTTTGGATCTCTACTTGGGAAATTTTTGAATCTCTACTTGGGAAATTTTTGAATCTCTACTTGGGAAATTTTTGAATCGCTACTTGGGAAATTTTTCGTACTATACTTGGGAAATTTTTCGATCTATACTTGGGAAATTTTTGGATCTATACTTGGGAAATTTTTGGATCTATACTTGGGAAATTTGTCGATCTATACTTGGGAAATTTTTGGATCTATACTTGGGAAATTTTTGGATCTATACTTGGGAAATTTTTGGATCTATACATGGAAAATTTTTGGATCTATACTTTGGAAATTTTTGAATCTCTACTTGGGAAATTTTTAAATCTCTACTTGGGAAATTTAAGAATCTCTACTTGGGAAGTTTTTGAATCTCTACTTGGGAAATTTTAGAATCTCTACTTGGGAAATTTTTGAATCTCTACTTGGGAATTTTTCGATCTATACTTGGGAAGTTTTTGGATGTATACATGGTAAATTTTTGGATCTATACTTGGGAAATTTTTGGATCTATACTTGGGAAATTTTTGGATGTATACATGGGAAATTTTTGGATCTATACTTGGGAAATTTTTGGATCTATACTTGGGAAATTTTTGGATCTATACTTGGGAAATTTTTGGATCTATACTTGGGAAATTTTTCGATCTATACTAGGGAAATTTTTAATCTCTACTTGGGAAATTTTTGAATCTCTACTTGGGAAATTTTTGGATCTCTACTTGGGAAATTTTTGAATCTCTACTTGGGAAATTTTTGGATCTCTACTTGGGAAATTTTTGAATCTCTACTTGGGAAATTTTTGGATGTATATTTGGGAAATTTTTGGATCTATACTTGGGAAATTTTTGAATCTCTACTTGGGAAATTTTTGGATCTCTACTTGGGAAATTTTTGAATCTCTACTTGGGAAATTTTTGAATCGCTACTTGGGAAATTTTTCGTACTATACTAGGGAAATTTTTCGATCTATACTTGGGAAATTTTTGGATCTATACTTGGGAAATTTTTGGATCTATACTTGGAAAATTTTTGGATCTATACTTGGGAAATTTTTCGATCTATACTTGGTAAATTTTTGGATCTATACTTGGGAAATTTTTGGATCTATACTTGGGAAATTTTTCGATCTATACTTGGGAAATATTTAATCTCTACTTGGGAAATTTTTGAATCTCTACTTGGGAAATTTTTGGATCTCTACTTGGGAAAATTTTGAATCGCTACTTGGGAAATTTTTGAATCTCTACTTGGGAAATTTTTGAATCTCTACTTGGGAAATTTTTGAATCTCTACTTGGGAAATTTTTGAATCTCTACTTGGGAAATTTTTGGATCTATACTTGGGAAATTTTTGGATCTATACTTGGTAAATTTTTGGATCTATACTTGGTAAATTTTTGAATCTCTACTTGGGAAATTTTTGGATCTCTACTTGGGAAATTTTTGAATCTCTACTTGGGAAATTTTTGAATCTCTACTTGGGAAATTTTTGAATCGCTACTTGGGAAATTTTTCGTACTATACTTGGGAAATTTTTCGATCTATACTTGGGAAATTTTTGGATCTATACTTGGGAAATTTTTGGATCTATACTTGGAAAATTTTTGGATCTATACTTGGGAAATTTTTCGATCTATACTTGGTAAATTTTTGGATCTATACTTGGTAAATTTTTGGATCTATACTTGGGAAATTTTTGGATCTATACTTGGGAAATTTTTCGATCTATACTTGGGAAATTTTTAATCTCTACTTGGGAAATTTTTGAATCTCTACTTGGGAAATTTTTGGATCTCTACTTGGGAAATTTTTGAATCTCTACTTGGGAAATTTTTGAATCGCTACTTGGGAAATTTTTGAATCTCTACTTGGGAAATTTTTGAATCTCTACTTTAGAAATTTTTGAATCTCTACTCGGGAAATTTTTGAATCTCAACTTGGGAAATTTTTGAATCTCTACTTGGGAATTTTTGGATCTATACTTGGGAGATTTTTGGATCTATACTTGGGAAATTTTTGGATGTATACATGGTAAATTTTTGGATCTATACTTGGGAAATTTTTGGATCTATACTTGGGAAATTTTTGGATCTATACCTGAAAAATTTTTGGATCTATACTTGGGAAATTTTTGATCTATTCTTGGGAAATTTTTGGATCTATACTTGGGAAATTTTTGGATCTATACTTGGGAAATTTTTGGATCTATACTTGGGAAATTTTTGAATCTCTACTTGGGAAATTTTTGAATCTCTACTTGGGAAATTTTTGAATCTCTACTTGGGAAATTTTTGAATCTCTACTTGGGAAATTTTTGGATCTATACTTGGGAAATTTTTGGATCTATACTTGGGAAGTTTTTGGATCTATTCTTGGGAAATTTTTGGATCTATACTTGGGAAATTTTTCGTACTATACTTGGGAAATTTTTCGATCTATACTTGGGAAATTTTTGGATCTATACTTGGGAAATTTTTAGATCTATACTTGGGAAATTTTTCGATCTATACTTTGGGAAATTTTTGGATCTATACTTGGGAAATTTTTTATCTATACTTGGGAAATTTTTGGATCTATACTTGGGAAATTTTTGGATCTATACTTGGGAAAGTTTTCGATCTATTCTTGGGAAATTTTTGGATCTATACTTGTGAAATTTTTCGATCTATACTTGGGAAATTTTTGGATCTATACTTGGGAAATTTTTGGATCTATACTTGGGAAATTTTTGGATCTATACTTGGAAAATTTTTGGATCTATACTTGGGAAATTTTTCGATCTATACTTGGTAAATTTTTGGATCTATACTTGGGAAATTTTTGGATCTATACTTGGGAAATTTTTCGATCTATACTTGGGAAATTTTTAATCTCTACTTGGGAAATTTTTGAATCTCTACTTGGGAAATTTTTGGATCTCTACTTGGGAAATTTTTGAATCTCTACTTGGGAAATTTTTGAATCTCTACTTGGGAAATTTTTGAATCTCTACTTGGGAAATTTTTGAATCTCTACTTGGGAAATTTTTGAATCTCTACTTGGGAAATTTTTGAATCTCTACTTGGGAAATTTTTGAATCCCTACTTGGGAATTTTTGGATCTATACTTGGGAGATTTTTGAATCTATACTTGGGAAATTTTTGGATGTATACATGGTAAATTTTTGGATCTATACTTGGGAAATTTTTGGATCTATACTTGGGAAATTTTTGGATGTATACATGGGAAATTTTTGGATCTATACTTGGGAAATTTTTCGTACTATACTTGGGAAATTTTTCGATCTATACTTGGGAAATTTTTGGATCTATACTTGGGAAATTTATTATCTATACTTGGGAAATTTTTTGATCTATACTTGGGAAATTTTTGGATCTATACTTGGGAAATTTTTCGATCTATACTTGGGAAATTTTTGGATCTATTCTTGGGAAATTTTTGGATCTAAACTTGGGAAATTTTTCGATCTATACTTGGGAAATTTTTGGATCTATACTTGGGAAATTTTTGGATCTATACTTGGAAAATTTTTGGATCTATACTTGGGAAATTTTTCGATCTATACTTGGGAAATTTTTGGATGTATACTTGTGAAATTTTTGGATGTATACTTGGGAAATTTTTGGATCTATACTTGGGAAATTTTTGGATCTATACTTGGGAAATTTTTGGGTCTCTACTTGGGAAATTTTTAATCTCTACTTGGGAAATTTTTGAATCTCTACTTGGGAAATTTTTGGATGTATATTTGGGAAATTTTTGGATCTATACTTGGGAAATTTTTGAATCTCTACTTGGGTAATTTTTGGATCTCTACTTGGGAAATTTTTGAATCTCTACTTGGGAAATTTTTGAATCTCTACTTGGGAAATTTTTGAATCGCTACTTGGGAAATTTTTCGTACTATACTTGGGAAATTTTTCGATCTATACTTGGGAAATTTTTGGATCTATACTTGGGAAATTTTTGGATCTATACTTGGGAAATTTGTCGATCTATACTTGGGAAATTTTTGGATCTATACTTGGGAAATTTTTGGATCTATACTTGGGAAATTTTTGGATCTATACATGGAAAATTTTTGGATCTATACTTTGGAAATTTTTGAATCTCTACTTGGGAAATTTTTAAATCTCTACTTGGGAAATTTAAGAATCTCTACTTGGGAAGTTTTTGAATCTCTACTTGGGAAATTTTAGAATCTCTACTTGGGAAATTTTTGAATCTCTACTTGGGAATTTTTCGATCTATACTTGGGAAATTTTTGGATGTATACATGGTAAATTTTTGGATCTATACTTGGGAAATTTTTGGATCTATACTTGGGAAATTTTTGGATGTATACATGGGAAATTTTTGGATCTATACTTGGGAAATTTTTGGATCTATACTTGGGAAATTTTTGGATCTATACTTGGGAAATTTTTGGATCTATACTTGGGAAATTTTTCGATCTATACTAGGGAAATTTTTAATCTCTACTTGGGAAATTTTTGAATCTCTACTTGGGAAATTTTTGGATCTCTACTTGGGAAATTTTTGAATCTCTACTTGGGAAATTTTTGGATCTCTACTTGGGAAATTTTTGAATCTCTACTTGGAAAATTTTTGGATGTATATTTGGGAAATTTTTGGATCTATACTTGGGAAATTTTTGAATCTCTACTTGGGAAATTTTTGGATCTCTACTTGGGAAATTTTTGAATCTCTACTTGGGAAATTTTTGAATCGCTACTTGGGAAATTTTTCGTACTATACTAGGGAAATTTTTCGATCTATACTTGGGAAATTTTTGGATCTATACTTGGGAAATTTTTGGATCTATACTTGGAAAATTTTTGGATCTATACTTGGGAAATTTTTCGATCTATACTTGGTAAATTTTTGGATCTATACTTGGGAAATTTTTGGATCTATACTTGGGAAATTTTTCGATCTATACTTGGGAAATATTTAATCTCTACTTGGGAAATTTTTGAATCTCTACTTGGGAAATTTTTGGATCTCTACTTGGGAAAATTTTGAATCGCTACTTGGGAAATTTTTGAATCTCTACTTGGGAAATTTTTGAATCTCTACTTGGGAAATTTTTGAATCTCTACTTGGGAAATTTTTGAATCTCTACTTGGGAAATTTTTGGATCTATACTTGGGAAATTTTTGGATCTATACTTGGTAAATTTTTGGATCTATACTTGGTAAATTTTTGAATCTCTACTTGGGAAATTTTTGGATCTCTACTTGGGAAATTTTTGAATCTCTACTTGGGAAATTTTTGAATCTCTACTTGGGAAATTTTTGAATCGCTACTTGGGAAATTTTTCGTACTATACTTGGGAAATTTTTCGATCTATACTTGGGAAATTTTTGGATCTATACTTGGGAAATTTTTGGATCTATACTTGGAAAATTTTTGGATCTATACTTGGGAAATTTTTCGATCTATACTTGGTAAATTTTTGGATCTATTCTTGGGAAATTTTTGGATCTATACTTGGGAAATTTTTCGATCTATACTTGGGAAATATTTAATCTCTACTTGGGAAATTTTTGAATCTCTACTTGGGAAATTTTTGGATCTCTACTTGGGAAATTTTTGAATCTCTACTTGGGAAAATTTTGAATCGCTACTTGGGAAATTTTTGAATCTCTACTTGGGAAATTTTTGAATCTCTACTTGGGAAATTTTTGAATCTCTACTTGGGAAATTTTTGAATCTCTACTTGGGAAATTTTTGGATCTATACTTGGGAAATTTTTGGATCTATACTTGGTAAATTTTTGGATCTATACTTGGTAAATTTTTGGATCTATATTTGGGAAATTTTTGGATCTATACTTGGGAAATTTTTGGATGTATACATGGGAAATTTTTGGATCTATACTTGGGAAATTTTTCGTACTATACTTGGGAAATTTTTCGATCTATACTTGGGAAATTTTTGGATCTATACTTGGGAAATTTATTATCTATACTTGGGAAATTTTTTGATCTATACTTGGGAAATTTTTGGATCTATACTTGGGAAATTTTTCGATCTATACTTGGGAAATTTTTGGATCTATTCTTGGGAAATTTTTGGATCTAAACTTGGGAAATTTTTCGATCTATACTTGGGAAATTTTTGGATCTATACTTGGGAAATTTTTGGATCTATACTTGGAAAATTTTTGGATCTATACTTGGGAAATTTTTCGATCTATACTTGGGAAATTTTTGGATGTATACTTGTGAAATTTTTGGATGTATACTTGGGAAATTTTTGGATCTATACTTGGGAAATTTTTGGATCTATACTTGGGAAATTTTTGGGTCTCTACTTGGGAAATTTTTAATCTCTACTTGGGAAATTTTTGAATCTCTACTTGGGAAATTTTTGGATGTATATTTGGGAAATTTTTGGATCTATACTTGGGAAATTTTTGAATCTCTACTTGGGTAATTTTTGGATCTCTACTTGGGAAATTTTTGAATCTCTACTTGGGAAATTTTTGAATCTCTACTTGGGAAATTTTTGAATCGCTACTTGGGAAATTTTTCGAACTATACTTGGGAAATTTTTCGATCTATACTTGGGAAATTTTTGGATCTATACTTGGGAAATTTTTGGATCTATACTTGCGAAATTTGTCGATCTATACTTGGGAAATTTTTGGATCTATACTTGGGAAATTTTTGGATCTATACTTGGGAAATTTTTGGATCTATACATGGAAAATTTTTGGATCTATACTTTGGAAATTTTTGAATCTCTACTTGGGAAATTTTTAAATCTCTACTTGGGAAATTTAAGAATCTCTACTTGGGAAGTTTTTGAATCTCTACTTGGGAAATTTTAGAATCTCTACTTGGGAAATTTTTGAATCTCTACTTGGGAATTTTTCGATCTATACTTGGGAAATTTTTGGATGTATACATGGTAAATTTTTGGATCTATACTTGGGAAATTTTTGGATCTATACTTGGGAAATTTTTGGATGTATACATGGGAAATTTTTGGATCTATACTTGGGAAATTTTTGGATCTATACTTGGGAAATTTTTGGATCTATACTTGGGAAATTTTTGGATCTATACTTGGGAAATTTTTCGATCTATACTAGGGAAATTTTTAATCTCTACTTGGGAAATTTTTGAATCTCTACTTGGGAAATTTTTGGATCTCTACTTGGGAAATTTTTGAATCTCTACTTGGGAAATTTTTGGATCTCTACTTGGGAAATTTTTGAATCTCTACTTGGGAAATTTTTGGATGTATATTTGGGAAATTTTTGGATCTATACTTGGGAAATTTTTGAATCTCTACTTGGGAAATTTTTGGATCTCTACTTGGGAAATTTTTGAATCTCTACTTGGGAAATTTTTGAATCGCTACTTGGGAAATTTTTCGTACTATACTAGGGAAATTTTTCGATCTATACTTGGGAAATTTTTGGATCTATACTTGGGAAATTTTTGGATCTATACTTGGAAAATTTTTGGATCTATACTTGGGAAATTTTTCGATCTATACTTGGTAAATTTTTGGATCTATACTTGGGAAATTTTTGGATCTATACTTGGGAAATTTTTCGATCTATACTTGGGAAATATTTAATCTCTACTTGGGAAATTTTTGAATCTCTACTTGGGAAATTTTTGGATCTCTACTTGGGAAATTTTTGAATCTCTACTTGGGAAAATTTTGAATCGCTACTTGGGAAATTTTTGAATCTCTACTTGGGAAATTTTTGAATCTCTACTTGGGAAATTTTTGAATCTCTACTTGGGAAATTTTTGAATCTCTACTTGGGAAATTTTTGGATCTATACTTGGGAAATTTTTGGATCTATACTTGGTAAATTTTTGGATCTATACTTGGTAAATTTTTGAATCTCTACTTGGGAAATTTTTGGATCTCTACTTGGGAAATTTTTGAATCTCTACTTGGGAAATTTTTGAATCTCTACTTGGGAAATTTTTGAATCGCTACTTGGGAAATTTTTCGTACTATACTTGGGAAATTTTTCGATCTATACTTGGGAAATTTTTGGATCTATACTTGGGAAATTTTTGGATCTATACTTGGAAAATTTTTGGATCTATACTTGGGAAATTTTTCGATCTATACTTAGTAAATTTTTGGATCTATACTTGGGAAATTTTTGGATCTATACTTGGGAAATTTTTCGATCTATACTTGGGAAATATTTAATCTCTACTTGGGAAATTTTTGAATCTCTACTTGGGAAATTTTTGGATCTCTACTTGGGAAATTTTTGAATCTCTACTTGGGAAAATTTTGAATCGCTACTTGGGAAATTTTTGAATCTCTACTTGGGAAATTTTTGAATCTCTACTTGGGAAATTTTTGAATCTCTACTTGGGAAATTTTTGAATCTCTACTTGGGAAATTTTTGGATCTATACTTGGTAAATTTTTGGATCTATACTTGGTAAATTTTTGGATCTATACTTGGTAAATTTTTGGATCTATACTTGGGAAATTTTTGGATCTATACTTGGGAAATTTTTCGATCTATACTTGGGAAATTTTTAATCTCTACTTGGGAAATTTTTGAATCTCTACTTGGGAAATTTTTGGATCTCTACTTGGGAAATTTTTGAATCTCTACTTGGGAAATTTTTGAATCGCTACTTGGGAAATTTTTGAATCTCTACTTGGGAAATTTTTGAATCTCTACTTTAGAAATTTTTGAATCTCTACTCGGGAAATTTTTGAATCTCAACTTGGGAAATTTTTGAATCTCTACTTGGGAATTTTTGGATCTATACTTGGGAGATTTTTGGATCTATACTTGGGAAATTTTTGGATGTATACATGGTAAATTTTTGGATCTATACTTGGGAAATTTTTGGATCTATACTTGGGAAATTTTTGGATCTATACTTGAAAAATTTTTGGATCTATACTTGGGAAATTTTTGGATCTATTTTTGGGAAATTTTTGGATCTATACTTGGGAAATTTTTGGATCTATACTTGGGAAATTTTTGGATCTATACTTGGGAAATTTTTGAATCTCTACTTGGGAAATTTTTGAATCTCTACTTGGGAAATTTTTGAATCTCTACTTGGGAAATTTTTGAATCTCTACTTGGGAAATTTTTGGATCTATACTTGGGAAATTTTTGGATCTATACTTGGGAAGTTTTTGGATCTATTCTTGGGAAATTTTTGGATCTATACTTGGGAAATTTTTCGTACTATACTTGGGAAATTTTTCGATCTATACTTGGGAAATTTTTGGATCTATACTTGGGAAATTTTTAGATCTATACTTGGGAAATTTTTCGATCTATACTTTGGGAAATTTTTGGATCTATACTTGGGAAATTTTTTATCTATACTTGGGAAATTTTTGGATCTATACTTGGGAAATTTTTGGATCTATACTTGGGAAAGTTTTCGATCTATTCTTGGGAAATTTTTGGATCTATACTTGTGAAATTTTTCGATCTATACTTGGGAAATTTTTGGATCTATACTTGGGAAATTTTTGGATCTATACTTGGGAAATTTTTGGATCTATACTTGGAAAATTTTTGGATCTATACTTGGGAAATTTTTCGATCTATACTTGGTAAATTTTTGGATCTATACTTGGGAAATTTTTGGATCTATACTTGGGAAATTTTTCGATCTATACTTGGGAAATTTTTAATCTCTACTTGGGAAATTTTTGAATCTCTACTTGGGAAATTTTTGGATCTCTACTTGGGAAATTTTTGAATCTCTACTTGGGAAATTTTTGAATCGCTACTTGGGAAATTTTTGAATCTCTACTTGGGAAATTTTTGAATCTCTACTTGGGAAATTTTTGAATCTCTACTTGGGAAATTTTTGAATCTCTACTTGGGAAATTTTTGAATCTCTACTTGGGAGATTTTTGGATCTATACTTGGGAAATTTTTGGATGTATACATGGTAAATTTTTGGATCTATACTTGGGAAATTTTTGGATCTATACTTGAGAAATTTTTGGATGTATACATGGGAAATTTTTGGATCTATACTTGGGAAATTTTTCGTACTATACTTGGGAAATTTTTCGATCTATACTTGGGAAATTTTTGGATCTATACTTGGGAAATTTTTTATCTATAATTGGGAAATTTTTTGATCTATACTTGGGAAATTTTTGGATCTATACTTGGGAAATTTTTCGATCTATACTTGGGAAATTTTTGGATCTATTCTTGGGAAATTTTTGGATCTAAACTTGGGAAATTTTTCGATCTATACTTGGGAAATTTTTGGATCTATACTTGGGAAATTTTTGGATCTATACTTGGAAAATTTTTGGATCTATACTCGGGAAATTTTTCGATCTATACTTGGGAAATTTTTGGATGTATACTTGTGAAATTTTTGGATGTATACTTGGGAAATTTTTGGATCTATACTTGGGAAATTTTTGGATCTATACTTGGGAAATTTTTAGTCTCTACTTGGGAAATTTTTAATCTCTACTTGGGAAATTTTTGAATCTCTACTTGGGAAATTTTTGGATGTATATTTGGGAAATTTTTGGATCTATACTTGGGAAATTTTTGAATCTCTACTTGGGAAATTTTTGGATCTCTACTTGGGAAATTTTTGAATCTCTACTTGGGAAATTTTTGAATCTCTACTTGGGAAATTTTTGAATCGCTACTTGGGAAATTTTTCGATCTATACTTGGGAAATTTTTGGATCTATACTTGGGAAATTTTTGGATCTATACTTGGGAAATTTGTCGATCTATACTTGGGAAATTTTTGGATCTATACTTGGGAAATTTTTGGATCTATACTTGGGAAATTTTTGGATCTATACATGGAAAATTTTTGGATCTATACTTTGGAAATTTTTGAATCTCTACTTGGGAAATTTTTAAATCTGTACTTTTGAAATTTAAGAATCTCTACTTGGGAAGTTTTTGAATCTCTACTTGGGAAATTTTTGAATCTCTACTTGGGAAATTTTTGAATCTCTACTTGGGAATTTTTCGATCTATACTTGGGAAATTTTTGGATGTATACATGGTAAATTTTTGGATCTATACTTGGGAAATTTTTGGATCTATACTTGGGAAATTTTTGGATGTATACATGGGAAATTTTTGGATCTATACTTGGGAAATTTTTGGATCTATACTTGGGAAATTTTTGGATCTATACTTGGGAAATTTTTGGATCTATACTTGGGAAATTTTTCGATCTATACTAGGGAAATTTTTAATCTCTACTTGGGAAATTTTTGAATCTCTACTTGGGAAATTTTTGGATCTCTACTTGGGAAATTTTTGAATCTCTACTTGGGAAATTTTTGGATCTCTACTTGGGAAATTTTTGAATCTCTACTTGGGAAATTTTTGGATGTATATTTGGGAAATTTTTGGATCTATACTTGGGAAATTTTTGAATCTCTACTCGGAAATTTTTGGATCTCTACTTGGGAAATTTTTGAATCTCTACTTGGGAAATTTTTGAATCTCTACTTGGGAAATTTTTGAATCGCTACTTGGGAAATTTTTCGTACTATACTTGGGAAATTTTTCGATCTATACTTGGGAAATTTTTGGATCTATACTTGGAAATTTTTGGATCTACACTTGGGAAATTTGTCGATCTATACTTGGGAAATTTTTGGATCTATACTTGGGAAATTTTTGGATCTATACTTGGGAAATTTTTGGATCTATACATGGAAAATTTTTGGATCTATACTTTGGAAATTTTTGAATCTCTACTTGGGAAATTTTTAAATCTCTACTTGGGAAATTTAAGAATCTCTACTTGGGAAGTTTTTGAATCTCTACTTGGGAAATTTTTGAATCTCTACTTGGGAAATTTTTGAATCTCTACTTGGGAATTTTTCGATCTATACTTGGGAAATTTTTGGATCTATACTTGGGAAATTTTTGGATGTATACATGGTAAATTTTTGGATCTATACTTGGGAAATTTTTGGATGTATACTTGTGAAATTTTTGGATGTATACTTGGGAAATTTTTGGATCTATACTTGGGAAATTTTGGGATCTATACTTGGGAAATTTTTGGGTCTCTACTTGGGAAATTTTTAATCTCTACTTGGGAAATTTTTGAATCTCTACTTGGGAAATTTTTGGATGTATATTTGGGAAATTTTTGGATCTATTCTTGGGAAATTTTTGAATCTCTACTTGGGAAATTTTTGGATCTCTACTTGGGAAATTTTTGAATCTCTACTTGGGAAATTTTTGAATCTCTACTTGGGAAATTTTTGAATCGCTACTTGGGAAATTTTTCGATCTATACTTGGGAAATTTTTGGATCTATACTTGGGAAATTTTTGGATCTATACTTGGGAAATTTGTCGATCTATACTTGGGAAATTTTTGGATCTATACTTGGGAAATTTTTGGATCTATACTTGGGAAATTTTTGGATCTATACATGGAAAATTTTTGGATCTATACTTTGGAAATTTTTGAATCTCTACTTGGGAAATTTTTAAATCTCTACTTGGGAAATTTAAGAATCTCTACTTGGGAAGTTTTTGAATCTCTACTTGGGAAATTTTTGAATCTCTACTTGGGAAATTTTTGAATCTCTACTTGGGAATTTTTCGATCTATACTTGGGAAATTTTTGGATGTATACATGGTAAATTTTTGGATCTATACTTGGGAAATTTTTGGATCTATACTTGGGAAATTTTTGGATGTATACATGGGAAATTTTTGGATCTATACTTGGGAAATATTTGGATCTATACTTGGGAAATTTTTGGATCTATACTTGGGAAATTTTTGGATCTATACTTGGGAAATTTTTCGATCTATACTAGGGAAATTTTTAATCTCTACTTGGGAAATTTTTGAATCTCTACTTGGGAAATTTTTGGATCTCTACTTTGGAAATTTTTGAATCTCTACTTGGGAAATTTTTGGATCTCTACTTGGGAAATTTTTGAATCTCTACTTGGGAAATTTTTGGATGTATATTTGGGAAATTTTTGGATCTATACTTGGGAAATTTTTGAATTTCTACTTGGGAAATTTTTGGATCTCTACTTGGGAAATTTTTGAATCTCTACTTGGGAAATTTTTGAATCTCTACTTGGGAAATTTTTGAATCGCTACTTGGGAAATTTTTCGTACTATACTTGGGAAATTTTTCGATCTATACTTGGGAAATTTTTGGATCTATACTTGGGAAATTTTTGGATCTATACTTGGGAAATTTGTCGATCTATACTTGGGAAATTTTTGGATCTATACTTGGGAAATTTTTGGATCTATACTTGGGAAATTTTTGGATCTATACATGGAAAATTTTTGGATCTATACTTTGGAAATTTTTGAATCTCTACTTGGGAAATTTTTAAATCTCTACTTGGGAAATTTAAGAATCTCTACTTGGGAAGTTTTTGAATCTCTACTTGGGAAATTTTTGAATCTCTACTTGGGAAATTTTTGAATCTCTACTTGGGAATTTTTCGATCTATACTTGGGAAATTTTTGGATCTATACTTGGGAAATTTTTGGATGTATACATGGTAAATTTTTGGATCTATACTTGGGAAATTTTTGGATCTATACTTGGGAAATTTTTGGATGTATACATGGGAAATTTTTGGATCTATACTTGGGAAATTTTTGGATCTATACTTGGGAAATTTTTGGATCTATACTTGGGAAATTTTTCGATCTATACTTGGGAAATTTTTGGATCTATACTTGGGAAATTTTTGGATCTATACTTGGGAAATTTGTCGATCTATACTTGGGAAATTTTTGGATCTATACTTAGGAAATTTTTGGATCTATACTTGGGAAATTTTTGGATCTATACATGGAAAATTTTTGGATCTATACTTTGGAAATTTTTGAATCTCTACTTGGGAAATTTTTAAATCTCTACTTGGGAAATTTAAGAATCTCTACTTGGGAAGTTTTTGAATCTCTACTTGGGAAATTTTTGAATCTCTACTTGGGAAATTTTTGAATCTCTACTTGGGAATTTTTCGATCTATACTTGGGAAATTTTTGGATGTATACATGGTAAATTTTTGGATCTATACTTGGGAAATTTTTGGATCTATACTTGGGAAATTTTTGGATGTATACATGGGAAATTTTTGGATCTATACTTGGGAAATTTTTGGATCTATACTTGGGAAATTTTTGGATCTATACTTGGGAAATTTTTGGATCTATACTTGGGAAATTTTTCGATCTATACTAGGGAAATTTTTAATCTCTACTTGGGAAATTTTTGAATCTCTACTTGGGAAATTTTTGGATCTCTACTTGGGAAATTTTTGAATCTCTACTTGGGAAATTTTTGGATCTCTACTTGGGAAATTTTTGAATCTCTACTTGGGAAATTTTTGGATGTATATTTGGGAAATTTTTGGATCTATACTTGGGAAATTTTTGAATCTCTACTTGGGAAATTTTTGGATCTCTACTTGGGAAATTTTTGAATCTCTACTTGGGAAATTTTTGAATCTCTACTTGGGAAATTTTTGAATCGCTACTTGGGAAATTTTTCGTACTATACTTGGGAAATTTTTCGATCTATACTTGGGAAATTTTTGGATCTATACTTGGGAAATTTTTGGATCTATACTTGGGAAATTTGTCGATCTATACTTGGGAAATTTTTGGATCTATACTTGGGAAATTTTTGGATCTATACTTGGGAAATTTTTGGATCTATACATGGAAAATTTTTGGATCTATACTTTGGAAATTTTTGAATCTCTACTTGGGAAATTTTTAAATCTCTACTTTGGAAATTTAAGAATCTCTACTTGGGAAGTTTTTGAATCTCTACTTGGGAAATTTTTGAATCTCTACTTGGGAAATTTTTGAATCTCTACTTGGGAATTTTTCGATCTATACTTGGGAAATTTTTGGATCTATACTTGGGAAATTTTTGGATGTATACATGGTAAATTTTTGGATCTATACTTGGGAAATTTTTGGATCTATACTTGGGAAATTTTTGGATGTATACATGGGAAATTTTTGGATCTATACTTGGGAAATTTTTGGATCTATACTTGGGAAATTTTTGGATCTATACTTGGGAAATTTTTGGATCTATACTTGGGAAATTTTTCGATCTATACTAGGGAAATTTTTAATCTCTACTTGGGAAATTTTTGAATCTCTACTTGGGAAATTTTTGGATCTCTACTTGGGAGATTTTTGAATCTCTACTTGGGAAATTTTTGGATCTCTACTTGGGAAATTTTTGAATCTCTACTTGGGAAATTTTTGAATCTCTACTTGGGAAATTTTTGGATCTATACTTGGGAAATTTTTGGATCTATGCTTGGGAAATTTTTCGATCTATTCTTGAGAAATTTTTGGATCTATACTTGGGAAATTTTTGGATCTATACTTGGGAAATTTTTGGATCTATACTTGGGAAATTTTTGAATCTCTACTTGGGAAATTTTTGAATCTCTACTTGGGAAATTTTTGAATCTCTACTTGGGAAATTTTTGAATCTCTACTTGGGAAATTTTTGGATCTATACTTGGGAAGTTTTTGGATCTATTCTTGGGAAATTTTCTGATCTATACTTGGGAAATTTTTGGATCTATACTTGGGAAATTTTTGGATCTATACTTGGGAAATTTTTCGATCTATACTTGGAAAATTTTTCGATCTATACTTGGGAAATTTTTGGATCTACACTTGGGAAATTTTTGGATCTATACTTGGAAAATTTTTGGATCTATACTTGGGAAATTTTTGAATCTCTACTTGGGAAATTTTTGAATCTCTACTTGGGAAATTTTTGAATCTCTACTTGGGAAATTTTTGAATCTCTACTTGGGAAATTTTTGGATCTATACTTGGGAAGTTTTTGGATCTATTCTTGGGAAATTTTCT
Source organism: Odiellus spinosus (assembly GCA_963920705.1). Taxonomy (NCBI): domain Eukaryota; kingdom Metazoa; phylum Arthropoda; class Arachnida; order Opiliones; family Phalangiidae; genus Odiellus; species Odiellus spinosus. Next base: position 67,506 of record CAWUCO010000006.1, on the reverse strand, counting down.
GATCTATACTTGGGAAATTTTTGGATCTATACTTGGGAAATTTTTGGATCTATACTTGGGAAATTTTTCGATCTATACTTGGAAAATTTTTCGATCTATACTTGGGAAATTTTTGGATCTATACTTGGGAAATTTTTGGATCTATACTTGGAAAATTTTTGGATCTATACTTGGGAAATTTTTCGATCTATACTTGGGAAATTTTTGGATGTATACTTGTGAAATTTTTGGATGTATACTTGGGAAATTTTTGGATCTATACTTGGGAAATTTTTGGGTCTCTACTTGGGAAATTTTTAATCTCTACTTGGGAAATTTTTGAATCTCTACTTGGGAAATTTTTGGATGTATATTTGGGAAATTTTTGGATCTATACTTGGGAAATTTTTGAATCTCTACTTGGGAAATTTTTGAATCTCTACTTGGGAAATTTTTGAATCGCTACTTGTGAAATTTTTCGTACTATACTTGGGAAATTTTTCGATCTATATTTGGGAAATTTTTGGATCTATTCTTGGGAAATTTTCTGATCTATACTTGGGAAATTTTTGGATCTATACTTGGGAAATTTTTGGATCTATACTTGGGAAATTTTTCGATCTATACTTGGAAAATTTTTCGATCTATACTTGGGAAATTTTTGGATCTATACTTGGGAAATTTTTGGATCTATACTTGGAAAATTTTTGGATCTATACTTGGGAAATTTTTCGATCTATACTTGGGAAATTTTTGGATGTATACTTGTGAAATTTTTGGATGTATACTTGGGAAATTTTTGGATCTATACTTGGGAAATTTTTGGGTCTCTACTTGGGAAATTTTTAATCTCTACTTGGGAAATTTTTGAATCTCTACTTGGGAAATTTTTGGATGTATATTTGGGAAATTTTTGGATCTATACTTGGGAAATTTTTGAATCTCTACTTGGGAAATTTTTGAATCTCTACTTGGGAAATTTTTGAATCGCTACTTGTGAAATTTTTCGTACTATACTTGGGAAATTTTTCGATCTATATTTGGGAAATTTTTGGATCTATACTTGGGAAATTTTTGGATCTATACTTGGGAAATTTTTGGATCTATACTTGGGAAATTTTTGGATCTATACTTGGGAAATTTTTGGATCTATACATGGAAAATTTTTGGATCTATACTTTGGAAATTTTTGAATCTCTACTTGGGAAATTTTTAAATCTCTACTTCGGAAATTTAAGAAACTCTACTTGGGAAGTTTTTGAATCTCTACTTGGGAAATTTTTGAATCTCTACTTGGGAAATTTTTGAATCTCTACTTGGGAATTTTTCGATCTATACTTGGGAAATTTTTGGATCTATACTTGGGAAATTTTTGGATGTATACATGGTAAATTTTTGGATCTATAATTGGGAAATTTTTGGATCTATACTTGGGAAATTTTTGGATGTATACATGGGAAATTTTTGGATCTATACTTGGGAAATTTTTGGATCTATACTTGGGAAATTTTTGGATCTATACTTGGGAAATTTTTGGATCTATACTTGGGAAATTTTTCGATCTATGCTAGGGAAATTTTTAATCTCTACTTGGGAAATTTTTGAATCTCTACTTGGGAAATTTTTGGATCTCTACTTGGGAAATTTTTGAATCTCTACTTGGGAAATTTTTGGATCTCTACTTGGGAAATTTTTGAATCTCTAATTGGGAAATTTTGGAATCGCTTCTTGGGAAATTTTTGAATCTCTACTTGGGAAATTTTTGAATCTCTACTTGGGAAATTTTTGAATCTCTACTTGGGAAATTTTTGAATCTCTACTTGTGAAATTTTTGGATCTATACTTGGGAAATTTTTGGATCTATGCTTGGGAAATTTTTGGATCTATTCTTGGGAAATTTTTGGATCTATACTTGGGAAATTTTTGGATCTATACTTGGGAAATTTTTGGATCTATACTTGGGAAATTTTTGAATCTCTACTTGGGAAATTTTTGAATCTCTACTTGGGAAATTTTTGAATCTCTACTTGGGAAATTTTTGAATCTCTACTTGGGAAATTTTTGGATCTATACTTGGGAAGTTTTTGGATCTATTCTTGGGAAATTTTCTGATCTATACTTGGGAAATTTTTGGATCTATACTTGGGAAATTTTTGGATCTATACTTGGGAAATTTTTCGTACTATACTTGGGAAATTTTTCGATCTATACTTGGGAAATTTTTCGATCTATACTTGGGAAATTTTTGGATCTATATTTTGGGAAATTTTTGGATCTATACTTGGAAAATTTTTGAATCTCTACTTGGGAAATTTTTGAATCTCTACTTGGGAAATTTTTGGATCTATACTTGGGAAGTTTTTGGATCTATTCTTGGGAAATTTTCTGATCTATACTTGGGAAATTTTTGGATCTATACTTGGGAAATTTTTGGATCTATACTTGGGAAATTTTTCGTACTATACTTGGGAAATTTTTCGATCTATACTTGGGAAATTTTTCGATCTATACTTGGGAAATTTTTGGATCTATATTTTGGGAAATTTTTGGATCTATACTTGGAAAATTTTTGGATCTATACTTGGGAAATTTTTGGATGTATACTTGTGAAATTTTTGGATGTATACTTGGGAAATTTTTGGATCTATACTTGGGAAATTTTTGGATCTATACTTGGGAAATTTTTAATCTCTACTTGGGAAATTTTTGAATCTCTACTTGGGAAATTTTTGGATGTATATTTGGGAAATTTTTGGATCTATACTTGGGAAATTTTTGAATCTCTACTTGGGAAATTTTTGGATCTCTACTTGGGAAATTTTTGAATCTCTACTTGGGACATTTTTGAATCTCTACTTGGGAAATTTTTGGATCTATACTTGGGAAATTTTTGGATCTATACTTGGGAAATTTTTGGATCTATACTTGGGAAATTTTTCGTACTATTATTGGGAAATTTTTCGATCTATACTTGGGAAATTTTTGGATCTATACTTGGGAAATTTTTCGATCTATACTTGGGAAATTTTTCGATCTATACTTTGAGAAATTTTTGGATCTATACTCGGGAAATTTTTGAATCTCTACTTGGGAAATTTTTGGATCTATACTTGGGAAATTTTTGGATCTATACTTGGGAAATTTTTGGATCTATACTTGGGAAATTTTTGGATCTATACATGGAAAATTTTTGGATCTATTCTTGGGAAATTTTTCGTACTATACTTGGGAAATTTTTGTATCTATACCTGGGAAATTTTTCGATCTATACTTGGGAAATTTTTGGATCTATACTTGGGAAATTTTTCTATCTATACTTGGAAAATTTTTGGATCTATACTTGGGAAATTTTTGGATCTATACTTGGGAAATTTTTCGATCTATACTTGGGAAATTTTTCGATCTATACTTGGTAAATTTTTGGATCTATACTTGGGAAATTTTTGGATCTATACTTGGGAAATTTTTCGATCTATACTTGGGAAATTTTTCGTACTATTATTGGGAAATTTTTCGATCTATACTTGGGAAATTTTTGGATCTATACTTGGGAAATTTTTCGATCTATACTTGGGAAATTTTTGGATCTATGCTTGGGAAATTTTTGGATCTATTCTTGGGAAATTTTTGGATCTATACTTGGGAAATTTTTGGATCTATACTTGGGAAATTTTTGGATCTATACTTGGGAAATTTTTGAATCTCTACTTGGGAAATTTTTGAATCTCTACTTGGGAAATTTTTGAATCTCTACTTGGGAAATTTTTGAATCTCTACTTGGGAAATTTTTGAATCTCTACTTGGGAAATTTTTGGATCTATACTTGGGAAGTTTTTGGATCTATTCTTGGGAAATTTTCTGATCTATACTTGGGAAATTTTTGGATCTATACTTGGGAAATTTTTGGATCTATACTTGGGAAATTTTTCGATCTATACTTGGAAAATTTTTCGATCTATACTTGGGAAATTTTTGGATCTATACTTGGGAAATTTTTGGATCTATACTTGGAAAATTTTTGGATCTATACTTGGGAAATTTTTCGATCTATACTTGGGAAATTTTTGGATGTATACTTGTGAAATTTTTGGATGTATACTTGGGAAATTTTTGGATCTATACTTGGGAAATTTTTGGGTCTCTACTTGGGAAATTTTTAATCTCTACTTGGGAAATTTTTGAATCTCTACTTGGGAAATTTTTGGATGTATATTTGGGAAATTTTTGGATCTATACTTGGGAAATTTTTGAATCTCTACTTGGGAAATTTTTGAATCTCTACTTGGGAAATTTTTGAATCTCTACTTGGGAAATTTTTGAATCGCTACTTGTGAAATTTTTCGTACTATACTTGGGAAATTTTTCGATCTATACTTGGGAAATATTTGGATCTATACTTGGGAAATTTTTGGATCTATACTTGGGAAATTTGTCGATCTATACTTGGGAAATTTTTGGATCTATACTTGGGAAATTTTTGGATCTATACTTGGGAAATTTTTGGATCTATACATGGAAAATTTTTGGATCTATACTTTGGAAATTTTTGAATCTCTACTTGGGAAATTTTTAAATCTCTACTTGGGAAATTTAAGAAACTCTACTTGGGAAGTTTTTGAATCTCTACTTGGGAAATTTTTGAATCTCTACTTGGGAAATTTTTGAATCTCTACTTGGGAATTTTTCGATCTATACTTGGGAAATTTTTGGATCTATACTTGGGAAATTTTTGGATGTATACATGGTAAATTTTTGGATCTATAATTGGGAAATTTTTGAATCTATACTTGGGAAATTTTTGGATGTATACATGGGAAATTTTTGGATCTATACTTGGGAAATTTTTGGATCTATACTTGGGAAATTTTTGGATCTATACTTGGAAAATTTTTGGATCTATACTTGGGAAATTTTTCGATCTATGCTAGGGAAATTTTTAATCTCTACTTGGGAAATTTTGGAATCTCTACTTGGGAAATTTTTGGATCTCTACTTGGGAAATTTTTGAATCTCTACTTGGGAAATTTTTGGATCTCTACTTGGGAAATTTTTGAATCTCTACTTGGGAAATTTTTGAATCGCTTCTTGGGAAATTTTTGAATCTCTACTTGGGAAATTTTTGAATCTCTACTTGGGAAATTTTTAAATCTCTACTTGGGAAATTTTTGAATCTCTACTTGGGAAATTTTTGGATCTATACTTGGGAAATTTTTGGATCTATGCTTGGGAAATTTTTGGATCTATTCTTGGGAAATTTTTGGATCTATACTTGGGAAATTTTTGGATCTATACTTGAGAAATTTTTGGATCTATACTTGGGAAATTTTTGAATCTCTACTTGGGAAATTTTTGAATCTCTACTTGGGAAATTTTTGAATCTCTACTTGGGAAATTTTTGAATCTCTACTTGGGAAATTTTTGGATCTATACTTGGGAAGTTTTTGGATCTATTCTTGGGAAATTTTCTGATCTATACTTGGGAAATTTTTGGATCTATACTTGGGAAATTTTTGGATCTATACTTGGGAAATTTTTCGTACTATACTTGGGAAATTTTTCGATCTATACTTGGTAAATTTTTCGATCTATACTTGGGAAATTTTTGGATCTATACTTTGGGAAATTTTTGGATCTATACTTGGAAAATTTTTGGATCTATACTTGGGAAATTTTTGGATGTATACTTGTGAAATTTTTGGATGTATACTTGGGAAATTTTTGGATCTATACTTGAGAAATTTTTGGATCTATACTTGGGAAATTTTTAATCTCTACTTGGGAAATTTTTGAATCTCTACTTGGGAAATTTTTGGATGTATATTTGGGAAATTTTTGGATCTATACTTGGGAAATTTTTGAATCTCTACTTGGGAAATTTTTGGATCTCTACTTGGGAAATTTTTGAATCTCTACTTGGGACATTTTTGAATCTCTACTTGGGAAATTTTTGGATCTATACTTGGGAAATTTTTGGATCTATACTTGGGAAATTTTTGGATCTATACTTGGGAAATTTTTCGTACTATTATTGGGAAATTTTTCGATCTATACTTGGGAAATTTTTGGATCTATACTTTGGAAATTTTTGAATCTCTACTTGGGAAATTTTTAAATCTCTACTTGGGAAATTTAAGAATCTCTACTTGGGAAGTTTTTGAATCTCTACTTGGGAAATTTTTGAATCTCTACTTGGGAAATTTTTGAATCTCTACTTGGGAATTTTTCGATCTATACTTGGGAAATTTTTGGATCTATACTTGGGAAATTTTTGGATGTATACATGGTAAATTTTTGGATCTATACTTGGGAAATTTTTGGATCTATACTTGGGAAATTTTTGGATGTATACATGGGAAATTTTTGGATCTATACTTGGGAAATTTTTGGATCTATACTTGGGAAATTTTTGGATCTATACTTGGGAAATTTTTGGATCTATACTTGGGAAATTTTTCGATCTATACTAGGGAAATTTTTAATCTCTACTTGGGAAATTTTTGAATCTCTACTTGGGAAATTTTTGAATCGCTACTTGGGAAATTTTTGAATCTCTACTTGGGAAATTTTTGAATCTCTACTTGGGAAATTTTTGAATCTCTACTTGGGAAATTTTTGAATCTCTACTTGGGAAATTTTTGAATCTCTACTTGGGAAATTTTTGGATCTATACTTGGGAAATTTTTGGATCTATGCTTGGGAAATTTTTGGATCTATTCTTGGGAAATTTTTGGATCTATACTTGGGAAATTTTTGGATCTATACTTGGGAAATTTTTGGATCTATACTTGGGAAATTTTTGAATCGCTACTTGGGAAATTTTTGAATCTCTACTTGGGAAATTTTTGAATCTCTACTTGGGAAATTTTTGAATCTCTACTTGGGAAATTTTTGAATCTCTACTTGGGAAATTTTTGAATCTCTACTTGGGAATTTTTGGATCTATACTTGGGAGATTTTTGGATCTATACTTGGGAAGTTTTTGGATGTATACATGGTAAATTTTTGGATCTATACTTGGGAAATTTTTGGATCTATACTTGGGAAATTTTTGGAAGTATACATGGGAAATTTTTGGATCTATACTTGGGAAATTTTTCGTACTATACTTGGGAAATTTTTCGATCTATACTTGGGAAATTTTTGGATCTATACTTGGGAAATTTTTTATCTATACTTGGGAAATTTTTGGATCTATACTTGGGAAATTTTTGGATCTATACTTGGGAAATTTTTCGATCTATACTTGGGAAATTTTTCGATCTATACTTGGGAAATTTTTGGATCTATACTTGGGAAATTTTTGGATCTATACTTGGGAAATTTTTGGATCTATACTTGGGAAATTTTTCGATCTATTCTTGGGAAATTTTTGGGTCTCTACTTGGGAAATTTTTAATCTCTACTTGGGAAATTTTTGAATCTCTACTTGGCAAATTTTTGGATGTATATTTGGGAAATTTTTGGATCTATACTTGGGAAATTTTTGAATCTCTACTTGGGAAATTTTTGGATCTCTACTTGGGAAATTTTTGAATCTCTACTTGGGAAATTTTTGAATCTCTACTTGGGAAATTTTTGAATCGCTACTTGGGAAATTTTTCGTACTAGACTTGGGAAATTTTTCGATCTATACTTGGGAAATTTTTGGATCTATACTTGGGAAATTTTTGGATCTATACTTGGGAAATTTGTCGATCTATACTTGGGAAATTTTTGGATCTATACTTGGGAAATTTTTGGATCTATACTTGGGAAATTTTTGGATCTATACATGGAAAATTTTTGGATCTATACTTTGGAAATTTTTGAATCTCTACTTGGGAAATTTTTAAATCTCTACTTGGGAAATTTAAGAATCTCTACTTGGGAAGTTTTTGAATCTCTACTTGGGAAATTTTTGAATCTCTACTTGGGAAATTTTTGAATCTCTACTTGGGAATTTTTGGATCTATACTTGGGAAATTTTTGGATCTATACTTGGGAAATTTTTGGATGTATACATGGTAAATTTTTGGATCTATACTTGGGAAATTTTTGGATCTATACTTGGGAAATTTTTGGATGTATACATGGGAAATTTTTGGATCTATACTTGGGAAATTTTTGGATCTATACTTGGGAAATTTTTGGATCTATACTTGGGAAATTTTTGGATCTATACTTGGGAAATTTTTGGATCTATACTTGGGAAATTTTTGGATCTATACTTGGGAAATTTTTGGATCTATACTTGGGAAATTTTTCGATCTATTCTTGGGAAATTTTTGGGTCTCTACTTGGGAAATTTTTAATCTCTACTTGGGAAATTTTTGAATCTCTACTTGGCAAATTTTTGGATGTATATTTGGGAAATTTTTGGATCTATACTTGGGAAATTTTTGAATCTCTACTTGGGAAATTTTTGGATCTCTACTTGGGAAATTTTTGAATCTCTACTTGGGAAATTTTTGAATCTCTACTTGGGAAATTTTTGAATCGCTACTTGGGAAATTTTTCGTACTAGACTTGGGAAATTTTTCGATCTATACTTGGGAAATTTTTGGATCTATACTTGGGAAATTTTTGGATCTATACTTGGGAAATTTGTCGATCTATACTTGGGAAATTTTTGGATCTATACTTGGGAAATTTTTGGATCTATACTTGGGAAATTTTTGGATCTATACATGGAAAATTTTTGGATCTATACTTTGGAAATTTTTGAATCTCTACTTGGGAAATTTTTAAATCTCTACTTGGGAAATTTAAGAATCTCTACTTGGGAAGTTTTTGAATCTCTACTTGGGAAATTTTTGAATCTCTACTTGGGAAATTTTTGAATCTCTACTTGGGAATTTTTGGATCTATACTTGGGAAATTTTTGGATCTATACTTGGGAAATTTTTGGATGTATACATGGTAAATTTTTGGATCTATACTTGGGAAATTTTTGGATCTATACTTGGGAAATTTTTGGATGTATACATGGGAAATTTTTGGATCTATACTTGGGAAATTTTTGGATCTATACTTGGGAAATTTTTGGATCTATACTTGGGAAATTTTTGGATCTATACTTGGGAAATTTTTCGATCTATACTAGGGAAATTTTTAATCTCTACTTGGGAAATTTTTGAATCTCTACTTGGGAAATTTTTGAATCGCTACTTGGGAAATTTTTGAATCTCTACTTGGGAAATTTTTGAATCTCTACTTGGGAAATTTTTGAATCTCTACTTGGGAAATTTTTGAATCTCTACTTGGGAAATTTTTGGATCTATACTTGGGAAATTTTTGGATCTATGCTTGGGAAATTTTTGGATCTATTCTTGGGAAATTTTTGGATCTATACTTGGGAAATTTTTTATCTATACTTGGGAAATTTTTGGATCTATACTTGGGAAATTTTTGGATCTATACTTGGGAAATTTTTCGATCTATACTTGGGAAATTTTTCGATCTATACTTGGGAAATTTTTGGATCTATACTTGGGAAATTTTTGGATCTATACTTGGGAAATTTTTGGATCTATACTTGGGAAATTTTTCGATCTATTCTTGGGAAATTTTTGGGTCTCTACTTGGGAAATTTTTAATCTCTACTTGGGAAATTTTTGAATCTCTACTTGGCAAATTTTTGGATGTATATTTGGGAAATTTTTGGATCTATACTTGGGAAATTTTTGAATCTCTACTTGGGAAATTTTTGAATCTCTACTTGGGAAATTTTTGAATCTCTACTTGGGAAATTTTTGAATCGCTACTTGGGAAATTTTTCGTACTAGACTTGGGAAATTTTTCGATCTATACTTGGGAAATTTTTGGATCTATACTTGGGAAATTTTTGGATCTATACTTGGGAAATTTGTCGATCTATACTTGGGAAATTTTTGGATCTATACTTGGGAAATTTTTGGATCTATACTTGGGAAATTTTTGGATCTATACATGGAAAATTTTTGGATCTATACTTTGGAAATTTTTGAATCTCTACTTGGGAAATTTTTAAATCTCTACTTGGGAAATTTAAGAATCTCTATTGGGAAGTTTTTGAATCTCTACTTGGGAAATTTTTGAATCTCTACTTGGGAAATTTTTGAATCTCTACTTGGGAATTTTTGGATCTATACTTGGGAAATTTTTGGATCTATACTTGGGAAATTTTTGGATGTATACATGGTAAATTTTTGGATCTATACATGGGAAATTTTTGGATCTGTACTTGGGAAATTTTTGGATCTATACTTGGGAAATTTTTGGATCTATACTTGGGAAATTTTTGGATCTATACTTGGGAAATTTTTCGATCTATACTAGGGAAATTTTTAATCTCTACTTGGGAAATTTTTGAATCTCTACTTGGGAAATTTTTGAATCGCTACTTGGGAAATTTTTGAATCTCTACTTGGGAAATTTTTGAATCTCTACTTGGGAAATTTTTGAATCTCTACTTGGGAAATTTTTGAATCTCTACTTGGGAAATTTTTGAATCTCTACTTGGGAAATTTTTGGATCTATACTTGGGAAATTTTTGGATCTATGCTTGGGAAATTTTTGGATCTATTCTTGGGAAATTTTTGGATCTATACTTGGGAAATTTTTTATCTATACTTGGGAAATTTTTGGATCTATACTTGGGAAATTTTTGGATCTATACTTGGGAAATTTTTCGATCTATACTTGGGAAATTTTTCGATCTATACTTGGGAAATTTTTGGATCTATACTTGGGAAATTTTTGGATCTATACTTGGGAAATTTTTGGATCTATACTTGGGAAATTTTTCGATCTATTCTTGGGAAATTTTTGGGTCTCTACTTGGGAAATTTTTAATCTCTACTTGGGAAATTTTTGAATCTCTACTTGGCAAATTTTTGGATGTATATTTGGGAAATTTTTGGATCTATACTTGGGAAATTTTTGAATCTCTACTTGGGAAATTTTTGGATCTCTACTTGGGAAATTTTTGAATCTCTACTTGGGAAATTTTTGAATCTCTACTTGGGAAATTTTTGAATCGCTACTTGGGAAATTTTTCGTACTAGACTTGGGAAATTTTTCGATCTATACTTGGGAAATTTTTGGATCTATACTTGGGAAATTTTTGGATCTATACTTGGGAAATTTGTCGATCTATACTTGGGAAATTTTTGGATCTATACTTGGGAAATTTTTGGATCTATACTTGGGAAATTTTTGGATCTATACATGGAAAATTTTTGGATCTATACTTTGGAAATTTTTGAATCTCTACTTGGGAAATTTTTAAATCTCTACTTGGGAAATTTAAGAATCTCTACTTGGGAAGTTTTTGAATCTCTACTTGGGAAATTTTTGAATCTCTACTTGGGAAATTTTTGAATCTCTACTTGGGAATTTTTGGATCTATACTTGGGAAATTTTTGGATCTATACTTGGGAAATTTTTGGATGTATACATGGTAAATTTTTGGATCTATACTTGGGAAATTTTTGGATCTATACTTGGGAAATTTTTGGATGTATACATGGGAAATTTTTGGATCTATACTTGGGAAATTTTTGGATCTATACTTGGGAAATTTTTGGATCTATACTTGGGAAATTTTTGGATCTATACTTGGGAAATTTTTCGATCTATACTAGGGAAATTTTTAATCTCTACTTGGGAAATTTTTGAATCTCTACTTGGGAAATTTTTGAATCGCTACTTGGGAAATTTTTGAATCTCTACTTGGGAAATTTTTGAATCTCTACTTGGGAAATTTTTGAATCTCTACTTGGGAAATTTTTGAATCTCTACTTGGGAAATTTTTGAATCTCTACTTGGGAAATTTTTGGATCTATACTTGGGAAATTTTTGGATCTATGCTTGGGAAATTTTTGGATCTATTCTTGGGAAATTTTTGGATCTATACTTGGGAAATTTTTTATCTATACTTGGGAAATTTTTGGATCTATACTTGGGAAATTTTTGGATCTATACTTGGGAAATTTTTCGATCTATACTTGGGAAATTTTTCGATCTATACTTGGGAAATTTTTGGATCTATACTTGGGAAATTTTTGGATCTATACTTGGGAAATTTTTGGATCTATACTTGGGAAATTTTTCGATCTATTCTTGGGAAATTTTTGGGTCTCTACTTGGGAAATTTTTAATCTCTACTTGGGAAATTTTTGAATCTCTACTTGGCAAATTTTTGGATGTATATTTGGGAAATTTTTGGATCTATACTTGGGAAATTTTTGAATCTCTACTTGGGAAATTTTTGGATCTCTACTTGGGAAATTTTTGAATCTCTACTTGGGAAATTTTTGAATCTCTACTTGGGAAATTTTTGAATCGCTACTTGGGAAATTTTTCGTACTAGACTTGGGAAATTTTTCGATCTATACTTGGGAAATTTTTGGATCTCTACTTGGGAAATTTTTGGATCTATACTTGGGAAATTTGTCGATCTATACTTGGGAAATTTTTGGATCTATACTTGGGAAATTTTTGGATCTATACTTGGGAAATTTTTGGATCTATACATGGAAAATTTTTGGATCTATACTTTGGAAATTTTTGAATCTCTACTTGGGAAATTTTTAAATCTCTACTTGGGAAATTTAAGAATCTCTACTTGGGAAGTTTTTGAATCTCTACTTGGGAAATTTTTGAATCTCTACTTGGGAAATTTTTGAATCTCTACTTGGGAATTTTTGGATCTATACTTGGGAAATTTTTGGATCTATACTTGGGAAATTTTTGGATGTATACATGGTAAATTTTTGGATCTATACTTGGGAAATTTTTGGATCTATACTTGGGAAATTTTTGGATGTATACATGGGAAATTTTTGGATCTATACTTGGGAAATTTTTGGATCTATACTTGGGAAATTTTTGGATCTATACTTGGGAAATTTTTGGATCTATACTTGGGAAATTTTTCGATCTATACTTGGGAAATTTTTCGATCTATACTTGGGAAATTTTTCGATCTATACTTGGGAAATTTTTGGATCTATACTTGGGAAATTTTTGGATCTATACTTGGGAAATTTTTCGATCTATTCTTGGGAAATTTTTGGGTCTCTACTTGGGAAATTTTTAATCTCTACTTGGGAAATTTTTGAATCTCTACTTGGCAAATTTTTGGATGTATATTTGGGAAATTTTTGGATTTATACTTGGGAAATTTTTGAATCTCTACTTGGGAAATTTTTGGATCTCTACTTGGGAAATTTTTGAATCTCTACTTGGGAAATTTTTGAATCTCTACTTGGGAAATTTTTGAATCGCTACTTGGGAAATTTTTCGTACTAGACTTGGGAAATTTTTCGATCTATACTTGGGAAATTTTTGGATCTATACTTGGGAAATTTTTGGATCTATACTTGGGAAATTTGTCGATCTATACTTGGGAAATTTTTGGATCTATACTTGGGAAATTTTTGGATCTATACTTGGGAAATTTTTGGATCTATACATGGAAAATTTTTGGATCTATACTTTGGAAATTTTTGAATCTCTACTTGGGAAATTTTTAAATCTCTACTTGGGAAATTTAAGAATCTCTACTTGGGAAGTTTTTGAATCTCTACTTGGGAAATTTTTGAATCTCTACTTGGGAAATTTTTGAATCTCTACTTGGGAATTTTTGGATCTATACTTGGGAAATTTTTGGATCTATACTTGGGAAATTTTTGGATGTATACATGGTAAATTTTTGGATCTATACTTGGGAAATTTTTGGATCTATACTTGGGAAATTTTTGGATGTATACATGGGAAATTTTTGGATCTATACTTGGGAAATTTTTGGATCTATACTTGGGAAATTTTTGGATCTATACTTGGGAAATTTTTGGATCTATACTTGGGAAATTTTTCGATCTATACTAGGGAAATTTTTAATCTCTACTTGGGAAATTTTTGAATCTCTACTTGGGAAATTTTTGAATCGCTACTTGGGAAATTTTTGAATCTCTACTTGGGAAATTTTTGAATCTCTACTTGGGAAATTTTTGAATCTCTACTTGGGAAATTTTTGAATCTCTACTTGGGAAATTTTTGAATCTCTACTTGGGAAATTTTTGGATCTATACTTGGGAAATTTTTGGATCTATGCTTGGGAAATTTTTGGATCTATTCTTGGGAAATTTTTGGATCTATACTTGGGAAATTTTTTATCTATACTTGGGAAATTTTTGGATCTATACTTGGGAAATTTTTGGATCTATACTTGGGAAATTTTTCGATCTATACTTGGGAAATTTTTCGATCTATACTTGGGAAATTTTTGGATCTATACTTGGGAAATTTTTGGATCTATACTTGGGAAATTTTTGGATCTATACTTGGGAAATTTTTCGATCTATTCTTGGGAAATTTTTGGGTCTCTACTTGGGAAATTTTTAATCTCTACTTGGGAAATTTTTGAATCTCTACTTGGCAAATTTTTGGATGTATATTTGGGAAATTTTTGGATCTATACTTGGGAAATTTTTGAATCTCTACTTGGGAAATTTTTGGATCTCTACTTGGGAAATTTTTGAATCTCTACTTGGGAAATTTTTGAATCTCTACTTGGGAAATTTTTGAATCGCTACTTGGGAAATTTTTCGTACTAGACTTGGGAAATTTTTCGATCTATACTTGGGAAATTTTTGGATCTATACTTGGGAAATTTTTGGATCTATACTTGGGAAATTTGTCGATCTATACTTGGGAAATTTTTGGATCTATACTTGGGAAATTTTTGGATCTATACTTGGGAAATTTTTGGATCTATACATGGAAAATTTTTGGATCTATACTTTGGAAATTTTTGAATCTCTACTTGGGAAATTTTTAAATCTCTACTTGGGAAATTTAAGAATCTCTACTTGGGAAGTTTTTGAATCTCTACTTGGGAAATTTTTGAATCTCTACTTGGGAAATTTTTGAATCTCTACTTGGGAATTTTTGGATCTATACTTGGGAAATTTTTGGATCTATACTTGGGAAATTTTTGGATGTATACATGGTAAATTTTTGGATCTATACTTGGGAAATTTTTGGATCTATACTTGGGAAATTTTTGGATGTATACATGGGAAATTTTTGGATCTATACTTGGGAAATTTTTGGATCTATACTTGGGAAATTTTTGGATCTATACTTGGGAAATTTTTGGATCTATACTTGGGAAATTTTTCGATCTATACTAGGGAAATTTTTAATCTCTACTTGGGAAATTTTTCAATCTCTACTTGGGAAATTTTTGAATCGCTACTTGGGAAATTTTTGAATCTCTACTTGGGAAATTTTTGAATCTCTACTTGGGAAATTTTTGAATCTCTACTTGGGAAATTTTTGAATCTCTACTTGGGAAATTTTTGAATCTCTACTTGGGAAATTTTTGGATCTATACTTGGGAAATTTTTGGATCTATGCTTGGGAAATTTTTGGATCTATTCTTGGGAAATTTTTGGATCTATACTTGGGAAATTTTTGGATCTATACTTGGGAAATTTTTGGATCTATACTTGGGAAATTTTTGGATCTATACTTGGGAAATTTTTGAATCTCTACTTGGGAAATTTTTGAATCTCTACTTGGGAAATTTTTGAATCTCTACTTGGGAAATTTTTGAATCTCTACTTGGGAAATTTTTGGATCTATACTTGGGAAATTTTTGGATCTATACTTGGGAAGTTTTTGGATCTATTCTTGGGAAATTTTCTGATCTATACTTGGGAAATTTTTGGATCTATACTTGGGAAATTTTTGGATCTATACTTGGGAAATTTTTCGTACTATACTTGGGAAATTTTTCGATCTATACTTGGGAAATTTTTCGATCTATACTTGGGAAATTTTTGGATCTATACTTTGGGAAATTTTTGGATCTATACTTGGAAAATTTTTGGATCTATACTTGTGAAACTTTTGGATGTATACTTGTGAAACTTTTGGATGTATACTTGGGAAATTTTTGGATCTATACTTGGGAAATTTTTAATCTCTACTTGGGAAATTTTTGAATCTCTACTTGGGAAATTTTTGGATGTATATTTGGGAAATTTTTGGATCTATACTTGGGAAATTTTTTAATCTCTACTTGGGAAATTTTTGGATCTCTACTTGGGAAATTTTTGAATCTCTACTTGGGACATTTTTGAATCTCTACTTGGGAAATTTTTGGATCTATACTTGGGAAATTTTTGGATGTATACTTGGGAAATTTTTGGATCTATACTTGGGAAATTTTTGGATCTATACTTGGGAAATTTTTGGATCTATACATGGAAAATTTTTGGATCTATACTTGGGAAATTTTTCGATCTATACTTGGGAAATTTTTCTATCTATACTTGGTAAATTTTTGGATCTATACTTGGGAAATTTTTGGATCTATACTTGGGAAATTTTTCGATCTATACTTGGGAAATTTTTAATCTCTACTTGGGAAATTTTTTTATCTCTACTTGGGAAATTTTTGGATCTCTACTTGGGAAATATTTGAATCTCTACTTGGGAAATTTTTGAATCGCTACTTGGGAAATTTTTGAATCTCTACTTGGGAAATTTTTGAATCTCTACTTGGGAAATTTTTGGATCTATACTTGGGAAATTTTTGAATCTCTACTTGGGAAATTTTTGAATCTCTACTTGGGAATTTTTGGATCTATACTTGGGAGATTTTTGGATCTATACTTGGGAAATTTTTGGATGTATACATGGTAAATTTTTGGATCTATACTTGGGAAATTTTTGGATCTATACTTGGGAAATATTTGGATGTATACTTGTGAAATTTTTGGATGTATACTTGGGAAATTTTTGGATCTATACTTGGGAAATTTTTGGATCTATACTTGGGAAATTTTTGGGTCTCTACTTGGGAAATTTTTAATCTCTACTTGGGAAATTTTTGGATCTCTACTTGGGAAATTTTTGAATCTCTACTTGGGAAATTTTTGAATCGCTACTAGGGAAATTTTTGAATCTCTACTTGGGAAATTTTTGAATCTCTACTTGGGAAATTTTTGAATCTCTACTTGGGAAATTTTTGAATCTCTACTTGGGAAATTTTTGAATCTCTACTTGGGAAATTTTTGAATCTCTACTTGGGAATTTTTGGATCTATACTTGGGAGATTTTTGGATCTATACTTGGGAAATTTTTGGATGTATACATGGTAAATTTTTGGATCTATACTTGGGAAATTTTTGGATCTATACTTGGGAAATTTTTGGATGTATACATGGGAAATTTTTGGATCTATACTTGGGAAATTTTTGGATCTATACTTGGGAAATTTTTCGATCTATACTTGGGAAATTTTTGGATGTATACTTGTGAAATTTTTGGATGTATACTTGGGAAATTTTTGGATCTATACTTGGGAAATTTTTGGATCTATACTTGGGAAATTTTTGGGTCTCTACTTGGGAAATTTTTAATCTCTACTTGGGAAATTTTTGAATCTCTACTTGGGAAATTTTTGGATGTATATTTGGGAAATTTTTGGATCTATACTTGGGAAATTTTTGAATCTCTACTTGGGAAATTTTTGGATCTCTACTTGGGAAATTTTTGAATCTCTACTTGGGAAATTTTTGAATCTCTACTTGGGAAATTTTTGAATCGCTACTTGGGAAATTTTTCGTACTAGACTTGGGAAATTTTTCGATCTATACTTGGGAAATTTTTGGATCTATACTTGGGAAATTTTTGGACCTATACTTGGGAAATTTGTCGATCTATACTTGGGAAATTTTTGGATCTATACTTGGGAAATTTTTGGATCTATACTTGGGAAATTTTTGGACCTATACTTGGGAAATTTTTGGTTCTGTACTTGGGAAATTTTTCGATCTATACTTGGGAAATTTTTGGATCTATACTTGGGAAATTTTTGGATCTATACTTGGGAAATTTTTGGACCTATACTCGGGAAATTTTTGGATCTATACTTGGGAATTTTTGGATCTATACTTGGTAAATTTTTGGATCTATACTTGGGAAATTTTGGGATCTATACTTGGGAAATTTTTGGATCTATACTTGGGAAATTTTGGGATCTATACTTGGGAAATTTTTTGATCTATGCTTGGGAAATTTTTGGATCTCTACTTGGGAAATTTTTAATCTCTACTTGGGAAATTTTTGGATCTATACTTGGGAAATTTTTTGATCTATCCTTGGGAAATTTTTGGATCTCTACTTGGGAAATTTTTAATCTCTACTTGGGAAATTTATGGATCTATACTTGTGAAATTTTTGGATCTATACTTGGGAAATTTTTGGATCTATACTTGGGAAATTTAAGAATCTCTACTTGGGAAGTTTTTGAATCTCTACTTGGGAAATTTTTGAATCTCTACTTGGAAATTTTTGAATCTCTACTTGGGAATTTTTTGATCTATACTTGGGAAATTTTTGGATCTCTACTTGGGAAATTTTTAATCTCTACTTGGGAAATTTTTGAATCTCCACTTGGGAAATTTTTGAATCTCTACTTGGGAAATTTTTGAGTCTCTACTTGGGAAATTTTTGAATCGCTACTTGGGAAATTTTTGAATCTCTACTTGGGAAATTTTTGAATCTCTACTTGGGAAATTTTTGGATCTATACTTGGGAAATTTTTGGATCTATACTTGGGAAATTTTTGGATCTATTCTTGGGAAATTTTTGGATCTATACTTGTGAAATTTTTGGATCTATACTTGGGAAATTTTTGGATCTATACTTGGGAAATTTTTGGATCTATACTTGGGAAATTTTTCGATCTATACTTGGAAAATTTTTGGATCTATACTTGGGAAATTTTTGGATCTATACTTGGGAAATTTTTGGATCTATAATTGGGAAATTTTTGGATCTATACTTGGGAAATTTTTGGATCTATACTTGGGAAATTTTTGGATCTATACTTGGGAAATTTTTGGATCTATACTTGGGAAATTTTTCGATCTATACTTGGGAAATTTTTAATCTCTACTTGGGAAATTTTTGAATCTCTACTTGGGAAATTTTTGAATCTCTACTTGGGAAATTTTTGGATCTATACTTGGGAAATTTTTGGATCTATACTTGGGAAATTTTTGGATCTATATTTGGGAAATTTTTGGATCTATACTTGGGAAATTTTTGGATCTATACTTGGGAAATTTTTGGATCTATACTTGGGAAATTTTTCGATCTATACTTGGGAAATTTTTGGATCTATACTTGGGAAATTTTTAGATCTATACTTGGGAAATTTTTGGACCTATACTTGGGAAAATCTTTGGATCTATACTTGAGAAATTTTTGGATCTATACTTGGGAAATTTTTTAATCGATACTTGGGAAATTTTTGAATTTCTACTTGGGAAATTTTTAATCTCTACTTGGGAAATTTTTGAATCTCTACTTGGGAATTTTTGGATCTATACTTGGGAAATTTTTGGATCTCTACTTGGGAAATTTTTAATCTCTACTTGGGAAATTTTTGAATCTCTACTTGGGAAATTTTTGAATCTCTACTTGGGAAATTTTTGGATCTATACTTGGGAAATTTTTGGATCTATACTTGGGAAATTTTTGGATCTATACTTGGGAAAATCTTTGGATCTATACTTGAGAAATTTTTGGATCTATACTTGGGAAATTTTTTAATCGATACTTGGGAAATTTTTGAATTTCTACTTGGGAAATTTTTAATCTCTACTTGGGAAATTTTTGAATCTCTACTTGGGAAATTTTTGAATCTCTACTTGGGAAATTTTTGAGTCTCTACTTGGGAAATTTTTGAATCTCTACTTGGGAAATTTTTGAATCTCTACTTGGGAAATTTTTGAATCTCTACTTGGGAAATTTTTGAATCTCTACTTGGGAAATTTTTGGATCTATACTTGGGAAATTTTTGAATCTCTACTTGGGAAATTTTTGGACCTATACTTGGGAAAATCTTTGGATCTATACTTGAGAAATTTTTGGATCTATAC
Source organism: Odiellus spinosus (assembly GCA_963920705.1). Classification (NCBI taxonomy): domain Eukaryota; kingdom Metazoa; phylum Arthropoda; class Arachnida; order Opiliones; family Phalangiidae; genus Odiellus; species Odiellus spinosus. The sequence goes on along the minus strand of CAWUCO010000006.1, from coordinate 47,602 downwards.
TTGGGAAATTTTTTAATCGATACTTGGGAAATTTTTGAATTTCTACTTGGGAAATTTTTAATCTCTACTTGGGAAATTTTTGAATCTCTACTTGGGAAATTTTTGAATCTCTACTTGGGAAATTTTTGAGTCTCTACTTGGGAAATTTTTTAATCGATACTTGGGAAATTTTTGAATTTCTACTTGGGAAATTTTTAATCTCTACTTGGGAAATTTTTGAATCTCTACTTGGGAAATTTTTGAATCTATACTTGAGAAATTTTTGGATCTATACTTGGGAAATTTTTGAATCTCTACTTGGGAAATTTTTGAATCTCTACTTGGGAAATTTTTGGATCTATACTTGGGAAATTTTTGGATCTATACTTGGGAAATTTTTGGACCTATACTTGGGAAAATCTTTGGATCTATACTTGGGAAATTTTTGGATCTATACTTGGGAAATTTTTGAATCTCTAATTGGGAAATTTTTAAATCTCTACTTGGGAAGTTTTTGAATCTCTACTTGGGAAATTTTTGAATGTCTACTTGGAAATTTTTGAATCTCTACTTGGGAATTTTTGGATCTATACTTGGGAAATTTTTGGATCTATACTTGGGAAAATCTTTGGATCTATACTTGAGAAATTTTTGGATCTATACTTGGGAAATTTTTTAATCGATACTTGGGAAATTTTTGAATTTCTACTTGGGAAATTTTTAATCTCTACTTGGGAAATTTTTGAATCTCTACTTGGGAAATTTTTGAATCTCTACTTGGGAAATTTTTGAGTCTCTACTTGGGAAATTTTTGAATCTCTACTTGGGAAATTTTTGAATCTCTACTTGGGAAATTTTTGAATCTCTACTTGGGAAATTTTTGAATCTCTACTTGGGAAATTTTTGGATCTATACTTGGGAAATTTTTGAATCTCTACTTGGGAAATTTTTGGACCTATACTTGGGAAAATCTTTGGATCTATACTTGAGAAATTTTTGGATCTATACTTGGGAAATTTTTTAATCGATACTTGGGAAATTTTTGAATTTCTACTTGGGAAATTTTTAATCTCTACTTGGGAAATTTTTGAATCTCTACTTGGGAAATTTTTGAATCTCTACTTGGGAAATTTTTGAGTCTCTACTTGGGAAATTTTTTAATCGATACTTGGGAAATTTTTGAATTTCTACTTGGGAAATTTTTAATCTCTACTTGGGAAATTTTTGAATCTCTACTTGGGAAATTTTTGAATCTCTACTTGGGAAATTTTTGAGTCTCTACTTGGGAAATTTTTGAATCTCTACTTGGGAAATTTTTGAATCTCTACTTGGGAAATTTTTGAATCTCTACTTGGGAAATTTTTGAATCTCTACTTGGGAAATTTTTGGATCTATACTTGGGAAATTTTTGGATCTATACTTGGGAAATTTTTGGACCTATACTTGGGAAAATCTTTGGATCTATACTTGAGAAATTTTTGGATCTATACTTGGGAAATTTTTGAATCTCTACTTGGGAAATTTTTGAATCTCTACTTGGGAAATTTTTGGATCTATACTTGGGAAATTTTTGGATCTATACTTGGGAAATTTTTCGTACTTTACTTGGGAAATTTTTCGATCTATACTTGGGAAATTTTTGGATCTATACTTGGGAAATTTTTGGATCTACACTTGGGAAATTTTTGGATCTATACTTGGGAAGTTTTTGGATCTATACTTGGGAAGTTTTTGGAGCTATTCTTGGGAAATTTTTGGATCTATACTTGGGAAATTTTTCGATCTATACTTGGGAAATTTTTGGATCTATACTTGGGAAATTTTTGGATCTATACCTGGGAAATTTTTCGATCTATACTTGGGAAATTTTTTGATCTATACTTGGGAAATTTTTGGATCTATACATGGAAAATTTTTGGATCTATACTTGGGAAATTTTTGAATCTCTACTTGGGAAATTTTTAAATCTCTACTTGGGAAATTTAAGAATCTCTACTTGGGAAGTTTTTGAATCTCTACTTGGGAAATTTTTGAATCTCTACTTGGGAATTTTTCGATCTATACTTGGGAGATTTTTGGATCTATACTTGGGAAATTTTTGGATGTATACATGGTAAATTTTTGGATCTATACTTGGGAAATTTTTCGATCTATACTTGGGAAATTTTTGGATCTATACTTGGGAAATTTTTTATCTATACTTGGGAAATTTTTGGATCTATACTTGGGAAATTTTTCGATCTATACTTGGGAAATTTTCGGATCTATTCTTGGGAAATTTTTATATCTATACTTGGGAAATTTTTGGATCTATACTTGGGAAATTTTTGGATCTATACTTGGGAAATTTTTGGATGTATACTTGGGAAATTTTTGGATCTATACTTGGGAAATTTTTGGATCTATACTTGGGAAATTTTTGGGTCTCTACTTGGGAAATTTTTAATCTCTACTTGGGAAATTTTTGAATCTCTACTTGGGAAATTTTTGGATGTATATTTGGGAAATTTTTGGATCTATACTTGGGAAATTTTTGAATCTCTACTTGGGAAATTTTTGGATCTCTACTTGGGAAATTTTTGAATCTCTACTTGGGAAATTTTTGAATCTCTACTTGGGAAATTTTTCGTACTATACTTGGGAAATTTTTCGATCTATACTTGGGAAATTTTTGGATCTATACTTGGGAAATTTTTGGATCTATACTTGGGAAATTTGTCGATCTATACTTGGGAAATTTTTGGATCTATACTTGGGAAATTTTTTGATCTATACTTGGGAAATTTTTGGATCTATACATGGAAAATTTTTGGATCTATACTTGGGAAATTTTTGAATCTCTACTTGGGAAATTTTTAAATCTCTACTTGGGAAATTTAAGAATCTCTACTTGGGAAGTTTTTGAATCTCTACTTGGGAAATTTTTGAATCTCTACTTGGGAATTTTTCGATCTATACTTGGGAGATTTTTGGATCTATACTTGGGAAATTTTTGGATGTATACATGGTAAATTTTTGGATCTATACTTGGGAAATTTTTCGATCTATACTTGGGAAATTTTTGGATCTATACTTGGGAAATTTTTTATCTATACTTGGGAAATTTTTGGATCTATACTTGGGAAATTTTTCGATCTATACTTGGGAAATTTTTGTATCTATTCTTGGGAAATTTTTGGATCTATACTTGGGAAATTTTTGGATCTATACTTGGGAAATTTTTGGATCTATACTTGGGAAATTTTTGGATCTATACATGGAAAATTTTTGGATCTATACTTGGGAAATTTTTGAATCTCTACTTGGGAAATTTTTAAATCTCTACTTGGGAAATTTAAGAATCTCTACTTGGGAAGTTTTTGAATCTCTACTTGGGAAATTTTTGAATCTCTACTTGGGAATTTTTCGATCTATACTTGGGAGATTTTTGGATCTATACTTGGGAAATTTTTGGATGTATACATGGTAAATTTTTGGATCTATACTTGGGAAATTTTTCGATCTATACTTGGGAAATTTTTGGATCTATACTTGGGAAATTTTTTATCTATACTTGGGAAATTTTTGGATCTATACTTGGGAAATTTTTCGATCTATACTTGGGAAATTTTTGGATCTATTCTTGGGAAATTTTTGGATCTATACTTGGGAAATTTTTGGATCTATACTTGGGAAATTTTTGGATCTATACTTGGGAAATTTTTGGATGTATACTTGGGAAATTTTTGGATCTATACTTGGGAAATTTTTGGATCTATACTTGGGAAATTTTTGGGTCTCTACTTGGGAAATTTTTAATCTCTACTTGGGAAATTTTTGAATCTCTACTTGGGAAATTTTTGGATGTATATTTGGGAAATTTTTGGATCTATACTTGGGAAATTTTTGAATCTCTACTTGGGAAATTTTTGGATCTCTACTTGGGAAATTTTTGAATCTCTACTTGGGAAATTTTTGAATCTCTACTTGGGAAATTTTTCGTACTATACTTGGGAAATTTTTCGATCTATACTTGGGAAATTTTTGGATCTATACTTGGGAAATTTTTGGATCTATACTTGGGAAATTTGTCGATCTATACTTGGGAAATTTTTGGATCTATACTTGGGAAATTTTTTGATCTATACTTGGGAAATTTTTGGATCTATACATGGAAAATTTTTGGATCTATACTTGGGAAATTTTTGAATCTCTACTTGGGAAATTTTTAAATCTCTACTTGGGAAATTTAAGAATCTCTACTTGGGAAGTTTTTGAATCTCTACTTGGGAAATTTTTGAATCTCTACTTGGGAATTTTTCGATCTATACTTGGGAGATTTTTGGATCTATACTTGGGAAATTTTTCGATGTATACATGGTAAATTTTTGGATCTATACTTGGGAAATTTTTCGATCTATACTTGGGAAATTTTTGGATCTATACTTGGGAAATTTTTTATCTATACTTGGGAAATTTTTGGATCTATACTTGGGAAATTTTTCGATCTATACTTGGGAAATTTTTGTATCTATTCTTGGGAAATTTTTGGATCTATACTTGGGAAATTTTTGGATCTATACTTGGGAAATTTTTGGATCTATACTTGGGAAATTTTTGGATATATACTTGGAAAATTTTTCGATCTATACTTGGGAAATTTTTCAATCTATACTTGGGAAATTTTTGGATATATACTTGGGAAATTTTTGGATCTATACTTGGAAAATTTTTGGATCTATACTTGGGAAATTTTTCGATCTATACTTGGGAAATTTTTGGATCTATACTTGGGAAATTTTTGGATCTATACTTGGGAAATTTTTCGATCTATACTTGGGAAATTTTTGGATCTATACTTGGGAAATTTTTGGATGTATACTTGTGAAATTTTTGGATGTATACTTGGGAAATTTTTGGATGTATACTTGGGAAATTTTTGGATCTATACTTGGAAAATTTTTGGATCTATACTTGGGAAATTTTTGTGTCTCTACTTGGGAAATTTTTAATCTCTACTTGGGAAATTTTGAATCTCTACTTGGGAAATTTTTGGATGTATACTTGGGAAATTTTTGGATCTATACTTGGGAAATTTTTGGATCTATACTTGGGAAATTTTTGGGTCTCTACTTGGGAAATTTTTAATCTCTACTTGGGAAATTTTTGAATCTCTACTTGGGAAATTTTTGGATGTATATTTGGGAAATTTTTGGATCTATACTTGGGAAATTTTTGAATCTCTACTTGGGAAATTTTTGGATCTCTACTTGGGAAATTTTTGAATCTCTACTTGGGAAATTTTTGAATCTCTACTTGGGAAATTTTTCGTACTATACTTGGGAAATTTTTCGATCTATACTTGGGAAATTTTTGGATCTATACTTGGGAAATTTTTGGATCTATACTTGGGAAATTTGTCGATCTATACTTGGGAAATTTTTGGATCTATACATGGAAAATTTTTGGATCTATACTTGGGAAATTTTTGAATCTCTACTTGGGAAATTTTAAAATCTCTACTTGGGAAATTTAAGAATCTCTACTTGGGAAGTTTTTGAATCTCTACTTGGGAAATTTTTGAATCTCTACTTGGGAAATTTTTCGATCTATACTTGGGAAATTTTTGGATCTATACTTTGGGAAATTTTTGGATCTATACTTGGAAAATTTTTCGATCTATACTTGGGAAATTTTTCGATCTATACTTGGGAAATTTTTGGATCTATACTTAAAAATTTTTGGATCTATACTTGGGAAATTTTTCGATCTATACTTGGTAAATTTTTGGATCTATACTTGGGAAATTTTTGGATCTATACTTGGAAAATTTTTGGATCTATACTTGGGAAATTTTTCGATCTATACTTGGTAAATTTTTGGATCTATACTTGGGAAATTTTTCGATCTATACTTGGGAAATATTTGGATCTATACTTGGGAAATTTTTCGATCTATACTTGGGAAATATTTAATCTCTACTTGGGAAATTTTTGAATCAATACTTGTGAAATTTGTAAAACTATACTTGGGAAATTTGTGGTTCTATACTTGGGAAATTTGTGGATCTATACTTTGGAAATTTGTAAATCTCTACTTGGGAAATTTGTAAATCTATACTTGGGAAATTTGTGGATCTATACTTGGGAAATTTTTCGATCTATACTTGGTAAATTTTTGGATCTATACTTGGGAAATTTTTCGATCTATACTTGGGAAATATTTGGATCTATACTTGGGAAATTTTTCGATCTATACTTGGGAAATATTTAATCTCTACTTGGGAAATTTTTGAATCAATACTTGTGAAATTTGTAAAACTATACTTGGGAAATTTGTGGTTCTATACTTGGGAAATTTGTGGATCTATACTTTGGAAATTTGTAAATCTCTACTTGGGAAATTTGTAAATCTATACTTGGGAAATTTGTGGATCTATACTTGGGAAATTTGTGGATCTATACTTGGGAAATTTGTGGATCTTTACTTGGGAAATTTGTGGATCTATGCTTGGAAAATTTGTGGATCTGTACTTGGGAAATTTGTGGATCTATACTTGGGAAATTTGTGGATCTATACTTGGGAAATTTGTGGATCTATACTTGGGAAATTTGTGGATCTATACTTGGGAAATTTGTGGATCTATACTTGGGAAATTTGTGGATCTATACTTGGGAAATTTGTGGATCTATACTTGGGAAATTTGTGGAGCTATACTTGGGAAATTTGTGGATCTATACTTGGGAAATTTGTAAATCTATACTTGGGAAATTTGTAAATCTATACTTGGGAAATTTGTAAATCTATTCTTGGGGAATTTGTAAATCTATACTTGGGAAATTTGTAAATCTATACTTGGGAAATTTGTAAATCTATACTTGGGAAATTTGTAAATCAATACTTGTGAAATTTGTAAAACTATACTTGGGAAGTTTGTGGATCTATACTTGGGAAATTTGTGGATCCATACTTTGGAAATTTGTAAATCTCTACTTGGGAAATTTGTAAATCTATACTTGGGAAATTTGTAAATCTATACTTTGGAAATTTGTAAATCTATACTTGGGAAATTTGTAAATCTATACTTGGGAAATTTGAAAATCTATACTTGTTAAATTTGTGGATCTATACTTGGGAAATTTGTGGATTTATACTTGAGAAATTTATGGATCTATACTTGGGAAATTTGTGGATCTATACTTGGGAAATTTGTGGATCTATACTTGGGAAATTTGTAAATCTATACATGGGAAATTTGTAAATCTATACTTGGGAAATTTGTTAATCTATACTTGGGAAATTTGTGGATAAATACTTGGGAAATTTGTGGATAAATACTTGGGAAATTTGTTTATAATTACTTGGGAAATTTGTGGATAAGTACTTGGGAAATTTGTGGATCTTTACTTGGGAAATTTGTGGATCTATACTTGGGAAATTTGTGGATCTATACTTGGGAAATTTATGGATCTATACTTGGGAAATTTGTGGATCTATACTTGGGAAATTTGTGGAGCTATACTTGGGAAATTTGTGGATCTATACTTGGGAAATTTGTAAATCTATACTTGGGAAATTTGTAAATCTATACTTGGGAAATTTGTAAATCTATACTTGAGAAATTTGTAAATCTATACTTGGGGAATTTGTAAATCTATACTTGGGAAATTTGTAAATCTATACTTGGGAAATTTGTAAATCTATACTTGGGAAATTTGTAAATCAATACTTGTGAAATTTGTAAAACTATACTTGGGAAGTTTGTGGATCTATACTTGGGAAATTTGTGGATCCATACTTTGGAAATTTGTAAATCTCTACTTGGGAAATTTGTAAATCTATACTTGGGAAATTTGTAAATCTATACTTTGGAAATTTGTAAATCTATACTTGGGAAATTTGTAAATCTATACTTGGGAAATTTGAAAATCTATACTTGTTAAATTTGTGGATCTATACTTGGGAAATTTGTGGATTTATACTTGAGAAATTTATGGATCTATACTTGGGAAATTTGTGGATCTATACTTGGGAAATTTGTGGATCTATACTTGGGAAATTTGTAAATCTATACATGGGAAATTTGTAAATCTATACTTGGGAAATTTGTTAATCTATACTTGGGAAATTTGTGGATAAATACTTGGGAAATTTGTGGATAAATACTTGGGAAATTTGTGGATAAATACTTGGGAAATTTGTGGATAAATACTTGGGAAATTTGTGGATCTTTACTTGGGAAATTTGTGGATCTATACTTGGGAAATTTGTGGATCTATACTTGGGAAATTTGTGGATCTATACTTGGAAAATTTGTGGATCTATACTTTGGAAATTTGTGGATCTATACTTGGGAAATTTGTGGATCTATACTTTGGAAATTTGTAAATCTATACTTGGGAAATTTGTAAATCTATACTTGGGAAATTTGTAAATCTATACTTGGGAAATTTGTAAATCTATACTTTGGAAATTTGTAAATCAATACTTGTGAAATTTGTAAAACTATACTTGGGAAATTTGTGGTTCTATGCTTGGAAAATTTTTGGATCTATACTTGGAAAATTTTTGGATCTATACTTGGGAAATTTTTCGATCTATACTTGGGAAATTTTTCGATCTATACTTGGGAAATTTTTAATCTATACTTGGGAAATTTTTGAATCTCTACTTGGGAAATTTTTGGATCTATACTTGGGAAATTTTTCGATCTATACTTGGGAAATTTTTGGATCTATACTTGGGAAATTTTTGGATGTATACTTGTGAAATTTTTGGATGTATACTTGGGAAATTTTTGGATCTATACTTGGGAAATTTTTGGATCTATACTTGGGAAATTTTTGTGTCTCTACTTGGGAAATTTTTAATCTCTACTTGGGAAATTTTGAATCTCTACTTGGGAAATTTTTGGATGTATACTTGGGAAATTTTTGGATCTATACTTGGCAAATTTTTGGATCTATACTTGGGAAATTTTTGGGTCTCTACTTGGGAAATTTTTAATCTCTACTTGGGAAATTTTTGAATCTCTACTTGGGAAATTTTTGGATGTATATTTGGGAAATTTTTGGATCTATACTTGGGAAATTTTTGAATCTCTACTTGGGAAATTTTTGAATCTCTACTTGGGAAATTTTTGAATCTCTACTTGGGAAATTTTTCGTACTATACTTGGGAAATTTTTCGATCTATACTTGGGAAATTTTTGGATCTTTACTTGGGAAATTTTTGGATCTATACTTGGGAAATTTGTCGATCTATACTTGGGAAATTTTTGGATCTATACTTGGGAAATTTTTTGATCTATACTTGGGAAATTTTTGGATCTATACATGGAAAATTTTTGGATCTATACTTGGGAAATTTTTGAATCTCTACTTGGGAAATTTTTAAATCTCTACTTGGGAAATTTAAGTATCTCTACTTGGGAAGTTTTTGAATCTCTACTTGGGAAATTTTTGAATCTCTACTTGGGAAATTTTTCGATCTATACTTGGGAAATTTTTGGATCTATTCTTGGGAAATTTTTGGATCTATACTTTGTGAAATTTTTGGATGTATACTTGGGAAATTTTTGGATCTATACTTGGGAAATTTTTGGATCTATACTTGGGAAATTTTTGTGTCTCTACTTGGGAAATTTTTAATCTCTACTTGGGAAATTTTGAATCTCTACTTGGGAAATTTTTGGATGTATACTTGGGAAATTTTTGGATCTATACTTGGCAAATTTTTGGATCTATACTTGGGAAATTTTTGGGTCTCTACTTGGGAAATTTTTAATCTCTACTTGGGAAATTTTTGAATCTCTACTTGGGAAATTTTTGGATGTATATTTGGGAAATTTTTGGATCTATACTTGGGAAATTTTTGAATCTCTACTTGGGAAATTTTTGAATCTCTACTTGGGAAATTTTTGAATCTCTACTTGGGAAATTTTTCGTACTATACTTGGGAAATTTTTCGATCTATACTTGGGAAATTTTTGGATCTTTACTTGGGAAATTTTTGGATCTATACTTGGGAAATTTGTCGATCTATACTTGGGAAATTTTTGGATCTATACTTGGGAAATTTTTTGATCTATACTTGGGAAATTTTTGGATCTATACATGGAAAATTTTTGGATCTATACTTGGGAAATTTTTGAATCTCTACTTGGGAAATTTTTAAATCTCTACTTGGGAAATTTAAGTATCTCTACTTGGGAAGTTTTTGAATCTCTACTTGGGAAATTTTTGAATCTCTACTTGGGAAATTTTTCGATCTATACTTGGGAAATTTTTGGATCTATTCTTGGGAAATTTTTGGATCTATACTTTGGGAAATTTTTGGATCTATACTTGGGAAATTTTTGGATCTATACTTGGGAAATTTTTGGATCTATACTTGGAAAATTTTTCGATCTATACTTGGGAAATTTTTCGATCTATACTTGGGAAATTTTTGGATCTATACTTAAAAATTTTTGGATCTATACTTGGGAAATTTTTCGATCTATACTTGGTAAATTTTTGGATCTATACTTGGGAAATTTTTGGATCTATACTTGGAAAATTTTTGGATCTATACTTGGGAAATTTTTCGATCTATACTTGGTAAATTTTTGGATCTAAACTTGGGAAATTTTTGGATCTATACTTGGGAAATTTTTCGATCTATACTTGGGAAATATTTAATCTCTACTTGGGAAATTTTTGAATCAATACTTGTGAAATTTGTAAAACTATACTTGGGAAATTTGTGGTTCTATACTTGGGAAATTTGTGGATCTATACTTTGGAAATTTGTAAATCTCTACTTGGGAAATTTGTAAATCTATACTTGGGAAATTTGTAAATCTATACTTGGGAAATTTGTGGATCTATACTTGGGAAATTTGTGGATCTATACTTGGGAAATTTGTGGATCTTTACTTGGGAAACTTGTGGATCTATACTTGGAAAATTTGTGGATCTGTACTTGGGAAATTTGTGGATCTATACTTGGGAAATTTGTGTATCTATACTTGGGAAATTTGTGGATCTATACTTGGGAAATTTGTGGATCTATACTTGGGAAATTTGTGGATCTATACTTGGGAAATTTGTGGATCTATACTTGGGAAATTTGTGGATCTATACATGGGAAATTTGTGGAGCTATACTTGGGAAATTTGTGGATCTATACTTGGGAAATTTGTAAATCTATACTTGGGAAATTTGTAAATCTATACTTGGGAAATTTGTAAATCTATACTTGGGAAATTTGTAAATCTATACTTGGGGAATTTGTAAATCTATACATGGGAAATTTGTAAATCTATACTTGGGAAATTTGTAAATCTATACTTGGGAAATTTGTAAATCAATACTTGTGAAATTTGTAAAACTATACTTGGGAAGTTTGTGGATCTATACTTGGGAAATTTGTGGATCCATACTTTGGAAATTTGTAAATCTCTACTTGGGAAATTTGTAAATCTATACTTGGGAAATTTGTAAATCTATACTTTGGAAATTTGTAAATCTATACTTGGGAAATTTGTAAATCTATACTTGGGAAATTTGAAAATCTATACTTGTTAAATTTGTGGATCTATACTTGGGAAATTTGTGGATTTATACTTGAGAAATTTATGGATCTATACTTGGGAAATTTGTGGATCTATACTTGGGAAATTTGTGGATCTATACTTGGGAAATTTGTGGATCTATACTTGGGAAATTTGTGGATCTATACTTGGGAAATTTGTAAAACTATACTTGGGAAGTTTGTGGATCTATACTTGGGAAATTTGTGGATCCATACTTTGGAAATTTGTAAATCTCTACTTGGGAAATTTGTAAATCTATACTTGGGAAATTTGTAAATCTATACTTTGGAAATTTGTAAATCTATACTTGGGAAATTTGTAAATCTATACTTGGGAAATTTGAAAATCTATACTTGTTAAATTTGTGGATCTATACTTGGGAAATTTGTGGATTTATACTTGAGAAATTTATGGATCTATACTTGGGAAATTTGTGGATCTATACTTGGGAAATTTGTGGATCTATACTTGGGAAATTTGTGGATCTATACTTGGGAAATTTGTGGATCTATACTTGGGAAATTTGTAAATCTATGCATGGGAAATTTGTTAATCTATACTTGGGAAATTTGTGGATAAATACTTGGGAAATTTGTGGATAAATACTTGGGAAATTTGTTTATAAATACTTGGGAAATTTGTGGATAAATACTTGGGAAATTTGTGGATCTTTACTTGGGAAATTTGTGGATCTATACTTGGGAAATTTGTGGATCTATACTTGGGAAATTTATGGATCTATACTTGGGAAATTTGTGGATCTATACTTGGGAAATTTGTGGAGCTATACTTGGGAAATTTGTGGATCTATACTTGGGAAATTTGTAAATCTATACTTGGGAAATTTGTAAATCTATACTTGGGAAATTTGTAAATCTATACTTGGGAAATTTGTAAATCTATACTTGGGGAATTTGTAAATCTATACTTGGGAAATTTTTGGATCTATTCTTGGGAAATTTTTGGATCTATACTTGGGAAATTTTTGGATCTATACTTGGGAAATTTTTGGATCTATACTTGGGAAATTTTTGAATCTCTACTTGGGAAATTTTTGAATCTCTACTTGGGAAATTTTTGGATCTATACTTGGGAAATTTTTGGATCTATACTTGGGAAGTTTTTGGATCTATTCTTGGGAAATTTTCTGATCTATACTTGGGAAATCTTTGGATCTATACTTGGGAAATTTTTGGATCTATATTTGGGAATTTTTTCGTACTATACTTGGGAAATTTTTCGATCTATACTTGGGAAATTTTTCGATCTATACTTGGGAAATTTTTGGATCTATACTTGGGAAATTTTTGGATCTATACTTTGGAAATTTTTGGATGTATACTTGTGAAATTTTGGATGTATACTTGGGAAATTTTTGGATCTATACTTGGGAAATTTTTGGATCTATACTTGGTAAATTTTTGGATCTATACTTGGGAAATTTTTCGATCTATACTTGGGAAATTTTTAATCTCTACTTGGGAAATTTTTGGATCTCTACTTGGGAAATTTTTGAATCTCTACTTGGGAAATTTTTGAATCGCTACTTGGGAAATTTTTTAATCTCTACTTGGGAAATTTTTGAATCTCTACTTGGGAAATTTTTGAATCTCTACTTGGGAAATTTTTGAATCTCTACTTGGGAAATTTTTGAATCTCTACTTGGGAAATTTTTGGATCTATACTTGGGAAATTTTTGGATCTATACTTGGGAAATTTTTGGATCTATTCTTGGGAAATTTTTGGATCTATACTTGGGAAATTTTTGGATCTATACTTGGGAAATTTTTGGATCTATACTTGGGAAATTTTTGAATCTCTACTTGGGAAATTTTTGAATCTCTACTTGGGAAATTTTTGGATCTATACTTGGGAAATTTGTAAATCTATACTTTGGAAATTTGTAAATCTATACTTGGGAAATTTGTAAATCTATACTTGGGAAATTTGAAAATCTATACTTGTTAAATTTGTGGATCTATACTTGGGAAATTTGTGGATTTATACTTGAGAAATTTATGGATCTATACTTGGGAAATTTGTGGATCTATACTTGGGAAATTTGTGGATCTATACTTGGGAAATTTGTAAATCTATACATGGGAAATTTGTAAATCTATACTTGGGAAATTTGTTAATCTATACTTGGGAAATTTGTGGATAAATACTTGGGAAATTTGTGGATAAATACTTGGGAAATTTGTTTATAAATACTTGGGAAATTTGTGGATAAATACTTGGGAAATTTGTGGATCTTTACTTGGGAAATTTGTGGATCTATACTTGGGAAATTTGTGGATCTATACTTGGGAAATTTGTGGATGTATACTTGGAAAATTTGTGGATCTATACTTGGGAAATTTTTGGATCTATACTTGGGAAATTTTTGTGTCTCTACTTGGGAAATTTTAAATCTCTACTTGGGAAATTTTGAATCTCTACTTGGGAAATTTTTGGATGTATACTTGGGAAATTTTTGGATCTATACTTGGCAAATTTTTGGATCTATACTTGGGAAATTTTTGGGTCTCTACTTGGGAAATTTTTAATCTCTACTTGGGAAATTTTTGAATCTCTACTTGGGAAATTTTTGGATGTATATTTGGGAAGTTTTTGGATCTATACTTGGGAAATTTTTGAATCTCTACTTGGGAAATTTTTGGATCTCTACTTGGGAAATTTTTGAATCTCTACTTGGGAAATTTTTGAATCTCTACTTGGGAAATTTTTCGTACTATACTTGGGAAATTTTTCGATCTATACTTGGGAAATTTTTGGATCTATACTTGGGAAATTTTTGGATCTATACTTGGGAAATTTGTCGATCTATACTTGGGAAATTTTTGGATCTATACTTGGGAAATTTTTTGATCTATACTTGGGAAATTTTTGGATCTATACATGGAAAATTTTTGGATCTATACTTGGGAAATTTTTGGATCTATACTTGGGAAATTTTTGGATCTATACTTGGGAAATTTTTGGATCTATACTTGGAAAATTTTTCGATCTATACTTGGGAAATTTTTCGATCTATACTTGGGAAATTTTTGGATCTATACTTAAAAATTTTTGGATCTATACTTGGGAAATTTTTCGATCTATACTTGGTAAATTTTTGGATCTATACTTGGGAAATTTTTGGATCTATACTTGGAAAATTTTTGGATCTATACTTGGGAAATTTTTCGATCTATACTTGGTAAATTTTTGGATCTATACTTGGGAAATTTTTGGATCTATACTTGGGAAATTTTTCGATCTATACTTGGGAAATATTTAATCTCTACTTGGGAAATTTTTGAATCAATACTTGTATAATTTGTAAAACTATACTTGGGAAATTTGTGGTTCTATACTTGGGAAATTTGTGGATCTATACTTTGGAAATTTGTAAATCTCTACTTGGGAAATTTGTAAATCTATACTTGGGAAATTTGTAAATCTATACTTGGGAAATTTGTGGATCTATACTTGGGAAATTTGTGGATCTATACTTGGGAAATTTGTGGATCTTTACTTGGGAAATTTGTGGATCTATACTTGGAAAATTTGTGGATCTGTACTTGGGAAATTTGTGGATCTATACTTGGGAAATTTGTGGATCTATACTTGGGAAATTTGTGGATCTATACTTGGGAAATTTGTGGATCTATACTTGGGAAATTTGTGGATCTATACTTGGGAAATTTGTGGATCTATACTTGGGAAATTTGTGGATCTATACTTGGGAAATTTGTGGAGCTATACTTGGGAAATTTGTGGATCTATACTTGGGAAATTTGTAAATCTATACTTGGGAAATTTGTAAATCTATACTTGGGAAATTTGTAAATCTATACTTGGGAAATTTGTAAATCTATACTTGGGGAATTTGTAAATCTATACTTGGGAAATTTGTAAATCAATACTTGTGAAATTTGTAAAACTATACTTGGGAAGTTTGTGGATCTATACTTGGGAAATTTGTGGATCCATACTTTGGAAATTTGTAAATCTCTACTTGGGAAATTTGTAAATCTATACTTGGTAAATTTGTGGATCTATACTTTGGAAATTTGTAAATCTCTACTTGGGAAATTTGTAAATCTATACTTGGGAAATTTGTAAATCTATACTTGGGAAATTTGTGGATCTATACTTGGGAAATTTGTGGATCTATACTTGGGAAATTTGTGGATCTATACTTGGGAAATTTGTGGATCTATGCTTGGAAAATTTGTGGATCTGTACTTGGGAAATTTGTGGATCTATACTTGGGAAATTTGTGGATCTATACTTGGGAAATTTGTGGATCTATACTTGGGAAATTTGTGGATCTATACTTGGGAAATTTGTGGATCTATACTTGGGAAATTTGTGGATCTATACTTGGGAAATTTGTGGATCTATACTTGGGAAATTTATGGATCTATACTTGGGAAATTTGTGGATCTATACTTGGGAAATTTGTGGAGCTATACTTGGGAAATTTGTGGATCTATACTTGGGAAATTTGTAAATCTATACTTGGGAAATTTGTAAATCTATACTTGGGAAATTTGTAAATCTATACTTGGGAAATTTGTAAATCTATACTTGGGGAATTTGTAAATCTATACTTGGGGAATTTTTGGATCTATTCTTGGGAAATTTTTGGATCTATACTTGGGAAATTTTTGGATCTATACTTGGGAAATTTTTGGATCTATACTTGGGAAATTTTTGAATCTCTACTTGGGAAATTTTTGAATCTCTACTTGGGAAATTTTTGGATCTATACTTGGGAAATTTTTGGATCTATACTTGGGAAGTTTTTGGATCTATTCTTGGGAAATTTTCTGATCTATACTTGGGAAATCTTTGGATCTATACTTGGGAAATTTTTGGATCTATATTTGGGAATTTTTTCGTACTATACTTGGGAAATTTTTCGATCTATACTTGGGAAATTTTTCGATCTAAACTTTGGGAAATTTTTGGATCTATACTTGGGAAATTTTTGGATCTATACTTTGGAAATTTTTGGATGTATACTTGTGAAATTTTGGATGTATACTTGGGAAATTTTTGGATCTATACTTGGGAAATTTTTGGATCTATACTTGGTAAATTTTTGGATCTATACTTGGGAAATTTTTCGATCTATACTTGGGAAATTTTTAATCTCTACTTGGGAAATTTTTGGATCTCTACTTGGGAAATTTTTGAATCTCTACTTGGGAAATTTTTGAATCGCTACTTGGGAAATTTTTTAATCTCTACTTGGGAAATTTTTGAATCTCTAATTGGGAAATTTTTGAATCTCTACTTGGGAAATTTTTGAATCTCTACTTGGGAAATTTTTGGATCTATACTTGGGAAATTTTTGGATCTATACTTGGGAAATTTTTGGATCTATTCTTGGGAAATTTTTGGATCTATACTTGGGAAATTTTTGGATCTATACTTGGGAAATTTTTGGATCTATACTTGGGAAATTTTTGAATCTCTACTTGGGAAATTTTTGAATCTCTACTTGGGAAATTTTTGGATCTATACTTGGGAAATTTTTGGATCTATACTTGGGAAGTTTTTGGATCTATTCTTGGGAAATTTTCTGATCTATACTTGGGAAATCTTTGGATCTATACTTGGGAAATTTTTGGATCTATATTTGGGAATTTTTTCGTACTATACTTGGGAAATTTTTCGATCTATACTTGGGAAATTTTTCGATCTAAACTTTGGGAAATTTTTGGATCTATACTTGGGAAATTTTTGGATCTATACTTTGGAAATTTTTGGATGTATACTTGTGAAATTTTGGATGTATACTTGGGAAATTTTTGGATCTATACTTGGGAAATTTTTGGATCTATACTTGGGAAATTTTTGGGTCTCTACTTGGGAAATTTTTAATCTCTACTTGGGAAATTTTTGAATCTCTACTTGGGAAATTTTTGGATGTATATTTGGGAAATTTTTGGATCTATACTTGGGAAATTTTTGGATCTCTACTTGGGAAATTTTTGAATATCTACTTGGGAAATTTTTGAATCTCTACTTGGGAAATTTTTGGATCTATACTTGGGAAATTTTTGGATCTATACTTGGGAAATTTTTGGATCTATACTTGGGAAATTTTTCGTACTTTACTTGGGAAATTTTTCGATCTATACTTGGGAAATTTTTGGATCTATACTTGGGAAATTTTTGGATCTACACTTGGGAAATTTTTGGATCTATACTTGGGAAGTTTTTGGATCTATTCTTGGGAAATTTTTGGATCTATACTTGGGAAATTTTTCGATCTATACTTGGGAAATTTTTGGATCTATACTTGGGAAATTTTTGGATCTATACTTGGGAAATTTTTGGATCTATACTTGGGAAATTTTTGGATCTATACATGGAAAATTTTTGGATCTATACTTGGGAAATTTTTGGATCTATACCTGGGAAATTTTTCGATCTATACTTGGGAAATTTTTCGATCTATACTTGGAAAATTTTTGATCTATACTTGGGAAATTTTTGGATCTATACTTGGGAAATTTTTCGATCTACACTTGGGAAATTTTTGGATCTATACTTGGGAAATTTTTGGATCTATACTTGGGAAATTTTTGGATGTATACTTGGGAAATATTTGGATCTATACAAGGAAAATTTTTGGATCTATACTTGGGAAATTTTTCGTACTACACTTGGGAAATTTTTGGATCTATACCTGGGAAATTTTTCGATCTTTACTTGGGAAATTTTTCGATCTATACTTGGAAAATTTTTGGATCTATACTTGGGAAATTTTTGGATCTATTCTTGGGAAATTTTTCGATCTATACTTGGGAAATTTTTGGATGTATACTTGTGAAATTTTTGGATGTATACTTGGGAAATTTTTGGATCTATACTTGGGAAATTTTTGGATCTATACTTGGGAAATTTTTGGGTCTCTACTTGGGAAGTTTTTGAATCTCTACTTGGGAAATTTTTGAATCTCTACTTGGGAAATTTTTCGATCTATACTTGGGAAATTTTTGGATCTATACTTTGGGAAATTTTTGGATCTATACTTGGGAAATTTTTGGATCTATACTTGGGAAATTTTTGGATCTATACTTGGAAAATTTTTCGATCTATACTTGGGAAATTTTTCGATCTATACTTGGGAAATTTTTGGATCTATACTTAAAAATTTTTGGATCTATACTTGGGAAATTTTTCGATCTATACTTGGTAAATTTTTGGATCTATACTTGGGAAATTTTTGGATCTATACTTGGAAAATTTTTGGATCTATACTTGGGAAATTTTTCGATCTATACTTGGGAAATATTTGGATCTATACTTGGGAAATTTTTCGATCTATACTTGGGAAATATTTAATCTCTACTTGGGAAATTTTTGAATCAATACTTGTGAAATTTGTAAAACTATACTTGGGAAATTTGTGGTTCTATACTTGGGAAATTTGTGGATCTATACTTTGGAAATTTGTAAATCTCTACTTGGGAAATTTGTAAATCTATACTTGGGAAATTTGTAAATCTATACTTGGGAAATTTGTGGATCTATACTTGGGAAATTTGTGGATCTATACTTGGGAAATTTGTGGATCTTTACTTGGGAAATTTGTGGATCTATGCTTGGAAAATTTGTGGATCTGTACTTGGGAAATTTGTGGATCTATACTTGGGAAATTTGTGGATCTATACTTGGGAAATTTGTGGATCTATACTTGGGAAATTTGTGGATCTATACTTGGGAAATTTGTGGATCTATACTTGGGAAATTTGTGGATCTATACTTGGGAAATTTGTGGATCTATACTTGGGAAATTTGTGGAGCTATACTTGGGAAATTTGTGGATCTATACTTGGGAAATTTGTAAATCTATACTTGGGAAATTTGTAAATCTATACTTGGGAAATTTGTAAATCTATACTTGGGAAATTTGTAAATCTATACTTGGGGAATTTGTAAATCTATACTTGGGAAATTTGTAAATCTATACTTGGGAAATTTGTAAATCTATACTTGGGAAATTTGTAAATCAATACTTGTGAAATTTGTAAAACTATACTTGGGAAGTTTGTGGATCTATACTTGGGAAATTTGTGGATCCATACTTTGGAAATTTGTAAATCTCTACTTGGGAAATTTGTAAATCTATACTTGGGAAATTTGTAAATCTGTACTTTGGAAATTTGTAAATCTATACTTTGGAAATTTGTAAATCTATACTTGGGAAATTTGAAAATCTATACTTGTTAAATTTGTGGATCTATACTTGGGAAATTTGTGGATTTATACTTGAGAAATTTATGGATCTATACTTGGGAAATTTGTGGATCTATACTTGGGAAATTTGTGGATCTATACTTGGGAAATTTGTAAATCTATACATGGGAAATTTGTAAATCTATACTTGGGAAATTTGTTAATCTATACTTGGGAAATTTGTGGATAAATACTTGGGAAATTTGTGGATAAATACTTGGGAAATTTGTTTATAAATACTTGGGAAATTTGTGGATAAATACTTGGGAAATTTGTGGATCTTTACTTGGGAAATTTGTGGATCTATACTTGGGAAATTTGTGGATCTATACTTGGGAAATTTATGGATCTATACTTGGGAAATTTGTGGGTCTATACTTGGGAAATTTGTGGAGCTATACTTGGGAAATTTGTGGATCTATACTTGGGAAATTTGTAAATCTATACTTGGGAAATTTGTAAATCTATACTTGGGAAATTTGTAAATCTATACTTGGGAAATTTGTAAATCTATACTTGGGGAATTTGTAAATCTATACTTGGGAAATTTGTAAATCTATACTTGGGAAATTTGTAAATCTATACTTGGGAAATTTGTAAATCAATACTTGTGAAATTTGTAAAACTATACTTGGGAAGTTTGTGGATCTATACTTGGGAAATTTGTGGATCCATACTTTGGAAATTTGTAAATCTCTACTTGGGAAATTTGTAAATCTATACTTGGGAAATTTGTAAATCTATACTTTGGAAATTTGTAAATCTATACTTGGGAAATTTGTAAATCTATACTTGGGAAATTTGAAAATCTATACTTGTTAAATTTGTGGATCTATACTTGGGAAATTTGTGGATTTATACTTGAGAAATTTATGGATCTATACTTGGGAAATTTGTGGATCTATACTTGGGAAATTTGTGGATCTATACTTGGGAAATTTGTAAATCTATACATGGGAAATTTGTAAATCTATACTTGGGAAATTTGTTAATCTATACTTGGGAAATTTGTGGATAAATACTTGGGAAATTTGTAAATCTATACTTGGGAAATTTGTTAATCTATACTTGGGAAATTTGTGGATAAATACTTGGGAAATTTGTGGATAAATACTTGGGAAATTTGTTTATAAATACTTGGGAAATTTGTGGATAAATACTTGGGAAATTTGTGGATCTTTACTTGGGAAATTTGTGGATCTATACTTGGGAAATTTGTGGATCTATACTTGGGAAATTTATGGATCTATACTTGGGAAATTTGTGGATCTATACTTGGGAAATTTGTGGAGCTATACTTGGGAAATTTGTGGATCTATACTTGGGAAATTTGTAAATCTATACTTGGGAAATTTGTAAATCTATACTTGGGAAATTTGTAAATCTATACTTGGGAAATTTGTAAATCTATACTTGGGGAATTTGTAAATCTATACTTGGGAAATTTGTAAATCTATACTTGGGAAATTTGTAAATCTATACTTGGGAAATTTGTAAATCAATACTTGTGAAATTTGTAAAACTATACTTGGGAAGTTTGTGGATCTATACTTGGGAAATTTGTGGATCCATACTTTGGAAATTTGTAAATCTCTACTTGGGAAATTTGTAAATCTATACTTGGGAAATTTGTAAATCTATACTTTGGAAATTTGTAAATCTATACTTGGGAAATTTGTAAATCTATACTTGGGAAATTTGAAAATCTATACTTGTTAAATTTGTGGATCTATACTTGGGAAATTTGTGGATTTATACTTGAGAAATTTATGGATCTATACTTGGGAAATTTGTGGATCTATACTTGGGAAATTTGTGGATCTATACTTGGGAAATTTGTAAATCTATACATGGGAAATTTGTAAATCTATACTTGGGAAATTTGTTAATCTATACTTGGGAAATTTGTGGATAAATACTTGGGAAATTTGTGGATAAATACTTGGGAAATTTGTTTATAAATACTTGGGAAATTTGTGGATAAATACTTGGGAAATTTGTGGATCTTTACTTGGGAAATTTGTGGATCTATACTTGGGAAATTTGTGGATCTATACTTGGGAAATTTTTGGATCTATACTTGGCAAATTTTTGGATCTATACTTGGGAAATTTTTGGATGTATACTTGTGAAATTTTGGATGTATACTTGGGAAATTTTTGGATCTATACTTGGGAAATTTTTGGATCTATACTTGGGAAATTTTTGGATCTCTACTTGGGAAATTTTTGAATCTCTACTTGGGAAATTTTTGAATCTCTACTTGGGAAATTTTTGGATCTATACTTGGGAAATTTTTGGATCTATACTTGGGAAATTTTTGGATCTATACTTGGGAAATTTTTCGTACTTTACTTGGGAAATTTTTCGATCTATACTTGGGAAATTTTTGGATCTATACTTGGGAAATTTTTGGATCTATACTTGGGAAGTTTTTGGATCTATTCTTGGGAAATTTTTGGATCTATACTTGGGAAATTTTTCGATCTATACTTGGGAAATTTTTGGATCTATACTTGGGAAATTTTTGGATCTATACTTGGGAAATTTTTGGATCTATACTTGGGAAATTTTTGGATCTATACATGGAAAATTTTTGGATCTATACTTGGGAAATTTTTGGATCTATACCTGGGAAATTTTTCGATCTATACTTGGGAAATTTTTCGATCTATACTTGGAAAATTTTTGATCTATACTTGGGAAATTTTTGGATCTATACTTGAGAAATTTTTCGATCTACACTTGGGAAATTTTTGGATCTATACTTGGGAAATTTTTGGATCTATACTTGGGAAATTTTTGGATGTATACTTGGGAAATATTTGGATCTATACAAGGAAAATTTTTGGATCTATACTTGGGAAATTTTTCGTACTACACTTGGGAAATTTTTGGATCTATACCTGGGAAATTTTTCGATCTTTACTTGGGAAATTTTTCGATCTATACTTGGAAATATTTGGATCTATACTTGGGAAATTTTTGGATCTATTCTTGGGAAATTTTTCGATCTATACTTGGGAAATTTTTGGATGTATACTTGTGAAATTTTTGGATGTATACTTGGGAAATTTTTGGATCTATACTTGGGAAATTTTTGGATCTATACTTGGGAAATTTTTGGGTCTCTACTTGGGAAGTTTTTGAATCTCTACTTGGGAAATTTTTGAATCTCTACTTGGGAAATTTTTCGATCTATACTTGGGAAATTTTTGGATCTATACTTTGGGAAATTTTTGGATCTATACTTGGGAAATTTTTGGATCTATACTTGGGAAATTTTTGGATCTATACTTGGAAAATTTTTCGATCTATACTTGGGAAATTTTTCGATCTATACTTGGGAAATTTTTCGATCTATACTTGGGAAATTTTTGGATCTATACTTAAAAATTTTTGGATCTATACTTGGGAAATTTTTCGATCTATACTTGGTAAATTTTTGGATCTATACTTGGGAAATTTTTGGATTTATACTTGGAAAATTTTTGGATCTATACTTGGGAAATTTTTCGATCTATACATGGGAAATATTTGGATCTATACTTGGGAAATTTTTCGATCTATACTTGGGAAATATTTAATCTCTACTTGGGAAATTTTTGAATCAATACTTGTGAAATTTGTAAAACTATACTTGGGAAATTTGTGGTTCTATACTTGGTAAATTTGTGGATCTATACTTTGGAAATTTGTAAATCTCTACTTGGGAAATTTGTAAATCTATACTTGGGAAATTTGTAAATCTATACTTGGGAAATTTGTGGATCTATACTTGGGAAATTTGTGGATCTATACTTGGGAAATTTGTGGATCTTTACTTGGGAAATTTGTGGATCTATGCTTGGAAAATTTGTGGATCTGTACTTGGGAAATTTGTGGATCTATACTTGGGAAATTTGTGGATCTATACTTGGGAAATTTGTGGATCTATACTTGGGAAATTTGTGGATCTATACTTGGGAAATTTGTGGATCTATACTTGGGAAATTTGTGGATCTATACTTGGGAAATTTGTGGAGCTATACTTGGGAAATTTGTGGATCTATACTTGGGAAATTTGTAAATCTATACTTGGGAAATTTGTAAATCTATACTTGGGAAATTTGTAAATCTATACTTGGGAAATTTGTAAATCTATACTTGGGGAATTTGTAAATCTATACTTGGGAAATTTGTAAATCTATACTTGGGAAATTTGTAAATCTATACTTGGGAAATTTGTAAATCAATACTTGTGAAATTTGTAAAACTATACTTGGGAAGTTTGTGGATCTATACTTGGGAAATTTGTGGATCCATACTTTGGAAATTTGTAAATCTCTACTTGGGAAATTTGTAAATCTATACTTGGGAAATTTGTAAATCTGTACTTTGGAAATTTGTAAATCTATACTTTGGAAATTTGTAAATCTATACTTGGGAAATTTGAAAATCTATACTTGTTAAATTTGTGGATCTATACTTGGGAAATTTGTGGATTTATACTTGAGAAATTTATGGATCTATACTTGGGAAATTTGTGGATCTATACTTGGGAAATTTGTGGATCTATACTTGGGAAATTTGTAAATCTATACATGGGAAATTTGTAAATCTATACTTGGGAAATTTGTGGATAAATACTTGGGAAATTTGTGGATAAATACTTGGGAAATTTGTGGATAAATACTTGGGAAATTTGTTTATAAATACTTGGGAAATTTGTGGATAAATACTTGGGAAATTTGTGGATCTTTACTTGGGAAATTTGTGGATCTATACTTGGGAAATTTGTGGATCTATACTTGGGAAATTTATGGATCTATACTTGGGAAATTTGTGGATCTATACTTGGGAAATTTGTGGAGCTATACTTGGGAAATTTGTGGATCTATACTTGGGAAATTTGTAAATCTATACTTGGGAAATTTGTAAATCTATACTTGGGAAATTTGTAAATCTATACTTGGGAAATTTGTAAATCTATACTTGGGGAATTTGTAAATCTATACTTGGGAAATTTGTAAATCTATACTTGGGAAATTTGTAAATCTATACTTGGGAAATTTGTAAATCAATACTTGTGAAATTTGTAAAACTATACTTGGGAAGTTTGTGGATCTATACTTGGGAAATTTGTGGATCCATACTTTGGAAATTTGTAAATCTCTACTTGGGAAATTTGTAAATCTATACTTGGGAAATTTGTAAATCTATACTTTGGAAATTTGTAAATCTATACTTGGGAAATTTGTAAATCTATACTTGGGAAATTTGAAAATCTATACTTGTTAAATTTGTGGATCTTTACTTGGGAAATTTGTGGATTTATACTTGAGAAATTTATGGATCTATACTTGGGAAATTTGTGGATCTATACTTGGGAAATTTGTGGATCTATACTTGGGAAATTTGTAAATCTATACATGGGAAATTTGTAAATCTATACTTGGGAAATTTGTTAATCTATACTTGGGAAATTTGTGGATAAATACTTGGGAAATTTGTGGATAAATACTTGGGAAATTTGTTTATAAATACTTGGGAAATTTGTGGATAAATACTTGGGAAATTTGTGGATCTTTACTTGGGAAATTTGTGGATCTATACTTGGGAAATTTGTGGATCTATACTTGGGAAATTTGTGGATCTATACTTGGAAAATTTGTGGATCTATACTTTGGAAATTTGTGGATCTATACTTGGGAAATTTGTGGATCTATACTTTGGAAATTTGTAAATCTATACTTGGGAAATTTGTAAATCTATACTTGGGAAATTTGTAAATCTATACTTGGGAAATTTGTAAATCTATACTTTGGAAATTTGTAAATCAATACTTGTGAAATTTGTAAAACTATACTTGGGAAATTTGTGGTTCTATACTTGGAAAATTTTTGGATCTATACTTGGAAAATTTTTGGATCTATACTTGGGAAATTTTTCGATCTATACTTGGGAAATTTTTGGATCTATACTTGGGAAATTTTTGGATCTATACTTGGGGAATTTTTCGATCTATACTTGTGAAATTTTTAATCTATACTTGGGAAATTTTTGAATCTCTACTTGGGAAATTTTTGGATCTATACTTGGGAAATTTTTCGATCTATACTTGGGAAATTTTTGGATCTATACTTGTGAAATTTTTGGATGTATACTTGTGAAATTTTTGGATGTATACTTGGGAAATTTTTGGATCTATACTTGGGAAATTTTTGGATCTATACTTGGGAAATTTTTGTGTCTGTACTTGGGAAATTTTTAATCTCTACTTGGGAAATTTTGAATCTCTACTTGGGAAATTTTTGGATGTATACTTGGGAAATTTTTGGATCTATACTTGGCAAATTTTTGGATCTATACTTGGGAAATTTTTGGATGTATACTTGTGAAATTTTGGATGTATACTTGTGAAATTTTGGATGTATACTTGGGAAATTTTTGGATCTATACTTGGGAAATTTTTGGGTCTCTACTTGGGAAATTTTTAATCTCTACTTGGGAAATTTTTGAATCTCTACTTGGGAAATTTTTGGATGTATATTTGGGAAATTTTTGGATCTATACTGGGGAAATTTTTGGATCTCTACTTGGGAAATTTTTGAATCTCTACTTGGGAAATTTTTGAATCTCTACTTGGGAAATTTTTGGATCTATACTTGGGAAATTTTTGGATCTATACTTGGGAAATTTTTGGATCTATACTTGGGAAATTTTTCGTACTTTACTTGGGAAATTTTTCGATCTATACTTGGGAAATTTTTGGATCTATACTTGGGAAATTTTTGGATCTACACTTGGGAAATTTTTGGATCTATACTTGGGAAGTTTTTGGATCTATTCTTGGGAAATTTTTGGATCTATACTTGGGAAATTTTTCGATCTATACTTGGGAAATTTTTGGATCTATACTTGGGAAATTTTTGGATCTATACTTGGGAAATTTTTGGATCTATACTTGGGAAATTTTTGGATCTATACATGGAAAATTTTTGGATCTATACTTGGGAAATTTTTGGATCTATACCTGGGAAATTTTTCGATCTATACTTGGGAAATTTTTCGATCTATACTTGGAAAATTTTTGATCTATACTTGGGAAATTTTTGGATCTATACTTGGGAAATTTTTCGATCTACACTTGGGAAATTTTTGGATCTATACTTGGGAAATTTTTGGATCTATACTTGGGAAATTTTTGGATGTATACTTGGGAAATATTTGGATCTATACAAGGAAAATTTTTGGATCTATACTTGGGAAATTTTTCGTACTACACTTGGGAAATTTTTGGATCTATACCTGGGAAATTTTTCGATCTTTACTTGGGAAATTTTTCGATCTATACTTGGAAAATTTTTGGATCTATACTTGGGAAATTTTTGGATCTATTCTTGGGAAATTTTTCGATCTATACTTGGGAAATTTTTGGATGTATACTTGTGAAATTTTTGGATGTATACTTGGGAAATTTTTGGATCTATACTTGGGAAATTTTTGGATCTATACTTGGGAAATTTTTGGGTCTCTACTTGGGAAGTTTTTGAATCTCTACTTGGGAAATTTTTGAATCTCTACTTGGGAAATTTTTCGATCTATACTTGGGAAATTTTTGGATCTATACTTTGGGAAATTTTTGGATCTATACTTGGGAAATTTTTGGATCTATACTTGGGAAATTTTTGGATCTATACTTGGAAAATTTTTCGATCTATACTTGGGTAATTTTTCGATCTATACTTGGGAAATTTTTGGATCTATACTTAAAAATTTTTGGATCTATACTTGGGAAATTTTTCGATCTATACTTGGTAAATTTTTGGATCTATACTTGGGAAATTTTTGGATCTATACTTGGAAAATTTTTGGATCTATACTTGGGAAATTTTTCGATCTATACTTGGGAAATATTTGGATCTATACTTGGGAAATTTTTCGATCTATACTTGGGAAATATTTAATCTCTACTTGGGAAATTTTTGAATCAATACTTGTGAAATTTGTAAAACTATACTTGGGAAATTTGTGGTTCTATACTTGGGAAATTTGTGGATCTATACTTTGGAAATTTGTAAATCTCTACTTGGGAAATTTGTAAATCTATACTTGGGAAATTTGTAAATCTATACTTGGGAAATTTGTGGATCTTTACTTGGGAAATTTGTGGATCTATGCTTGGAAAATTTGTGGATCTGTACTTGGGAAATTTGTGGATCTATACTTGGGAAATTTGTGGATCTATACTTGGGAAATTTGTGGATCTATACTTGGGAAATTTGTGGATCTATACTTGGGAAATTTGTGGATCTATACTTGGGAAATTTGTGGATCTATACTTGGGAAATTTGTGGAGCTATACTTGGGAAATTTGTGGATCTATACTTGGGAAATTTGTAAATCTATACTTGGGTAATTTGTAAATCTATATTTGGGAAATTTGTAAATCTATACTTGGGAAATTTGTAAATCTATACTTGGGAAATTTGTAAATCTATACTTGGGGAATTTGTAAATCTATACTTGGGAAATTTGTAAATCTATACTTGGGAAATTTGTAAATCTATACTTGGGAAATTTGTAAATCAATACTTGTGAAATTTGTAAAACTATACTTGGGAAGTTTGTGGATCTATACTTGGGAAATTTGTGGATCCATACTTTGGAAATTTGTAAATCTCTACTTGGGAAATTTGTAAATCTATACTTGGGAAATTTGTAAATCTGTACTTTGGAAATTTGTAAATCTATACTTTGGAAATTTGTAAATCTATACTTGGGAAATTTGAAAATCTATACTTGTTAAATTTGTGGATCTATACTTGGGAAATTTGTGGATTTATACTTGAGAAATTTATGGATCTATACTTGGGAAATTTGTGGATCTATACTTGGGAAATTTGTGGATCTATACTTGGGAAATTTGTAAATCTATACATGGGAAATTTGTAAATCTATACTTGGGAAA
This sequence comes from Odiellus spinosus, assembly GCA_963920705.1. Classification (NCBI taxonomy): domain Eukaryota; kingdom Metazoa; phylum Arthropoda; class Arachnida; order Opiliones; family Phalangiidae; genus Odiellus; species Odiellus spinosus. The sequence goes on along the minus strand of CAWUCO010000006.1, from coordinate 18,869 downwards.
TTTGTTAATCTATACTTGGGAAATTTGTGGATAAATACTTGGGAAATTTGTGGATAAATACTTGGGAAATTTGTTTATAAATACTTGGGAAATTTGTGGATAAATACTTGGGAAATTTGTGGATCTTTACTTGGGAAATTTGTGGATCTATACTTGGGAAATTTGTGGATCTATACTTGGGAAATTTATGGATCTATACTTGGGAAATTTATGGATCTATACTTGGGAAATTTGTGGATCTATACTTGGGAAATTTGTGGAGCTATACTTGGGAAATTTGTGGATCTATACTTGGGAAATTTGTAAATCTATACTTGGGAAATTTGTAAATCTATACTTGGGAAATTTGTAAATCTATACTTGGGAAATTTGTAAATCTATACTTGGGGAATTTGTAAATCTATACTTGGGAAATTTGTAAATCTATACTTGGGAAATTTGTAAATCTATACTTGGGAAATTTGTAAATCAATACTTGTGAAATTTGTAAAACTATACTTGGGAAGTTTGTGGATCTATACTTGGGAAATTTGTGGATCCATACTTTGGAAATTTGTAAATCTCTACTTGGGAAATTTGTAAATCTATACTTTGGAAATTTGTAAATCTATACTTGGGAAATTTGTAAATCTATACTTGGGAAATTTGAAAATCTATACTTGTTAAATTTGTGGATCTATACTTGGGAAATTTGTGGATTTATACTTGAGAAATTTATGGATCTATACTTGGGAAATTTGTGGATCTATACTTGGGAAATTTGTGGATCTATACTTGGGAAATTTGTAAATCTATACATGGGAAATTTGTAAATCTATACTTGGGAAATTTGTTAATCTATACTTGGGAAATTTGTGGATAAATACTTGGGAAATTTGTGGATAAATACTTGGGAAATTTGTTTATAAATACTTGGGAAATTTGTGGATAAATACTTGGGAAATTTGTGGATCTTTACTTGGGAAATTTGTGGATCTATACTTGGGAAATTTGTGGATCTATTCTTGGGAAATTTGTGGATCTATACTTGGAAAATTTGTGGATCTATACTTTGGAAATTTGTGAATCTATACTTGGGAAATTTGTGGATCTATACTTTGGAAATTTGTAAATCTATACTTGGGAAATTTGTAAATCTATACTTGGGAAATTTGTAAATCTATACTTGGGAAATTTGTAAATCTATACTTTGGAAATTTGTAAATCAATACTTGTGAAATTTGTAAAACTATACTTGGGAAATTTGTGGTTCTATACTTGGAAAATTTTTGGATCTATACTTGGAAAATTTTTGGATCTATACTTGGAAAATTTTTGGATCTATACTTGGGAAATTTTTCGATCTATACTTGGGAAATTTTTGGATCTATACTTGGGAAATTTTTGTGTCTGTACTTGGGAAATTTTTAATCTCTACTTGGGAAATTTTGAATCTCTACTTGGGAAATTTTTGGATGTATACTTGGGAAATTTTTGGATCTATACTTGGCAAATTTTTGGATCTATACTTGGGAAATTTTTGGGTCTCTACTTGGGAAATTTTTAATCTCTACTTGGGAAATTTTTGAATCTCTACTTGGGAAATTTTTGGATGTATATTTGGGAAATTTTTGGATCTATACTTGGGAAGTTTTTGAATCTCTACTTGGGAAATTTTTGGATCTCTACTTGGGAAATTTTTGAATCTCTACTTGGGAAATTTTTGAATCTCTACTTGGGAAATTTTTCGTACTATACTTGGGAAATTTTTCGATCTATACTTGGGAAATTTTTGGATCTATACTTGGGAAATTTTTTGATCTATACTTGGGAAATTTTTGGATCTATACATGGAAAATTTTTGGATCTATACTTGGGAAATTTTTGAATCTCTACTTGGGAAATTTTTAAATCTCTACTTGGGAAATTTAAGAATCTCTACTTGGGAAGTTTTTGAATCTCTACTTGGGAAATTTTTGAATCTCTACTTGGGAAATTTTTCGATCTATACTTGGGAAATTTTTGGATCTATTCTTGGGAAATTTTTGGATCTATACTTTGGGAAATTTTTGGATCTATACTTGGGAAATTTTTGGATCTATACTTGGGAAATTTTTGGATCTATACTTGGAAAATTTTTCGATCTATACTTGGGAAATTTTTCGATCTATACTTGGGAAATTTTTGGATCTATACTTAAAAATTTTTGGATCTATACTTGGGAAATTTTTCGATCTATACTTGGTAAATTTTTGGATCTATACTTGGGAAATTTTTGGATCTATACTTGGAAAATTTTTGGATCTATACTTGGGAAATTTTTGGATCTATACTTGGGAAATTTTTGGATCTATACTTGGGAAATTTTTCGATCTATACTTGGGAAATATTTAATCTCTACTTGGGAAATTTTTGAATCAATACTTGTGAAATTTGTAAAACTATACTTGGGAAATTTGTGGTTCTATACTTGGGAAATTTGTGGATCTATACTTGGGAAATTTGTGGATCTTTACTTGGGAAATTTGTGGATCTATACTTGGAAAATTTGTGGATCTATACTTGGGAAATTTGTGGATCTATACTTGGGAAATTTGTGGATCTATACTTGGGAAATTTGTGGATCTATACTTGGGAAATTTGTGGATCTATACTTGGGAAATTTGTGGATCTATACTTGGGAAATTTGTGGATCTATACTTGGGAAATTTGTGGAGCTATACTTGGGAAATTTGTGGATCTATACTTGGGAAATTTGTAAATCTATACTTGGGAAATTTGTAAATCTATACTTGGGAAATTTGTAAATCTATACTTGGGAAATTTGTAAATCTATACTTGGGAAATTTGTAAATCTATACTTGGGAAATTTGTAAATCTATACTTGGGAAATTTGTAAATCAATACTTGTGAAATTTGTAAAACTATAATTGGGAAGTTTGTGGATCTATACTTGGGAAATTTGTGGATCCATACTTTGGAAATTTGTAAATCTCTACTTGGGAAATTTGTAAATATATACTTGGGAAATTTGTAAATCTATACTTTGGAAATTTGTAAATCTATACTTGGGAAATTTGTAAATCTATACTTGGGAAATTTGTAAATCTATACTTGGGAAATTTGTAAATCTATACTTGGGAAATTTGTAAATCTATACTTGGGAAATTTGTAAATCTATACTTGGGAAATTTGTAAATCTATACTTTGGAAATTTGTAAATCAATACTTGTGAAATTTGTAAAACTATACTTGGGAAATTTGTGGTTCTATACTTGGGAAATTTGTGGATCTATACTTTGGAAATTTGTAAATCTCTACTTGGGAAATTTGTAAATCTATACTTGGGAAATTTGTAAATCTATACTTGGGAAATTTGTGGATAAATACTTGAGATATTTGTGGATAAATACTTGGGAAAATTGTGGATCTATACTTGGGAAATTTGTGGATCTATACTTGGGAAATTTGTGGATCTATACTTGGGAAATTTGTGGATCTATACTTGGGAAATTTGTGGATCTTGGGAAATTTGTGGATCTATACTTGGGAAATTTGTGGATCTATACTTGGGAAATTTGTGGATCTATACTTGGGAAATTTGTGGATCTATACTTGGGAAATTTGTGGATCTATACTTGGGAAATTTGTGGATCTATACTTGGGAAATTTGTGGATCTATACTTGGGAAATTTGTGGAGCTATACTTGGGAAATTTGTAAATCTATACATGGGAAATTTGTAAATCTATCCTTGGGAAATTTGTAAATCTATACTTGGGAAATTTGTAAATCTATACTTGGGGAATTTGTAAATCTATACTTGGGAAATTTGTAAATCTATACTTGGGAAATTTGTAAATCAATACTTGTGAAATTTGTAAAACTATACTTGGGAAATTTGTGGATCTATACTTGGGAAATTTGTGGATCTATACTTTGGAAATTTGTAAATCTCTACTTGGGAAATTTGTAAATCTATACTTGGGAAATTTGTAAATCTATACTTTGGAAATTTGTAAATCTATACTTTGGAAATTTGTAAATCTATACTTGGGAAATTTGTAAATCTATACTTGGGAAATTTGTAAATCTATACTTGGGAAATTTGTAAATCTATACTTGGGAAATTTGTAAATCTATACTTGGGAAATTTGTGGATCTATACTTGGGAAATTTGTGGATCTATACTTGGGAAAGTTGTGGATCTATACTTGGGAAAGTTGTGGATCTATACTTGGGAAATTTGTGGATCTATACTTGGCAAATTTGTAAATCTATACATGGGAAATTTGTAAATCTATAATTGGGAAATTTGTAAATCTATACTTGGGAAATTTGTGGATAAATACTTGGGAAATTTGTGGATAAATACTTGGGAAATATGTTTATAAATACTTGGGAAATTTGTGGATAAATACTTGGGAAATTTGTGGATCTATACTTGGGAAATTTGTAAATCTATACTTGGGAAATTTTTAAATCTATACTTGGGAAATTTGTAAATCTATACTTGGGAAATTTGTAAATCTATACTTGGGAAATTTGTAAATCTATACTTGGGAAATTTGTAAATCTATTCTTGTTAAATTTGTGGATCTATACTTGGGAAATTTGTGGATCTATACTTGGGAAATTTGTAAATCTATACATGGGAAATTTGTAAATCTATAATTGGGAAATTTGTAAATCTATACTTGGGAAATTTGTGGATTTATACTTGAGAAATTTATGGATCTATACTTGGGAAATTTGTGGATCTATACATGGGAAATTTGTAAATCTATACATGGGAAATTTGTAAATCTATACTTGGGAAATTTGTTAATCTATACTTGGGAAATTTGTAAATCTATACTTGGGAAATTTGTAAATCAATACTTGTGAAATTTGTAAAACTATACTTGGGAAATTTGTGGATCTATAGTTGGGAAATTTGTGGATCTATACTTTGGAAATTTGTAAATCTATACTTGGGAAATTTGTAAATCTATACTTGGGAAATTTGTAAATCTATACTTTGGAAATTTGTAAATCTATACTTGGGAAATTTGTAAATCTATACTTGGGAAATTTGTAAATCTATACTTGGGAAATTTGTAAATCTATACTTGGGAAATTTGAAAATCTATACTTGTTAAATTTATGGATCTATACTTGGGAAATTTGTGGATCTATACTTGAGAAATTTATGGATCTATACTTGGGAAATTTGTGGATCTATACTTGGGAAATTTGTAAATCTATACATGGGAAATTTGTTAATCTATACTTGGGAAATTTGTAAATCTATACTTGGGAAATTTGTGGATAAATACTTGGGAAATTTGTGGATCTATACTTGGGAAATTTGTAAATCTATACTTGGGAAATTTGTGGAGCTATACTTGGGAAATTTGTGGTTCTATACTTGGGAAATTTGTGGATCTATACTTGGGAAATTTGTAAATCTATACTTGGGAAATTTGTAAATCTATACTTGGGAAATTTGTAAATCTATACTTGGGAAATTTGTGGATAAATACTTGAGATATTTGTGGATAAATACTTGGGAAATTTGTGGATCTATACTTGGGAAATTTGTGGATCTATACTTGGGAAATTTGTGGATCTATGATTGGGAAATTTGTGGATCTATACTTGGGAAATTTGTAAATCTATACATGGGAAATTTGTTAATCTATACTTGGGAAATTTGTAAATCTATACTTGGGAAATTTGTGGATAAATACTTGGGAAATTTGTAAATCTATACTTGGGAAATTTGTAAATCTATTCTTGTTAAATTTGTGGATCTATACTTGGGAAATTTGTGGATCTATACTTGGGAAATTTGTAAATCTATACATGGGAAATTTGTAAATCTATAATTGGGAAATTTGTAAATCTATACTTGGGAAATTTGTGGATTTATACTTGAGAAATTTATGGATCTATACTTGGGAAATTTGTGGATCTATACTTGGGAAATTTGTGGATCTATACTTGGGAAATTTGTAAATCTATACATGGGAAATTTGTAAATCTATACTTGGGAAAATATGTTAATCTATACTTGGGAAATTTGTAAATCTATACTTGGGAAATTTGTAAATCTATACTTGGGAAATTTGTAAATCTATACTTTGGAAATTTGTAAATCTATACTTGGGAAATTTGTAAATCTATACTTGGGAAATTTGTAAATCTATACTTTGGAAATTTGTAAATCTATACTTGGGAAATTTGTAAATCTATACTTGGGAAATTTGTAAATCTATACTTGGGAAATTTGTAAATCTATACTTGGGAAATTTGAAAATCTATACTTGTTAAATTTATGGATCTATACTTGGGAAATTTGTGGATCTATACTTGAGAAATTTATGGATCTATACTTGGGAAATTTGTGGATCTATACTTGGGAAATTTGTAAATCTATACATGGGAAATTTGTTAATCTATACTTGGGAAATTTGTGGATAAATACTTGGGAAATTTGTGGATCTATACTTGGGAAATTTGTAAATCTATACTTGGGAAATTTGTGGAGCTATACTTGGGAAATTTGTGGTTCTATACTTGGGAAATTTGTGGATCTATACTTGGGAAATTTGTAAATCTATACTTGGGAAATTTGTAAATCTATACTTGGGAAATTTGTAAATCTATACTTGGGAAATTTGTGGATAAATACTTGAGATATTTGTGGATAAATACTTGGGAAATTTGTGGATCTATACTTGGGAAATTTGTGGATCTATACTTGGGAAATTTGTGGATCTATACTTGGGAAATTTGTGGATCTATACTTGGGAAATTTGTGGATCTTGGGAAATTTGTGGATCTATACTTGGGAAATTTGTGGATCTATACTTGGGAAATTTGTGGATCTATACTTGGGAAATTTGTGGATCTATACTTGGGAAATTTGTGGATCTATACTTGGGAAATTTGTGGATCTATACTTGGGAAATTTGTGGATCTATACTTGGGAAATTTGTGGAGCTATACTTGGGAAATTTGTAAATCTATACATGGGAAATGCGTAAATCTATCCTTGGGAAATTTGTAAATCTATACTTGGGGAATTTGTAAATCTATACTTGGGAAATTTGTAAATCTATACTTGGGAAATTTGTAAATCAATACTTGTGAAATTTGTAAAACTATACTTGGGAAATTTGTGGATCTATAGTTGGGAAATTTGTGGATCTATACTTTGGAAATTTGTAAATCTATACTTGGGAAATTTGTAAATCTATACTTGGGAAATTTGTAAATCTATACTTTGGAAATTTGTAAATCTATACTTGGGAAATTTGTAAATCTATACTTGGGAAATTTGTAAATCTATACTTGGGAAATTTGTAAATCTATACTTGGGAAATTTGAAAATCTATACTTGTTAAATTTATGGATCTATCCTTGGGAAATTTTTGGATCTATACTTGAGAAATTTATGGATCTATACTTGGGAAATTTGTGGATCTATACTTGGGAAATTTGTAAATCTATACATGGGAAATTTGTTAATCTATACTTGGGAAATTTGTAAATCTATACTTGGGAAATTTGTGGATCTATACTTGGGAAATTTGTAAATCTATACTTGGGAAATTTGTGGAGCTATACTTGGGAAATTTGTGGTTCTATACTTGGGAAATTTGTAAATCTATACTTGGGAAATTTGTAAATCTATACTTGGGAAATTTGTAAATCTATACTTGGGAAATTTGTGGATAAATACTTGAGATATTTGTGGATAAATACTTGGGAAATTTGTGGATCTATACTTGGGAAATTTGTGGATCTATACTTGGAAATTTGTGGATCTATACTTGGGAAATTTGTGGATCTATACTTGGGAAATTTGTGGATCCATACTTGGGAAATTTGTGGATCTTGGGAAATTTATGGATCTATACTTGGGAAATTTGTGGATCTATACTTGGAAAATTTGTGGATCTATACTTGGGAAATTTGTGGATCTATACTTGGGAAATTTGTGGATCTATACTTGGGAAATTTGTGGATCTATACTTGGGAAATTTGTGGATCTATACTTGGGAAATTTTTGGATCTATACTTGGGAAATTTGTGGATCTATACTTGGGAAATTTGTGGATCTATACTTGGGAAATTTGTGGATCTATACTTGGGAAATTTGTGGAGCTATACTTAGGAAATTTGTAAATCTATACATGGGAAATTCGTAAATCTATCCTTGGGAAATTTGTAAATCTATACTTGGGAAATTTGTAAATCTATACTTTGGAAATTTGTAAATCTATACTTGGGAAATTTGTAAATCTATACTTGGGAAATTTGTAAATCTATACTTGGGAAATTTGTAAATCTATACTTGGGAAATTTGAAAATCTATACTTGTTAAATTTATGGATCTATCCTTGGGAAATTTTTGGATCTATACTTGAGAAATTTATGGATCTATACTTGGGAAATTTGTGGATCTATACTTGGGAAATTTGTAAATCTATACATGGGAAATTTGTTAATCTATACTTGGGAAATTTGTAAATCTATACTTGGGAAATTTGTGGATCTATACTTGGGAAATTTGTAAATCTATACTTGGGAAATTTGTGGAGCTATACTTGGGAAATTTGTGGTTCTATACTTGGGAAATTTGTAAATCTATACTTGGGAAATTTGTAAATCTATACTTGGGAAATTTGTAAATCTATACTTGGGAAATTTGTGGATAAATACTTGAGATATTTGTGGATAAATACTTGGGAAATTTGTGGATCTATACTTGGGAAATTTGTGGATCTATACTTGGAAATTTGTGGATCTATACTTGGGAAATTTGTGGATCTATACTTGGGAAATTTGTGGATCCATACTTGGGAAATTTGTGGATCTTGGGAAATTTGTGGATCTATACTTGGGAAATTTGTGGATCTATACTTGGGAAATTTGTGGATCTATACTTGGAAAATTTGTGGATCTATACTTGGGAAATTTGTGGATCTATACTTGGGAAATTTGTGGATCTATACTTGGGAAATTTGTGGATCTATACTTGGGAAATTTGTGGATCTATACTTGGGAAATTTGTGGATCTATACTTGGGAAATTTGTGGATCTATACTTGGGAAATTTGTGGATCTATACTTGGGAAATTTGTGGATCTATACTTGGGAAATTTGTGGAGCTATACTTGGGAAATTTGTGGATCTATACTTGGGAAATTTGTGGATCTATACTTGGGAAATTTGTGGAGCTATACTTGGGAAATTTGTAAATCTATACATGGGAAATTCGTAAATCTATCCTTGGGAAATTTGTAAATCTATACTTGGGAAATTTGTAAATCTATACTTGGGGAATTTGTAAATCTATACTTGGGAAATTTGTAAATCTATACTTGGGAAATTTGTAAATCAATACTTGTGAAATTTGTAAAACTATACTTGGGAAATTTGTGGATCTATAGTTGGGAAATTTGTGGATCTATACTTTGGAAATTTGTAAATCTATACTTGGGAAATTTGTAAATCTATACTTGGGAAATTTGTAAATCTATACTTTGGAAATTTGTAAATCTATACTTGGGAAATTTGTAAATCTATACTTGGGAAATTTGTAAATCTATACTTGGGAAATTTGTAAATCTATACTTGGGAAATTTGAAAATCTATACTTGTTAAATTTATGGATCTATCCTTGGGAAATTTTTGGATCTATACTTGAGAAATTTATGGATCTATACTTGGGAAATTTGTGGATCTATACTTGGGAAATTTGTAAATCTATACATGGGAAATTTGTTAATCTATACTTGGGAAATTTGTAAATCTATACTTGGGAAATTTGTGGAGCTATACTTGGGAAATTTGTGGTTCTATACTTGGGAAATTTGTAAATCTATACTTGGGAAATTTGTAAATCTATACTTGGGAAATTTGTAAATCTATACTTGGGAAATTTGTGGATAAATACTTGAGATATTTGTGGATAAATACTTGGGAAATTTGTGGATCTATACTTGGGAAATTTGTGGATCTATACTTGGAAATTTGTGGATCTATACTTGGGAAATTTGTGGATCTATACTTGGGAAATTTGTGGATCCATACTTGGGAAATTTGTGGATCTTGGGAAATTTGTGGATCTATACTTGGGAAATTTGTGGATCTATACTTGGGAAATTTGTGGATCTATACTTGGAAAATTTGTGGATCTATACTTGGGAAATTTGTGGATCTATACTTGGGAAATTTGTGGATCTATACTTGGGAAATTTGTGGATCTATACTTGGGAAATTTGTGGATCTATACTTGGGAAATTTGTGGATCTATACTTGGGAAATTTGTGGATCTATACTTGGGAAATTTGTGGATCTATACTTGGGAAATTTGTGGATCTATTCTTGGGAAATTTGTGGAGCTATACTTGGGAAATTTGTAAATCTATACATGGGAAATTCGTAAATCTATCCTTGGGAAATTTGTAAATCTATACTTGGGAAATTTGTAAATCTATACTTTGGAAATTTGTAAATCTATACTTGGGAAATTTGTAAATCTATACTTGGGAAATTTGTAAATCTATACTTGGGAAATTTGTAAATCTATACTTGGGAAATTTGAAAATCTATACTTGTTAAATCTATGGATCTATCCTTGGGAAATTTTTGGATCTATACTTGAGAAATTTATGGATCTATACTTGGGAAATTTGTGGATCTATACTTGGGAAATTTGTAAATCTATACATGGGAAATTTGTTAATCTATACTTGGGAAATTTGTAAATCTATACTTGGGAAATTTGTGGATCTATACTTGGGAAATTTGTAAATCTATACTTGGGAAATTTGTGGAGCTATACTTGGGAAATTTGTGGTTCTATACTTGGGAAATTTGTAAATCTATACTTGGGAAATTTGTAAATCTATACTTGGGAAATTTGTAAATCTATACTTGGGAAATTTGTGGATAAATACTTGAGATATTTGTGGATAAATACTTGGGAAATTTGTGGATCTATACTTGGGAAATTTGTGGATCTATACTTGGAAATTTGTGGATCTATACTTGGGAAATTTGTGGATCTATACTTGGGAAATTTGTGGATCCATACTTGGGAAATTTGTGGATCTTGGGAAATTTGTGGATCTATACTTGGGAAATTTGTGGATCTATACTTGGAAAATTTGTGGATCTATACTTGGGAAATTTGTGGATCTATACTTGGGAAATTTGTGGATCTATACTTGGGAAATTTGTGGATCTATACTTGGGAAATTTGTGGATCTATACTTGGGAAATTTGTGGATCTATACTTGGGAAATTTGTGGATCTATACTTGGGAAATTTGTGGATCTATACTTGGGAAATTTGTGGATCTATACTTGGGAAATTTGTGGAGCTATACTTGGGAAATTTGTAAATCTATACATGGGAAATTCGTAAATCTATCCTTGGGAAATTTGTAAATCTATACTTGGGAAATTTGTAAATCTATACTTGGGGAATTTGTAAATCTATACTTGGGAAATTTGTAAATCTATACTTGGGAAATTTGTAAATCTATACTTGGGAAATTTGTAAATCAATACTTGTGAAATTTGTAAAACTATACTTGGGAAATTTGTGGATCTATAGTTGGGAAATTTGTGGATCTATACTTTGGAAATTTGTAAATCTATACTTGGGAAATTTGTAAATCTATACTTGGGAAATTTGTAAATCTATACTTTGGAAATTTGTAAATCTATACTTGGGAAATTTGTAAATCTATACTTGGGAAATTTGTAAATCTATACTTGGGAAATTTGTAAATCTATACTTGGGAAATTTGAAAATCTATACTTGTTAAATTTATGGATCTATCCTTGGGAAATTTTTGGATCTATACTTGAGAAATTTATGGATCTATACTTGGGAAATTTGTGGATCTATACTTGGGAAATTTGTAAATCTATACATGGGAAATTTGTTAATCTATACTTGGGAAATTTGTAAATCTATACTTGGGAAATTTGTGGATCTATACTTGGGAAATTTGTAAATCTATACTTGGGAAATTTGTGGAGCTATACTTGGGAAATTTGTGGTTCTATACTTGGGAAATTTGTAAATCTATACTTGGGAAATTTGTAAATCTATACTTGGGAAATTTGTAAATCTATACTTGGGAAATTTGTGGATAAATACTTGAGATATTTGTGGATAAATACTTGGGAAATTTGTGGATCTATACTTGGGAAATTTGTGGATCTATACTTGGAAATTTGTGGATCTATACTTGGGAAATTTGTGGATCTATACTTGGGAAATTTGTGGATCCATACTTGGGAAATTTGTGGATCTTGGGAAATTTGTGGATCTATACTTGGGAAATTTGTGGATCTATACTTGGGAAATTTGTGGATCTATACTTGGGAAATTTGTGGATCTATACTTGGGAAATTTGTGGATCTATACTTGGGAAATTTGTGGATCTATACTTGGGAAATTTGTGGATCTATACTTGGGAAATTTGTGGATCTATACTTGGGAAATTTGTGGATCTATACTTGGGAAATTTGTGGATCTATACTTGGGAAATTTGTGGATCTATACTTGGGAAATTTGTGGAGCTATACTTGGAAAATTTGTAAATCTATACTTGGGAAATTTGTAAATCAATACTTGTGAAATTTGTAAAACTATACTAGGGAAATTTGTGGATCTATACTTGGGAAATTTGTGGATCTATACTTTGGAAATTTGTAAATCTCTACTTGGGAAATTTGTAAATCTATACTTATGAAATTTGTAAATCTATACTTTGGAAATTTGTAAATCTATACTTTGGAAATTTGTAAATCTATACTTGGGAAATTTGTAAATCTATACTTGGGAAATTTGTAAATCTATACTTGGGAAATTTGTAAATCTATACTTGGGAAATTTGTAAATCTATTCTTGTTAAATTTGTGGATCTATACTTGGGAAATTTGTGGATCTATACTTGGGAAAGTTGTGGATCTATACTTGGGAAATTTGTGGATCTATACTTGGGAAATTTGTAAATCTATACATGGGAAATTTGTAAATCTATAATTGGGAAATTTGTAAATCTATACTTGGGAAATTTGTGGATAAATACTTGGGAAATTTGTGGATAAATACTTGGGAAATATGTTTATAAATACTTGGGAAATTTGTGGATAAATACTTAGGAAATTTGTGGATCTTTACTTGGGAAATTTGTGGATCTATACTTGGGAAATTTGTAAATCTATACTTGGGAAATTTTTAAATCTATACTTGGGAAATTTGTAAATCTATACTTGGGAAATTTGTAAATCTATACTTGGGAAATTTGTAAATCTATACTTGGGAAATTTGTAAATCTATTCTTGTTAAATTTGTGGATCTATACTTGGGAAATTTGTGGATCTATACTTGGGAAATTTGTAAATCTATACATGGGAAATTTGTAAATCTATAATTGGGAAATTTGTAAATCTATACTTGGGAAATTTGTGGATTTATACTTGAGAAATTTATGGATCTATACTTGGGAAATTTGTGGATCTATACTTGGGAAATTTGTGGATCTATACTTGGGAAATTTGTAAATCTATACATGGGAAATTTGTAAATCTATACTTGGGAAATTTGTTAATCTATACTTGGGAAATTTGTAAAACTATACTTGGGAAATTTGTGGATCTATAGTTGGGAAATTTGTGGATCTATACTTTGGAAATTTGTAAATCTATACTTGGGAAATTTGTAAATCTATACTTGGGAAATTTGTAAATCTATACTTTGGAAATTTGTAAATCTATACTTGGGAAATTTGTAAATCTATACTTGGGAAATTTGTAAATCTATACTTGGGAAATTTGTAAATCTATACTTGGGAAATTTGAAAATCTATACTTGTTAAATTTATGGATCTATACTTGGGAAATTTGTGGATCTATACTTGAGAAATTTATGGATCTATACTTGGGAAATTTGTGGATCTATACTTGGGAAATTTGTAAATCTATACATGGGAAATTTGTTAATCTATACTTGGGAAATTTGTAAATCTATACTTGGGAAATTTGTGGATAAATACTTGGGAAATTTGTGGATCTATACTTGGGAAATTTGTAAATCTATACTTGGGAAATTTGTGGAGCTATACTTGGGAAATTTGTGGTTCTATACTTGGGAAATCTGTGGATCTATACTTGGGAAATTTGTAAATCTATACTTGGGAAATTTGTAAATCTATACTTGGGAAATTTGTAAATCTATACTTGGGAAATTTGTGGATAAATACTTGAGATATTTGTGGATAAATACTTGGGAAATTTGTGGATCTATACTTGGGAAATTTGTGGATCTATACTTGGGAAATTTGTGGATCTATGATTGGGAAATTTGTGGATCTATACTTGGGAAATTTGTAAATCTATACATGGGAAATTTGTTAATCTATACTTGGGAAATTTGTAAATCTATACTTGGGAAATTTGTGGATAAATACTTGGGAAATTTGTAAATCTATACTTGGGAAATTTGTAAATCTATTCTTGTTAAATTTGAGGATCTATACTTGGGAAATTTGTGGATCTATACTTGGGAAATTTGTAAATCTATACATGGGAAATTTGTAAATCTATAATTGGGAAATTTGTAAATCTATACTTGGGAAATTTGTGGATTTATACTTGAGAAATTTATGGATCTATACTTGGGAAATTTGTGGATCTATACTTGGGAAATTTGTGGATCTATACTTGGGAAATTTGTAAATCTATACATGGGAAATTTGTAAATCTATACTTGGGAAAATATGTTAATCTATACTTGGGAAATTTGTAAATCTATACTTGGGAAATTTGTAAATCTATACTTGGGAAATTTGTAAATCTATACTTTGGAAATTTGTAAAACTATACTTGGGAAATTTGTGGATCTATAGTTGGGAAATTTGTGGATCTATACTTTGGAAATTTGTAAATCTATACTTGGGAAATTTGTAAATCTATACTTGGGAAATTTGAAAATCTATACTTGTTAAATTTATGGATCTATACTTGGGAAATTTGTGGATCTATACTTGAGAAATTTATGGATCTATACTTGGGAAATTTGTGGATCTATACTTGGGAAATTTGTAAATCTATACATGGGAAATTTGTTAATCTATACTTGGGAAATTTGTGGATAAATACTTGGGAAATTTGTGGATCTATACTTGGGAAATTTGTAAATCTATACTTGGGAAATTTGTGGAGCTATACTTGGGAAATTTGTGGTTCTATACTTGGGAAATTTGTGGATCTATACTTGGGAAATTTGTAAATCTATACTTGGGAAATTTGTAAATCGATACTTGGGAAATTTGTAAATCTATACTTGGGAAATTTGTGGATAAATACTTGAGATATTTGTGGATAAATACTTGGGAAATTTGTGGATCTATACTTGGGAAATTTGTGGATCTATACTTGGGAAATTTGTGGATCTTGGGAAATTTGTGGATCTATACTTGGGAAATTTGTGGATCTATACTTGGGAAATTTGTGGATCTATACTTGGGAAATTTGTGGATCTATACTTGGGAAATTTGTGGATCTATACTTGGGAAATTTGTGGATCTATACTTGGGAAATTTGTGGATCTATACTTGGGAAATTTGTGGATCTATACTTGGGAAATTTGTGGATCTATACTTGGGAAATTTGTAAATTTATACATGGGAAATTCGTAAATCTATCCTTGGGAAATTTGTAAATCTATACTTGGGAAATTTGTAAATCTATACTTGGGGAATTTGTAAATCTATACTTGGGAAATTTGTAAATCTATACTTGGGAAATTTGTAAATCTATACTTGGGAAATTTGTAAATCAATACTTGTGAAATTTGTAAAACTATACTTGGGAAATTTGTGGATCTATAGTTGGGAAATTTGTGGATCTATACTTTGGAAATTTGTAAATCTATACTTGGGAAATTTGTAAATCTATACTTGGGAAATTTATAAATCTATACTTTGGAAATTTGTAAATCTATACTTGGGAAATTTGTAAATCTATACTTGGGAAATTTGTAAATCTATACTTGGGAAATTTGTAAATCTATACTTGGGAAATTTGAAAATCTATACTTGTTAAATTTATGGATCTATCCTTGGGAAATTTTTGGATCTATACTTGAGAAATTTATGGATCTATACTTGGGAAATTTGTGGATCTATACTTGGGAAATTTGTAAATCTATACATGGGAAATTTGTTAATCTATACTTGGGAAATTTGTAAATCTATACTTGGGAAATTTGTGGATCTATACTTGGGAAATTTGTAAATCTATACTTGGGAAATTTGTGGAGCTATACTTGGGAAATTTGTGGTTCTATACTTGGGAAATTTGTAAATCTATACTTGGGAAATTTGTAAATCTATACTTGGGAAATTTGTAAATCTATACTTGGGAAATTTGTGGATAAATACTTGAGATATTTGTGGATAAATACTTGGGAAATTTGTGGATCTATACTTGGGAAATTTGTGGATCTATACTTGGAAATTTGTGGATCTATACTTGGGAAATTTGTGGATCTATACTTGGGAAATTTGTGGATCCATACTTGGGAAATTTGTGGATCTTGGGAAATTTGTGGATCTATACTTGGGAAATTTGTGGATCTATACTTGGGAAATTTGTGGATCTATACTTGGGAAATGTGTGGATCTATACTTGGGAAATTTGTGGATCTATACTTGGGAAATTTGTGGATCTATACTTGGGAAATTTGTGGATCTATACTTGGGAAATTTGTGGATCTATACTTGGGAAATTTGTGGATCTATACTTGGGAAATTTGTGGATCTATACTTGGGAAATTTGTGGATCTATACTTGGGAAATTTGTGGAGCTATACTTGGAAAATTTGTAAATCTATACATGGGAAATTTGTAAATCTATCCTTGGGAAATTTGTAAATCTATACTTGGGAAATTTGTAAATCTATACTTGGGAAATTTGTAAATCTATACTTGGGAAATTTGTAAATCAATACTTGTGAAATTTGTAAAACTATACTTGGGAAATTTGTGGATCTATACTTGGGAAATTTGTGGATCTATACTTTGGAAATTTGTAAATCTCTACTTGGGAAATTTGTAAATCTATACTTGGGAAATTTGTGGATAAATACTTGAGATATTTGTGGATAAATACTTGGGAAATTTGTGGATCTATACTTGGGAAATTTGTGGATCTATACTTGGAAATTTGTGGATCTATACTTGGGAAATTTGTGGATCTATACTTGGGAAATTTGTGGATCCATACTTGGGAAATTTGTGGATCTTGGGAAATTTGTGGATCTATACTTGGGAAATTTGTGGATCTATACTTGGGAAATTTGTGGATCTATACTTGGGAAATGTGTGGATCTATACTTGGGAAATTTGTGGATCTATACTTGGGAAATTTGTGGATCTATACTTGGGAAATTTGTGGATCTATACTTGGGAAATTTGTGGATCTATACTTGGGAAATTTGTGGATCTATACTTGGGAAATTTGTGGATCTATACTTGGGAAATTTGTGGATCTATACTTGGGAAATTTGTGGATCTATACTTGGGAAATTTGTGGAGCTATACTTGGAAAATTTGTAAATCTATACATGGGAAATTTGTAAATCTATACATGGGAAATTTGTAAATCTATCCTTGGGAAATTTGTAAATCTATACTTGGGAAATTTGTAAATCTATACTTGGGAAATTTGTAAATCTATACTTGGGAAATTTGTAAATCAATACTTGTGAAATTTGTAAAACTATACTTGGGAAATTTGTGGATCTATACTTGGGAAATTTGTGGATCTATACTTTGGAAATTTGTAAATCTCTACTTGGGAAATTTGTAAATCTATACTTATGAAATTTGTAAATCTATACTTTGGAAATTTGTAAATCTATACTTGGGAAATTTGTAAATCTATACTTGGGAAATTTGTAAATCTATACTTGGGAAATTTGTAAATCTATTCTTGTTAAATTTGTGGATCTATACTTGGGAAATTTGTGGATCTATACTTGGGAAAGTTGTGGATCTATACTTGGGAAATTTGTGGATCTATACTTGGGGAATTTGTAAATCTATACATGGGAAATTTGTAAATCTATAATTGGGAAATTTGTAAATCTATACTTGGGAAATTTGTGGATAAATACTTGGGAAATTTGTGGATAAATACTTGGGAAATATGTTTATAAATACTTGGGAAATTTGTGGATAAATACTTAGGAAATTTGTGGATCTTTACTTGGGAAATTTGTGGATCTATACTTGGGAAATTTGTAAATCTATACTTGGGAAATTTTTAAATCTATACTTGGGAAATTTGTAAATCTATACTTGGGAAATTTGTAAATCTATACTTGGGAAATTTGTAAATCTATACTTGGGAAATTTGTAAATCTATTCTTGTTAAATTTGTGGATCTATACTTGGGAAATTTGTGGATCTATACTTGGGAAATTTGTAAATCTATACATGGGAAATTTGTAAATCTATAATTGGGAAATTTGTAAATCTATACTTGGGAAATTTGTGGATTTATACTTGAGAAATTTATGGATCTATACTTGGGAAATTTGTGGATCTATACTTGGGAAATTTGTGGATCTATACTTGGGAAATTTGTAAATCTATACATGGGAAATTTGTAAATCTATACATGGGAAATTTGTAAATCTATACTTGGGAAATTTGTAAATCTATACTTGGGAAATTTGTTAATCTATACTTGGGAAATTTGTAAATCTATACTTGGGAAATTTGTAAATCTATACTTGGGAAATTTGTAAATCTATACTTGGGAAATTTGTAAATCTATACTTTGGAAATTTGTAAATCTATACTTGGGAA